>JAMZAV010000182.1:0-576261 GCA_024449915.1 Sweltsa coloradensis
GTCCTGCAATAATCACAGATTGTGGCATGAAGGTCTTAAGGCCGTCCTGCAAGTTAATAGCTTAGTTGTAGAGCAGGTCTAACAGATTGTGGCATGACGGTCTTAATGGCCGTCCTGCAAGTTAATAGCTCCTAGTTGGAGAGCACAGCTCTAACAGATTGTGGCATGAGGGTCTTAATGGCCGTCCTGCAAGTTAATAGCTCCTAGTTGTAGAGCACAGCTCTAACAGATTGTGGCATGATATCACGGACTCGCAGTATATACTAGTAATAATATGCACCCACGGTTCGTGATAATCATCTATTCTTTTATTAAACCAAAACTAATAACTCATTCTCTTCTACAGACTTCAAAACACAACTCCAACTCTAAAAACATCAACTTACTCAACAATACTATTTTCTAAACAAGGTACTTTGTTGGCCAGAATGTATCAACATTGTACAGGCGGTGTCATTCCCCCCCTACAGACTTAAGTTCTTGGTGATCGAAGAGATTACTGATAACTTGAAAATAAACTAATTATTCCTATGTAGTCCTCTCGTCTCTGTCGGTCTGCTGCTCCTTGTTTGGCGGTGGATCGACAATTGTGTCTTCGTCCATAGCTGACGTCACACATCCTGCTCCGGCCCTTCCTGGATCTGCATTTCTAGCGGAAATTCTTCCTCGTTCACACGAGACGCGTCGTCAGCAGTAATGAATCGAGCGAGGATCACGCTGGTGTATCTTCTGTATCTGGGTGCGGTGATACTTCGTGTAACCCCCTCTTGGAACGTTGCAATCAATTTGTATCCATACCATTGCCGATTTTGTCCACGATGTGAGATGGTCCAATCCATTTAGGTTCAAAACCTGCATGAATTCCTTCTTCTGCATTCGGTTATAATCATCTGCCAATACTACACTTGACAAGTTTGTATCTCTTCGAAACTCTGTTGATATTGCTTCATCTGTTTGAAATTCCTCGTTTTTCGTAGAAAGTCCACAATCATATTCACCTGTCAAGTCTGTATCTCTTCTAATCTCTGTTTCTTCTGCATCAATAGACAGTCGTAAGTTGTCAGCAAAGTCAGCGTCCACACAGTTCAAAAGTTCCTTCTCTTCTTCAGGAAGTGTTTCCAACTCGATTCTCTGCTGGTTTTCTTTCTCTTCTCGGTTTCTCTTCTCTTCATGGCGAGCATTGAGCAAGATCATTGTATCTAGGCCTGCTTTTCCCCTATTTTCCTCCACAGTTTTGCTTCTATCTTTCCTTAGTTCCTTGGGGTAAAGTTTTTTCTCTCTTTGCCATCCATCAATGGAAATCCTCTCGTGACTGATTCTAGGTTCTAATCTGGTTGTCCGTGCCTCTTCTGTTAATTCACTATCTTTTTCGTAGTTTTTCTTTCTACATAACTCGGTTAATTTCTCCCGGTATAAACTATCCCACAGTCCGATGTCACTTGTTTGTTTTAATCTACTCGTTGGGGAGGTGTCTACTAAGGGCCTCCCCCCATTCCGTTTCCCTGACGAGCTGCTCTTATTTCTTGAGTGCGGATGGTAGGAGGTTGATCGCAATCGGAGGAGTAGTGACCCAATCCTTGGCAATTGTAACATTCAACGTCTCTGTTGGATGCTGTTTCAGACTGTTGCATCGTTGTCTCCAGTGATGCTGTTGATCGTCGGCTTGCCGGTAGTACGTCCACTGCTTGAGGTGCATTTTGTGATGGCCTGCTTTCTTTGGGTACGGTGATCCTTCGGGGACTGTCCTCAGATTCGAGATCACGCTCTATTTGAATAGCTCGAGTCGTGAGCTCGTCGATTGATTGAGGAAGAGGTGCTCGTAGAAATGGGCGTATGCGATTATCAAGTAGCTCAATAGTTGTCCTTATTGAGGCAGAAGCCGGACGGTCCTTGTATAGGCGTTGATGCAGCAGTACCTTTTGTTGAATAAACGTTTCTATTTGTATTCCTTTCTTCTGTTTCTCTCCATGTAAAGCTGTGTACAGGGATTCCATAAGCGAAGGGTCGTTGAAACGTATATTCATACTGGATCTGAATATTTCCCATGTCGGCCTAGAATATTGGCAGCCTTGCCACCAACGTTGTGCATCATGTCCTGCAAGTTAATAGTTCCTAGTTGTAAACCACAGGTCTTACAGATTGTGGCATGAGGGTCTTAATGGCCGTCCTGCAAGTTCATAGCTCCTAGTTGTAGAGCACAGGTCTAACAGATTGTGGCATGAAGGTCTTAATGGCCGTCCTGCAAGCTAAATGCTCAGTTGTAGAGCACACGGTAAGGCAAATTGGATTATGATTAATTTTGTTAACTGTAACAAAATTTGGCGGTTGATAGCCGCACAACCCTTGTATTGTTTGGACATCACTCTGTGTTACTGCAACCATATTTGGAGGTTGACAGCATCACAACCCAGCATTGTATGTATTATAAACCTTTTGGACTACAATGTTGGGCATTTGCATGTATTTAAGGGCATGTGTTACCGACAGTGTTGGCTTGAGTGCTAAGCGCTCAAGTCTGATTCGGAGGTCCCGGGTTCAAATCCCGTCGAGACCAGCAATCCTGACAGAAGGTTTTTTCCGAGGTTTTCCTTAGTCGTCAATGCGAATGCAAGGGATAAGGACATCCCTTCACAATTGTCCTATCCGCAACATACCTAGTTTGACACCTGAAGAGGGGCATGAATTGCACCCTAGGCAGGCTTCCCACAAAAATAATTATTAAACGGCATGTGTTTAAATGTCACGGTTACTATTTTTCCTTAGATACTTTCAAATTCTTCATCAAATTTGTGGAACTTTATATAATATCTATAATTTTATTTGATAAAACCTTATTATTTAATTTTATCGTTTTTTGCAAATGTTTTTTTTCAAACTTCTCTAAAATGGTAAATTTTTGTCTCATGGACATTGGGGAAAATGTATTTTTTCATTTGCCACAAAAATTGGGGTCAAAAAGGAAAACTTATCATTAACCTAGAATAAAATTTGGAGTCCTTTTAAATGACCACATGAACTGAAGGGGTTAATAAAGTCAAAATTAATATTTTCTGCTTTAAGGCTAATAATACAAAATTTCCGCTCAAGGCCGTGTTCCTACAAGGTCAATATTTTTAACGGCATCTTCTGAATCAAAGTAGTGTATCTAAGTGCCTCCTGGTTCATTTATTACTGTTGTTATTAACCACTTGCCATACTACCACAGGCGTCAGGGGGTGTAGGGGTGGTTGCTTTGCCAATAGTGGATAAATTGTGAAACATTGATTTGGCAGGGGAGTAAACTTTTTCATTCATTGTGTTTTTTAAATATTAAATATTAAGGGTTATTTATTTTTCAGAAACAGTTTCGAACAAGTGATCTTGGGGAAAAGTGGCCAGTGTTGGCGAAAGGGGGAGGGGGAGGGGGGTACACCAAACGTCAAAATCGGATCGGAAGGGGATGGCGAATGTGCGGTAAGGGATGGAGAGGGGGTGTTGAGAGACGTAACTTTGGTTTGGGGTCGTAGGTGGCTAAATGTCAATATCAGATAATATCCAAACAAATAACCTAAATGATAAAAATAATTTTTTGGTAGGAGAGGGGTGGGGTAGTTGGGCATGTGGGAGGGGGTTGATGGACAAGAAAGCACAGCTCTAACAGATTGCGGCATGAAGGTCTTAATGGCCTTGCTGCAAGTTAAATGCTAAGTGGTAGAGCACGGCTTTAACAAATTGTGGCATGAGGGTCTTAATGGCCTTCTTGCAAGCCAATAGCTTAGTGGTTAAACACGGCTCTAACTGACTTAACTGATTATGGCATGTGAGTCTTAATGGCCGTCCTGCAAGTTAATAGCTCTTAATTGTACAGCACAGGTCCAACAGATTGTGGCATGAAGGTCTTAATGGCCGTCCTGCAAGTTAATAGCTCCTAGTTGTAAACCACAGGTCTTACAGATTGTGGCATGAAGGTCTTAATGGCCGTCCTGCAAGTTAATAGCTACTAGTTGTAAACCACAGGTCTTACAGATTGTGGCATGAAGGTCTTAATGGCCGTCCTGCAAGTTAATAGCTCCTAGTTGTAGAGCACAGGTCTAACAGATTGTGGCATGAAGGTCTAAATGGCCGTCCTGCAAGTTAATAGCTCCTTGTTGTAAAGCACAGGTCTAACAGATTGTGGCATGAGGGTCTTAATGGCCGTCCTGCAAGTTAATAGCTCCTAGTTGGAGAGCACAGCTCTAACAGATTGTGGCATGAGGGTCTTAATGGCCGTCCTGCAAGTTAATAGCTCCTAGTTGTAGAGCACACGTCTACCAGATTGTGGCATGATAATCTTAATGGCCGTCCTCATTCATACCTCACTAGTTGTAGAGCACAGGTCTAACCGATTGTGGCAAAAAAAAAACAAAAAAAAACTGAGGGTCTTAATGGCCGTCCTGCAAGTAATAGCACCTAGTTGTAGAGCACAAGACTAACAGATGTGGATGAGGATCCTCGATGGCCGTCCTGCAAGTATAACGCTCCTAGTTGTAAACATCAGGTCTACAGATTGTGGCATGATGGTCTTAAGTGGCCGTCCGCAGTTCATAAGCTCCTATTTTTTGAGAGCACAGGTCAAACAGATTGTGAAAATGGGCCTTAATGGTGTCCTGCAGTGCATAGCACCTAGTTGTAAACCACAAGTCTTACAGATTGGCATGAGGGTCTTATGGCCGTCCTGCAAGTTTATAGCTCCTATTGTAATCTACAGGTCTTATATCTGTGGCATGAAGGTCTTAATTGCCGTCCTGCAAGTTAATCGCTTCCTTGTTGTACACCACAGGTCTTACAGATTGTGGCATGAAGGTCTTAAATGGGCCCCTCCAGGCCCCCCCCTCCATTCCCCCCCTCCCCCAAAAACCCCCCCCCCCCCCCCCCCCCGGCCGCCCCCCCCCCCCCCACCCCCCCCCACCCCCACCCCCCACCCTCCCACCCCCCCACCGGCCCCCCACCCCCCCGCCCCCCCCCCCCCCCCCCCCCGCGTCTGCAAGTATAGCTCCTAGTTGTAAACCACAGGTCTTACAGATTGTGCCATGTGGTCTCAATGGCCGTCCTGCAAGTAAATAGCTCCTAGTTTTACCTACGAGGTCTTCAGATTGTGGCATGAGGGTCTTAATACCGTCCTGCAAGTAAAAGCTCCTATTTGTAGAGCCGCAGGTCTTACTGATTGTGCATGATTGTCTTAATGGGCCGTTCTGCAAGTTAATACCACCTAGTTGTATAGCAACAAAAGGCACCTTTAAAAACAAAAACAAAAGATTTGTGCATGAGGATCTTAATGGCCGCCTGCAATAAATATCTCCTGTTGTAAACCACAGGTCTTACAGATTGTGGCATGAGGGTCTTAATGGCCTCCTCAAGTTAATGCTCCAAGTTTGTAGAGCACAGGTCTAACAGATTGTGGCATGATGGTCTTAATGGCCGTCCTGCAAGTTAATCGCTCCAAGTTTGTAAACCAAAGGTCTTACAGATGGTGGCATGAAGGTCTTATTGCCGGCTGCAAGTTAATAGCTCTTAGTTTTTAGAGGCACCAGGTCTAACAGATTGTGGCATGATGGTCCTTAATGGCCGTCCTGCAAGTTAAATAGCTCCTATGTTAACCCAGTTCTTACAGATTGTGGGCGATGAGGGTCTTAATGGCCGCCTGCAGTTAATAGCTCCCCTAGTTTTGTAGAGCACAGGTTCTTACAGATTGTGGCA
The DNA here is from genome assembly GCA_024449915.1 of Sweltsa coloradensis. Taxonomy (NCBI): domain Eukaryota; kingdom Metazoa; phylum Arthropoda; class Insecta; order Plecoptera; family Chloroperlidae; genus Sweltsa; species Sweltsa coloradensis. The sequence goes on from JAMZAV010000182.1 coordinate 5,716, forward strand.
TGAGGGTCTTAATTGGCCGTCCTGCAAGTTTAAAGCTCCTAGTTGTAAACCACAGGGTAAAGAGTGTGCATGAGGTCTTAATGGCCGTCCTGCAGTTAATAGCTACTAGTTGTAGAGTAGCGGGTCTAACAGATTGTGGCATTGGGTCCTTATGGCCGTCCTGCAGTTCATGCCCTAGTTGTAGCGCACAGGTCTAACAGATCGTGGCATGATGGTCTTACTGGCCGTCTGTAAGTATAAAAGCTCCTAGTTTGTAGAGCACAGGACTTACAGATATGTGCATAAAGGTCTTATTGGCCGCCGCAAGTTTAATAGCACTTAGTTGTATACACAGGTCTAAAGATTGTGCATGAAGGTCTTAATGGCCGTCCTGCAGTTAATAAGCTACTGTTGTAAACCACGTTCTACAGATTGTGCATGAGGGAACTTTATGCCGTCCTGCAAGTTAATAGCTCCTAGTTTTAGAGCACAGGTCTACGAATTGTGGCATGATGGGTCTTATGCCGTCCTGAATTTAATAGTCTCCTACTTTGGTAAACCACAGTCGTACAGATTGTGGCTATGAGGGTTTAATGGACGTCCCCCCCTCAAGTTAAATAGCACCTATTCGTAGAGCCAGGTCTAACGATTGTGGCATGAGGGTCTTAATGGCCATGTAAACCTGGCAAGTTTAATTCTCCTAGTTTGTAGAGCACCAGGTCTACATATTGTGGCATGATGGTCTTAATGGCCGTCTGCAAGTAATAGCTCCCTAGTTGTAAATCACAGGTCTAACAGATTGTGGGGCATGAAGGTCTTTAATGGCCCGTCCTGGCAAGTTAATAGCCTCCTAGTTTTAGAGCACAGGTCCAACAGATTGTGGCATGAAGGTCTTAATGGCCGTCCTGCAAGTTAATAGCTTCTAGTTGTAGACCACAGCTATTACTGATTGTGGCAAGAAGGTCTTAATGGCCGTCCTGCAAGTTAATAGCTCCTTGTTTTAGAGCACAGGTCTAAAAGATTGTGGCATGATGGTCTTAATGGCCATCCTGCAAGCCAAAAGCTTAGTTGTAGAGGACACGGTTAGGCAAATGGGTTTTTGATTTTTTTTTCAACTGTAACAAAATTTGGCGGATGATAGCCGCACAACCCTGCATTGTTTGGGCATCAGTTTGTGTTACTGCAACCATATTTGGAGGTTGACAGCATCACAACCCAGCATTGTATGTATTATAAACCTTTTGGACTACAATGTTGGTTGTTTTTGTTGTTGTTGTTGTTGTTGTTGTTGTTTGTTGGTGTTGGTTGTTTTTGTTGTTGTTGTTGTTGTTGTTGTTGTTTGTTGGGCATTAGCATGCATTTTAGGGCATGTGTTTAAATGTCACGGTAACTATGTGTTTCTTAGATACTTACAAATTCTTTATCAAATTTGTGGATTTCTGTAAAATACATGCTTTTAATGACATTTAAACTTATGTCTGGCGCTCTTGGTAGAAGATATAGTGTTTTTTCTTACTTTTCTTCTTGTAAGGTTTTACTTTTCTGAACAACTTTTTTTTATTTTACCCTTTTCTGATTTTTTAATGATTTAATTGGACCACAGGCACTGAAGGGGTTAATAAAGTTTAAAATTAATTTTTTAAATAATCGCTCAGGCTGTGTTCCTTCAAGGCAGTATTTTATCGGAATCTCGCGATCAAAGTAAAGTATATAGGAGCTCCTGGTTCATTACTTACTTAAGTTATTAACCCCTACCATACTACCACGTCTGCCACGTGCTTTCAGGGGTGTAGGGGGTGTTGCTTTGCCAATCGTTAATACATGTGAAACAATGATTTGCAAGGTGAATCAAATTTTGGCATATATTGTCGGTTTTTTAACTAAACACTAAAAACACTAACACTAAATTTTGGGGTTTTATCTTTCAGAAACATTTGGGGGGAAGTGCCAAGTTAAATTTTTTTTTAAATAACAACAAAAAAATTGGGGAGGAAGGCGTTGGGGTATGTCTGGGGTGGCTGTGGAAGGGAGGAGGGGGAAGGGGGTTGAGAGGAGTGACATGTCATATCAATAAATCCAAACGAAATATCCTAAAAAATAAATATATTTTTGCAGGAGGGTGGTGGTTGTTGTGCATGGAGGGAGGGAGTTGTTGGGCAAGGGGATGGACAGAAGTCTGTAAGGGTTGATACTTTGTATATCAATATATCAACAACACAAATATCTCGTTTTGTCATTTGTTACTCTTATCTACGTTCACCACAATGAATAACTGAAATATTATATTTTTAATCGGTAATCGGTAATCGGGTAATCGGGTAAATGGGGCTCGATACCCGTTAGTTCGAACTTTTTTATATTTTACACCACATATTATTTTTTAGGGGTGCTAAATGGGGAATCAAAATTATGTGATTTTATTTTATCTGGAAATTTGTTAATTTTCACGCTATACGTTTTGAACACGATTTGCCATTGTGAAATGTTAAATTTAAATAATTTGGGAAACGCCAAAGTCGTTGTTAAAGAGTTAGCCATTGTGTTTGAAGTACCCGGGTATCATTCCTCATACTGGATAGATCCAGCCTTAGGTATAGGGGGAAAGGGCATGTTCCCGGTTACTCAACCTTGGCTCACTTACTCGTTTAACAACGACATTGGCGTTTCCCTAGTATTGTAATGTAACTATTCTTTGCAATAATTGAACTAAGAGTTAATTTGTATTTAGCCGCGTTAACAAACGCCGGGTTGATTTAAAAAATCTTTTCCCTATAATGATGATGTAAATTTAAAAAAATACATACCTTACTACACAACAGGTATGGGCAAAAACCATAGTAAGCGTACGACTTTACCGAGGGGTAAACGTACCGGGGCTAAGCGTACCTTTTTTCACTGGCTCCTCCAACATAACGTAATTTGAGGAGTAAATATTTAAAAAATCTCGACACCCCAACGCTTTTGAGCAAATCTAAATCTATATTTTTTTTACTTTTTATGAAAACTCCAGAAGTACAACCCAACTATGGCGTAACATATGGCAACATTACACCATTACAAATTACACAAATAGTTACAGTTAAACACTCAGCTATGACAATGACAGATAATGATTATAAAATAACAATTACAGCAGAATTTAACACAACAAAATTTAAAAATAAACCTTTCAGACTAATTTTACTTTATATACCTGATTCTAGCCAAGCCCCTTTGTGGCAAGATCAGTATGGAAATGAGTCCTAGCTGGACATATAAAGAACATGATACAGGTCGCAATCCCTAGAACAGTGGAGCATTTGCGGTCTTTAATGATAATGGACCTTTCTATCCGGCAAAACAAATGTTGAAAACCGTGAGCTGCTACACGGGTTAGGGAACATGCCTGGTTTTTTGGCAAGAGTTTTTTTTCCAATCATCATTTTTGAACAGGTCCTGTAAAGAATTCAGGTCTAATTTCAAGGCGTTTTGTCATGCAGCTATGAACGACAGTACAAAATATATATTTTGTAAATATACTAGACAACGCTTAATCCCGCGCGTTGTTGGATGAGCGTAATTGGTGCATTGAGCTGCCATGTGTTATGCGGATTTTCTGTTGTTTCTGTGAAACATCTTACTTAGTTTGAAGATTTTTTTTAAATTTAATTAATTTTAAAAAATTAACTTAAATTTTAATTATTTTTATTATCGTAATATTGAAATTTTCATAAGAAATAAATTAGTCGATTGCGCACAAATTTTTATCACGAATATATTAATTCATAAATTAAGGTTCTGTAAAAAAATCATTACAATAGGATAAAGCATGTAGTTTATAAGTCCAAAATTGTTTTAACAAGAAAAAACGTAAATTTCGATTTTCATGAGAAATATTTTTTAGATTTCGCTCAAAATTTACACGAATACCTGGAATGTCCATCACTATGTTTAAAAGTCTCAATATGGACGACATGCAAATAAATAATATGAAAGGTCTCAAGTATGGCAAGAAGTACATACTCTCATGGACCGAGACTGAATCTACGTCACGTGTTTCGACGTCGCATCTATGCGCATGCGCTCATTGTTTCTTGAAAACACGAAAAACTCGTTCCAAAACGGTTCTTTGGGAGTCACTGTTGTTTCTTGTCAATTCTCCCGATATTAGTTTAATTTTCAAGAAAACAAGTCCCATCTCATAACTTAAAAAAATAATTCGTGTTTATAGTACCCATTCAGTCACATAACTGATTTTCATTGGGGGACATTAAATAAGAATAAGAAGCAATGGTTTGATGTCATTAAGGGTGAATACAACCAGGCTGCGGAAAGACAACCGCCAAATCTCGTATAATTTGTTACGCTGTTAGAAATAATACTAATCCCCACTCAATACATAGTGTCATCCATCATTAATTGTGTTACATTTAGCGTAAGAAACCTTATAATGAACATCTTTGTACTTGTCCGACTTAAGAGGGATGTATAGTGTTTATATTAAAATAACTTGATAGGGGTCGCTGAGGCTGGCGCGGAGACTAGTTTAAAGGGGTATTTAACCGCTGAACTCAAAAAATATATTTCATTCAGGCTAATTAGTAATGAATTTAGCAATTAACAGAAAAATTATTGGGGCCACCATGACCTCCCAAAAAATTGTCAAACATGACATTTTTCGAGCTAGGTCCCATCGGCAAAAATCTCCCACTATAAATAACATGAGGAGGATCTTTATTATGCCCCGTGTAGTGGTGACCTTAGAGGATTTTGATCCCAAAAAATCTTGCTCATTATTGACGTACACTACAACCTTTTCTGTAAATCCTCTTTATTATTTTGTTTTGTAATTGGGCAAGTAGTTGGTCAAAATATGCTGATTACCAAGATGGGGTGTGATTTTGGAATGCATATTTTTGCGTGTTTGAGGGTATATTTGGGCACAGTTTTAAGACACGATGTTATAAAGGGGCATTTTAGATTGGCACTATGCTCTAGTATCTATGTGGACCAAAAAAGAAGCAGGTTAAAGCCGATTTAGGAAATTTTCCAAAACACCAATTTTCGCCAATTTCTGGATCAAAAAAATTAAAAAATTCGTGTTAAATCACAGTTACAAGATATAATTTTTTAAACGGTCATTTAAGTGTAGTATTGTGCTATAGATCACGTGGTAAAAAATATTTTTTTGGGTTTTTAGCCCCTTTAAGCGCTCAGCTTTAAGTTTTTTTTACGGGTCAAAGGTTAACAACATCGGTGTCATATTTCACACGAACGGAAATAAAGAATCAATCTATGCTATCCAGTACGTGTATTCCAAAATTAATTCTTTAGTTTTTAATTTAAAAAAAAAAACGTAAAATCTCCGTAATTTACTCAATTTTGGTCAAATTCGAAAATTTATTCAACGTGTACAGATTTTTTACACGAAAATTTGCTTACTGGATATCAACGTTTCAATCAATGTTAACGCTCAGGTTCAATTGGTAAATCGTAAGATAAACGGTTTGGTGGGAATTTCCTGAATTGAAATCCATGTTTTGAATATTCCATTTTTTCACGGTTTAGACTTATGTCTTGCAATGAATCTTTATATCTTATTTTTTACAACCAAATGTTGATATCAATGTAAAAGTTCTTTATAAACATTAATGCAAAAATTGGTAATAATATTTTAAACAGTTCAGCAGAAATCGTCAACAACTGATTACACGCATTTGAGTTATTGGCCAAGCCAAATATGTTATCTTTAGTGTTTCTAAAATAAACTTTTTTTTTGGAAATAGACACGTTCCACTGTAGTACTATACCCTATGTGAATATATTTTTAAATAAAACAATTGGTGTGGGTTATTAATAGAATAAATAAATAAATAATTAATTAATTTTTGCAATCATTTAAACCCGTGCTTTAATCACAAAAAAAAGTTTTCTTCAGGCATTGTATTGGTTCAATAATATGCTATAAAACTAGATGCCCCGGTATTCGAATAGGGTATAAATAAAGGTTATAGTTTTGATTTAATTTCAGAGCCTTCTTAAACAGACTCAAAACTAGTATTTACATTTTGACTTTGGAAAACGTTGGAAAATACTTCAGACAGAACTGCCGACGGCGAGAATCGCACGGTAATTGAACGTGACTTGAGCGACGTTGGTAAAGGATTTTCGTCATCATTGTATTTTCTTGTTTTCGCAACCAGTGTGTCAGCTGAGAAAAATAAAATCACTGTTATTGACAGTTGGCGACATTGAGGTTATTTGTTGGTGAAGGTAGAAGTGAGAGTTGCTACTCGTCTCGAGTGCAGACGTAGTTCAGAACAGACGTCTGGCGACGAAGAACATAGAGCCTATACACCAGAGAGTGGCCATACAGTGCTTCCGGCGCCATGTTTTTGACAAAAAATTGTTTAGTTTCGTCAACTGCCGTAAAGTCAACAAATTTGGCTAGAAACACACATTAAAATTTCGTAGTCTGTCGTAGGCTTCATTTGGTTTGCCCAAATCTTGGAGGACAATTTATCACTGACTGTTCACTGTCTGGTAGTATCTTCATCTAGGCTCTCTAAATCTAGGCTTTCTATGAGAGCATTGTGTGAGGTGCGCCCTGGCGTCTCATTCGGGAAGTTTCCAAGATGGCTGCAGCCATCAACACACATGTGTGTTGTTGATAAGTAGAGACATTCATTTGTACCATGGTTTTGTTTTTTGTTGCTTTACGTCTCATATTAATGCATTGAGGGTATTCGAGACGATGAGTGGTGAACTGGTGATAGATGAAGGTTATGGACGATTACAAAAAAAATATGCGGGATTAGAACCCATGTCGTCGTAGAGCCATTCCTTTCGGACCAAGTCTTTTTAAATTTCAGGTTGCCTTTAATGTTTTAGATTGTAGGCCTACTTGACTGTCCTGTATTGGATGTATGAAATGAGTGTAATGTATACTAGTTTTGTTTCTAAACTAAATGAAATAAAGAACATACATACATAATCATATGTTTCACCGCGGACGACTGTAACAAGGTGTTTTTTATTTAGTACTGTGGCAGATCTAAAAAATTCGCTAAAAAAACGATTTTGCTACACTATTTTAGTAAAAGCAGCACCCAGGTATCAAAATGTTCTAATGAACGTCAGGAATCACTTCTGCCTTGTGTGCATCTCGGCATTAGTTGCGGGTAGGAGAGGGCGGAGGTCAAAGTTCACGCGGCAGCTCAGTATTTTAGGTTCTTATAAGCTCATAAGATATTACCCCCTTTCTTGATTAATTAACTTAACCATATAAAGAAATATAGGTACATAATGGATTATGATTGCTTGTGAGTGCGCAAAAAGGCAACTAAAAATTAAAAAACTTAATAAACTAAAAACTAAAATATGTTATCATGCCATGTCTGCAGTAACCGATAAATCGTATTTTCATCTTTCTATTTCTAAATCAATATAACATTAAAAGTTATCATTATCTTCGGTTCCTGTATCAGCTTCTATGTTCAGACAGTATTCGTTGTAATTACAATGCACATGCAGTCGAATCACTCTGTGTAGTGTGATTCTCCTTTACGATAACCACAGTGTTTTGATCATTAGTTTTGCCACACTCAAAACACCCACAGGATATTGGGAATTTACCAGGTTCCATTTTCATGATTAATGTTTTCTTGGTTCTAAACATATGACCATTCGAAACACCCGTTGGGGCCCTATATTTGTTGCAGATATGCTTTTTATAAACCCTCATTACCCCTACTGTAACATACATAGGGTATATTGCAGGAGATTTTGTTGTAAAGGAAACAAAAGGGAGGTTGGACAAGATCAGTAATGATCAAGTTCTTGAGCATGGGGAATGTTGAAACACGGAATTCCACCTGATGTTAGGATAGTGAGTTTGGTGTGGATAGTAAAATAGCGTATGTGTTTTCGCGCTATCTCTCCTTACTATGACAATATTATAATGCCATGATAATTTGTATTTATTGGCATGATGTTAGTAAAGTGGGTAATTTAATGACAATCGGCAGAGTTTTACGTTTATTGGATGAGCGAAGCGGACTTCAATTTCACCGACCCCCCAAAAAATTAGCTCGGGTGATTTTTTTTTGTCTTTTATCTCTTTGTTCGCTCTCTCCTGGGCAAACGGCATATGCGATCTTGATGAAAATTTGAGGGGACCTTTGAAATTGAACTTAGACCTGCCACGTTTTTGGGTACAATCGAAGAAATATTACTTATGAATATCGTACTTTAACGATTTTTTCCCGATTTTTAGTGCGATATTTTCGTAAAATTTGGGCCAATTCTGACCAAACGGGTGGGGCTACGACGTTCATATTTTACATGGACATTAAAGTTATGATGATGTAGTACCTTTTGAAAGAAACAGTTGAAAAAGTTAGACAGAATTCATCGAAATAAATGTTTTAGTATAAGGTTTTTGAGGTATATTATAATAAAAGCAAAAGTAACGATAGAAACTTGACAACATCACCACAATGGTAAAAAAGCAAGTCTTCGGGCCTCCAGATATTTTACATTCTAATTACCATAGCAATTAGTACTAGGTCCTTATAAAAATTATCCTAATTTAACAAAATGATTTTGCAATGGAACTTGAAGAAGTAAAGAGATCCCACTCATACTAAAAACTTAAAAAAGCTCATCCAAAACGTGACTAAAAAAACCGTTCGCGAAGCGGCCTAGTATAATTATACACAAGTCAAAGAAGACTAATCTTTTTATCATTGTTTAGTTTTAAATTTCAGTTTTTAATTATTTGTGCACTAATTTGATTTTTATATAATGAACTGTACTAGAATATTTGCAACTGTAACTTTAACTTGAGGTTCTGTACAAATATGCGATCTAAACAACTTTATTATTTTCTACTCTTATATGAATAAATAAATAAATATATCATGGACGCATATATTCTAGCCCCCCCCCCTTCAACTATTGCCAGTAGCGGTACATCCCCTCAAGCGGTTCCCAGTCGTCGCCGGGATGTCCCAACGAACATCCTCCCAACATCCTTACAAAAATCAATTAAAAAGCCGAACAGTGGTTTCATTTCATTTCATTTCATTTCATTCTTTATTCACAGATTCTTACATAGTAAAAATATACCCTCTCCTGAGAGAGAGGGAGTGAATAACTAGCATAGTAATTAGAATTAGAATATAAATAGTAATACAATAAAATATTTAAGAGAACAATTAATAAGAATAGATAAGATAAACATACATACGTTATGTGATGGACAAGAAGGAAGATGGGACACAAAATGTGTTAGTTAAATTCAATTTTTGCAATAAGGAATTCCTCTAAGGAATAAAAAGGGTTATGAATGAGAAAAGATTTAATTTTAATTCTAAATGATGTTGGAGTATCGTTTTTGATGGATTGTGGAAATTTATTGTAAATTTTACTACAGAGGTAGCTTGGACTGTTTTTAAATAGTGAATGGTTGAAAGTAGGAATGAATATGTTAGAGTTAGTACGCGTTTTATGAGAGTGGTTTATTGCATTTGTTAAAAACAGTTCAGGATGAGAGTGTGCAAATGTGGAAGCTGACAAAATTAATTCGGATGTAAGAGTCAATATATGAAGATTAGTGAAATGTGTCTTACATGAATGTCGCCTTGATATACCGGCGATTATTCTCACCGCCCTTTTTTGTATTATAAATATTCGTTTAGCATGACTTGTGATGCCCCAAAAACGAACTGCATATGAGATAATTGAGATAATTGATAATTGAGATAATTGAGATAATTATTATTAATTATTATATTATTAATTATTATTATTATTGTAACTAGTAATTACCCCGCCTGTTTGAGAATCAATTGCCTGGCAAGCAGCCAACGCGGGTCCAGTTCCTACTGTGGAGAATATTTAGCTCGCGGCTCTGTAAGTGCATTCCGTTCGACTCACGACTGCATTTATTATGCAATTTACGTTTATATGTACCGGGAATTCTCCTTGTCAAAGTTGAAAATTACATTAAATAATTTCCTATTAATAAATCTTATTTGATCATCAATGCCATTACCTTACATTTTAACCCATACACCTTTTTTACGACTTATCTAATTGAAAGGACATTGCCACTAATTGGTTCTCACTACTTTTATGACGATCAGAACATATTTTTGTTTTGAAATGTTTGCTGTTGGTTAAATTGCATTAAAAGTTACCTTTTCTTAAAGTTTACTATCTATCCGCGATGGCATAATATATAGTTAAACGTTGCTCTGAAACATATGACTGTACGAGAACGTGCATGGGTTCGAATCCGGCATAAGGCATGGTTTTCTGTAATCGTCCTCCATCGTCATCTTTCACCACTCCGTATCGAGTAGCCTTTGTGCATTAATAGAGACGCTCAGCAACAAAAATGATCATCATCGAACATACTAGCAATGTTTGCAACAAGAATCAGGAATCACGCTTTGTTTAGAGTAGATACTTGGCGTTATGTTGCTATGGTGTTGTCATGATGACGTCTCGCTGTTGAGCAATAGCAGAACAATAGCTGAATTTGGCATATGGATGTTTTTCATATATTGAAATTCATCCATTTAATTTAATTTAATTAACTCTAAGTGATGTGCATGAATGATAACGGCCATGTAAACGGCAAGCTCGTAAGCACTCAAATTAAGATGTACAACGCTCTGGAGAAAAATTGAAACTACATCCGAGAATTCCAAACTTTTACTAACATTTTGATTGATGATTATATGTGATACGTATAAGTTGAATAATAAGGAAATCGCGTTTTAACTTGATATAATTGAACAAGTGTTTCTTCAAAAATTAATTTTCTCCACGACCGGTTATTGTCGTAAATGATGCACATTTCAAAACAGCATCATAATCACAGCCTGACTTTCCGAATCCAATCCTTGTCGTATAATCAACCTCGATTAAGTCCGTAATTAACACCCGGTTTTATTTCCAGTCTAATCATGATTGAGAAGGTAGATTCATTTGTAGAACATGTCCTAGTGTTTCGTCTTCGTATGTGACCTAGATTTAAGTTGAGAATACAAGAAAAGAAAGGATGGAAGGAAATACAAACGAATAAAGGAATATATTTACGTATGATTAAAGAACTAACGAACGAATGAAAGAACTAACAAACAAATAATCTAACTAACGAACGAATGTTCTGGCAAACGGGAGAAAATAACGAAACCTAAGACAAAATAACTAAATATATGATATATATGTTTATGATAAGAAATCGTTATTAGAAAGAAATTAACACCTTTTATGCCAATACTTCAATATTAACGATAATGGAAACTGGAAAGGAATACCTTACGATTTATAGTTAGGGGATAAGAGGGATAGCGAAACAAAGGGAGAAAAAGAAATGAAAGAATGAATCAAAAGAAAAAATTAACAATGAACAGCTAAATTAATTAAAATATTAAAAATATTGAATTATACATTAATAAACCAACCAATTCTGCAAGAAAATAATAGATTTAACGTATTACAATTTGTATTTTTAACTATTAAAAATTGCCACATTTATCCTGTTAAAGAATGTCAACTTTAAAAATCTTCATAGTTTGTAATTCGCGTTATGACTGATAAATAAGGTAATTAAAAAAGAATTGCCGGTACCGGGGTTTGAACGCGTGACCCCTAGTTATTCTCGCGCATAATCGTTGAGCCACTAACTCCTAACTCAGCCAAACTACACAACTAAACTACTGGCCATTATATTGTGGTCCTTTTGTTTAGAACTGTGTGTATTTCATGCAGCCATTAATGAGTAACCCTTGTTATTGTGATTTTGTTTCATTAATTATGACCAACACCACCCCGTGCTCTGTGGTACTAAAGCCAACTCGCTTAATAGAAACACATTAAGGCCACTGGTCGAGTTCTATACATTTATCTATGGTCAGAGAAAGACAATGGCACATGTTATGTGGTAGCCATTCAGTGGATATCTACCAAATAGCTGGGAATTAACTGTCCATACAACTCGAAACCTGGGCTCATTCTGTTGACTTATACAATACTAGGAAGCTTCGCAAACGCTTTATTTTAGTCGCGTTGATGGATGAGCTTTTTAAGTTTTTTTGCATGAGATATCTTTACTTTTGCAAGTGCTTTGTTTTGCTGCCTACGCATTGTAGGTGATTGTTGTCAAGTTTCTATTGTTTCTTGTTGTTATTATTTACCGTAAAAAACTTATATTAAAAGTTTTATTTCTATGGATTCTGGCTAACTTTTTCAACTTTTTCTTTCAAAAGATACTACATCACTATAACCTTAATGTCCTTGTATAATATGAACGTTGTAGCCCCACCCGTCTGGTCAGAATTGACCCAAATGGCACAAAAATATATCACAAAAAATCAAAAAACTTATATTAAAAGCTTTATTTCTATAGATTCTGGCTAACTTTCTCAACTTTTTCTTTCAAAAGGTACTACATTACCATAACCTTAATGTTCATGTATAATATGAACGTTGAAGTCCCACCCGTTTGATCAGAATCGGCCCAAATGTCACGAAAATATCGCACTAAAAATTGAAAAAAATCGTAAAAGTACGATATTCATGAGAAATATTTCTTCGATTGTACCCTAAAACAACACACCTCTAAGTTTAGAGATTTCGAAGGTCCCCTCCAATTTTCATCAAGATCGGATATGCCATTTGCCTGGTAGAGAGTTAACAGACAGAAAAACAAACAAACAAAAACAAACAAACAAACAAACAAAAAAAAAAAAAACACCCGAGCTAAATTTTTCCGAAAGTCTTCGCTTCGCTCATCCAAATATTGTGTTATTTTGTTTAGCGGATGCATCAGCCAAAAATAAAATCACAATTGACCAAATTACTAGGAAAACGCTTAAGTCCCGCCGCGTTGTTGGATGAGCGTAATTGGTGCATTGAGCTGCCATGTGTTATGAGGATTTTCTGTTGTTCTGTGACAAAATTATTACAAAGTCGAATAATTTTTTTAAATTAAATTAAATTAAATAAAAAAATTGACTTTATTTTTTATTTTTTTTTATGAATCGTAATTTTAAAAAAGGAAAAAATCGTAAAATTGCGATTTTCATAAGAAATAATTATTCGATTGCGCTCAAATTTTACAAGAATATATTAATTCATAAAATTAAGGTTCTGTGAAAAATTCATTACAATAGGATAAAGCATGTAGGTGTTATAAGTCAAAGACTTGTTTAAAAAAAGAAAAAACGTGTAAAATTTCGATTTTCATGAGAAATAATTTTTCGATTGCGCTCAAATTTCACACGAATATCTTAATTCATAAAATAAAGGTTTTGTGAAAAAATCATTAAAATCGAATGAAGCATGTAGGTGTTATAAGTCGAAGAAATATTTTAAAAATTGAAAAAATTCGTAAAATGGCGATTTTCATGAGAAATAATTTTCCGATTGCGCTCAAAAACGTGGCAGTTCTAAGTTCAGAGATTTCGAAGGTCTCCATAAAATTTCATCGCAATCGGAGTATCGGTTTAGCCGGAATCGTGTTAACAAACAGACAAAAATACAGAAAGAAAGAAAGAAAAAAAAAAAAAAAAAAAAAAAAAAAAAACATTCCGGATTTTTTTCTCCAGTGTAGTGAAATGGAATCTTCGCTTCGCTCGCTACGCTCGCTACGCTCATCCAATCAATTTCAGACAAAAATAATATATCAGATCTAAAACGAGACAATATATTTCGAAGTACTTCACTATAAAGTATTTTAAAGAAGATTTAGAATATGCGTTAAATTAACATCTAAAAAATATAATTATGGTCTATTTTGTTAAGTCACCTACCTGAAGACCCTGGTTCAAATCCCAGTCGGGTCTTTATTTCTGAGTTTAACAAATAATAATAACTTTAAAAAAATTTGTTTAACAATTCCAAAATTTACCCTTTTCTCAAAATGCTTTGGTTGATTAACAATACATAATATGTTGATCTTATTCTTACTGTTAGGCTGTCATGTATGCTTTTCTGCCGACTATGTACAGTTTCATATAAATCACCTTCGGATCCTTTCTGGCAGAGCAAATAGCTCTTTGCTAAGGTGTCAAATTGGTCATATTCCCTCTTAAATTAAAACGATGAAATACTCTTTTTGAATTGTGTACGTATAAGTCCAGCCTCCGGAGACATTTTGACCACTTAAAATGTCACTCAAGGATTGTTAGTATAGGACTCAATCCTAGAATTCGCCTGAGACTGAGAAAAACCTGAGAAAAATATCCAGTCAGTATTGCCCGTGCCCAGTGTGACCATAAGAATACGTAATTTATTTAATAATACACCTTTTTAGATTTATACATAGTACAAGGCAAAGATACATAAAATAAGTGATATAAATGATGGTAAACAAACATATAATGATGAAATATGAAATTATTGGAAAACATTTCAATAATGGAAGAACATAGGCACTGAACTTTTTTGTTTTCTGTATGTTCGCGTGTTATTATTTTACCACAATATTAATCATTTTCCTAAGTTGAGCTAGTTCCATGGCAGTCGTTGTAATTTTAGTAACACGTACCATAATACCATTAAATACAAAACAAAAAGATGCATTCGTATTTAGATCTACCCACTTCAAATACATAAGAATCGAGATCACGCCAATTTGTATTCACAGAACCCTAGATTGTCTATAACCTGTCCAATTAATTTGCAGCTAAATTATTAAAAGACGAAAACAATAAGAAATAACAGTATAAACTAAATAAATAAATTGTATTTAGAGTCTACCCACTCAGTTATGTAACTGATTTTCAGTGGAGGACAGTAAATCAAAGCGACCAAGCCAACCCTGTAGGCCCCGACGCAATCGACGAGTGAACGATAACCAACCAAAGATCGATATTTTTAATAGGAAATATAGCAATCATTGGTATGGACAGTGCGAACACCCGCGGATCAACGCCAGAATCAACAAGGCCGATTCAGAACAACCTTGAATTTATTATGTGCCTCGTTGCTAGGACGGCTCCAAAATCACCGTTTACAAACTTCTAAGACAAGAACTGATGGACACAAGTCCAAATTAGAAGTTAAAAAACTTCTGACACTGAAGAAATCAAATCCTGGACCTTCTGCATTGGAAGCAGATACGCTAACCACAAGACCAACGAGCCACACGAGGTGACATAACAATGTGTCATTTTAATATCAGATAGGACCTGCCCTACGCGTTACCAAAGATACTGTAAACCAGAATAAAATAATGGAGTGATTTCATTTCCTTTCCTAAAACGTTCCGAATCACACTTTCAACATGTTTTAGAAGAATTACTTTCACTGCTAGTTCTAGTTTTTACCTGTGCGTTTTGTATAATTTATATCATTTGTCTTACTTGAAAAAACTCGGTACATTTACTTACTTTAATAAACGTCAAAGTTTGAAGCTTAGAACAAACTATCTCTCAATGTTGAACGTTCACTTTATAAGTAGTTAGCTCAAAACTATTTTTGTAATTTGTTTAGAATTCCAAACATTTTTGACAAAACTGGTAAGCGACTTCACCAGCTAAGTATTTCTCTGTATGATTATGCATAAAATAATCGCATCGGCCTCGTATATTGTAATTTATAATGGCGTTGCTCTCACAGTGCGTGCTAAGTAAATACCTTTCACTAACATCATGTTTTGTGCGAGTGATTTAGAAAATTGACGATAACTCTAATAATAATGTTCTAATTAGTTCTAGTCAACAATAATTTGTTGGAATACTCTTGCGTGACTGATTGAGGGGGGGGGGCAGCGTCAAGTCATATAGGTATACTTGATGTATCCAAGAATAGTGTGTGATTGAGTCTCCACGACTCGATCTACTCCCGTCACCAGCAATCCTTGTTAAACATTTTCTCGCGAATACTGAGATAGAATGTTAGAAATTGATATATCACAAATGTAATTCCAATGTTTCATGTGTATGTCTTCTACAAATAAGGGGGGGGGGGGAGGAGGATATGTAAGTTATTAAGTATCATTATCATTATTATTTATTTTTCTGTTCAACATTACATTTACATGGATGTGTTACAGAAAGGGGACAATAAACGAGCCGCAGCGACCCATACAGTAGATGTCTTGTCCCCTGGACTTAATTCTAATTTCTAATGAGTGTTGATGATCGATGAGAACATTAAAACGAATTAATGAATGTATGTCCTTACATTGTTGCACCAATGAGATGCGTCCCTAGCTATTATTATAAATTATATTAAATATACAAAATAAAATTGATGTTTCATAGCACCACGTTCCTAGGCCATGCAGTATTAATTTGGAAATTTGGGGGAAAACACCTGAAACTTCCTGGATTAGTTTGTCCACTTGCTACGTTTTGCCAGGGAAATACTATACATGCTCGTGCCTTGTACTCACCTTTTAACACCATGTTTTTAACAAAATAAATTTACATCGCGCCTTTACAAAAATATTTACCTATCCGCCATTTAGTTTAAGTAATTAATGGGACTAAATAAAATTGCACATAATATCGTCTACGCCATGGTCATATCAGTCAGTTTCCAAGATATTCGTACACAATTTCCACGAAAATCTTCAAAAAAAGAGGATCTATACACAATAAATGTTATTGTTATTTGTATACGTAAGAAAACACAAGGATTAGGGAACTAAAAAAACTGGAAAATAAATATAGTTTTTTTCTTATTTTATTGTTAGAAAGAGAAAACCAATGTATGTTGCTAATATTCAACTATTGTTTGGTGACTACAAGAATAAAAATAACATAAAAATATAAACTAACATTACATGTAAAAAAAAATGGATAAGATTAGGTAAACTTTTTCGTCTATGCACGACTCGATAAGTATACGTTTAGTTCATCTTATTTGTAAGTTTATGCTGAACATGGTATATATTTGATTTCATGTTTTATTTGTGTAGTAGGGGGTTCATTTTGTTACTTAAACTTTGATAGTTAATGCAATTAATCAAGTTTACTGTTTCACACAAACTGTCTGCACACTGCATTGTTGCATATTTCTCCTTGATTAAACTGAGTGAACAACACACGTAAAACTAACTTAACATCCATGATAAAAACAATAAAGTATTAACCAACAACAATTCTCAAAACTTCGCCCCTTATTTTGCTACATCGTCCATCCAACATTATTATCCCTCATTACCTTCTCCCGCTAATCAGGACGGGACGTCCAAAGACAGGAGTATATCGGACCCATTATTTGGGGAATTAAGCCGGTAGTAGTAGTAGTAATCGTAGTAGTCGTCGTATTACGTGCCTGCCTGGCATTAGGCCAATGCGGAACTTTCTCCCGCGACGGTGGCGCTCCACGGTGACGACGCGCCCCAAGCTCAGTCTGCCGGCGACATTCGACGAGAGAGTATCTACGCCCATCGCTCTCCCGAGCACGCCCGATCTCGCGCGAGTGTTACGAGATTTTACGAAAAAGTTTTGTGTGAAAATATCGAGTTTTTTGTTTTTATTGTGTCTTCCTGAATAATAAAAAAAATCTAAAAAAATATTATTTTGTTTTTTCGAGTCAAATTTAAAATATTTTTTTTCGAGTGCGGTTGTAAAAATTAAAATTTTCGGATGTGTACAGTTGTGTTTTAGTGCGGTGGAATTATTAATCATTGTTTCGTTGTGAGTTCGTGACGAGTTTCCAAAATACAAACAGTGTGTGGATAATTTCAAAATTTCATACTCTATGAAGTTCGTGATGTCAATTTGTTATGAAGTAACAAACTTGTTCTGAATATTAATATCGTATTAGGAGTTGGTTCTTGTTATGAAAGTTCTGCGTCGATAAATTGTTCGGATTTATAACATATAGGCCTAATCTAAACGATTTACCACTTCTCATTCTGGATATTGTTAATATTATAATCTTTCAATTTGTCACTCTTGTAAATTGAAGAGAAAAAAACATCCCAATTGGAATGCAATTCGTAGAAAATATTCGTAGAAAAAACGACTTCTACAATACCAGTGTAATCTAAATGTTAATGTGAAAAAAAACTGTATACAATTTATTGCCGTGTTTTTCGCTTTTCCCTCGTCTTTTGCATTTCCTACTTTAATCATATTAAGTCGTAAAAGTTTCGTTGATATTCAGAGTGTGTGGAAGTGTGTTTTGTGGGGTAACTCATAGTGTGTTCGTAGTGAAATTAAGTGTAATTAAGTTGTGAGTTGTTTTAAGTGGTGATGCACGTGTGAGTGGAATACTTACAACTTACAGTGGACACTGAACTTCCAATCATAATGGAGACAGAGGAGATAACCAAACTTGTGGATGGGATTTATAAGGTAAACATATTTATTTATTTATTTAATTATTTATTTATTTATTTATTTATTTATTTAACGTCTATTCTATTCAGTTAAAAATATTATTTACAATGGAGGACAATTAAATACAACAATGAACTAGTCTAGGCCTAACAGTTAAGTAAATATTGGAAATACTAATATTACAACAACAATGTATTAACACAATAATTTTGGTAACAAATTTAAAAAGGATATTTAATGCAATTAATTAAGAACCAAATAAAAAAGGGGAGGATGTAAAGAAAAGAGAAAAAAAAGGAAAAAAAAGAGAAAAAAAAAACAATTTTTATTTTTATTTTTTGATTGTTTTCTTTATTTTCTTTTTTTATATATATACTTAGCTCCCTCTTATTTTTTTGTAGTGACACATTTTTTAAAGCATTGTCACAATTTTTAGAGCCTTGCTTCAGTGTTGGCTAGAGAGTGCTCGACTCTGATTCGGAAGGTCCCGGATTCGAATCCCGTCGAGACCGGCAATCCCGACTGAAAGTTTTTTCAGAGGTAATTTCCTCAGTCGTAAATCTGAATGTAAGAGATTGAGTCCTCTTAAACAGCCCTCGGACATCCCTTCACAATTGTCCTATCCGCAATATATATATCACACCGGTTAAATCTGATGTGTAGGCCTATACCCTACAGCGGGCATCCTACAAAAAATTTAAAAATATATGTTTCTGCTTCCAATGCAGAAGGTCTGGGTTTGATTCCCGCTCTAGGCAAAAGTTTTTAACTTCTGATTTGGACATAAGTTCATCAGTTTCATGTCCCCATGGGTATGATATTTGTAAACGGTGACTTTGGAGCCGTCCTAGCAACGAGGCACATAATAAATTCAAAGTTGTTTTGATTCGGCCTTGTTGATTCTGGCGTTGATTCGCGGGTGTTCGCACTGTCCATACCACTGATTGCTATATTTCCTATTAAAAAATGTCGAGATTTGGTTGGTTATCACGCACTCGTCGATTGCGTTGGGGCCTACAGGGTTGGCTTGGTCGCTTTGGTTAAATGTCCCCCACTGAACATCAGTTATATGACTGAGTGGGTAGACTCCAAATACGGATCTATTTATTAATTTAGAGGATTAAATTCCTTGCATTCACATCACGACTCGGAAAAACTTTGGCAGGATTGCCGGTTCCAGGTTTCGATCCCGTGACATACCGAATCAGAGTCTCACACGCTACGCATGAGCCACGACTGTTTGTGAGTTGCGAAATAGAAATTTCATGTAGGTTGTTAAAAAAAAAAGTATGCGGAGATCACAAAAAAATAAGAACAATTCAAAACAAAATATGGACAAATATTAAAAATAAAAATAAAATTGACAAAATTAGAAAAAAATCGATTTTTGATCAAAATAGGCTTACGATTAAATATAAATAAATACATTTGCGCATATAGAGTCTATCCACTCAGTCATAAGTAAATTTTTGTGTGAAACTTTTCATTTAAAGCTCTCCGAACGAACCTTATTTGCGTCGATGATATCGACGAGCGAATCAACTCTTAAAACCGACGTTCGCTGTTTGGCCAAAATTTACCCTCGGACGCCAGTATCAACCAAGCTAGTTTATTGAGAGCTTAATTGCTAGGACTGTGCTGAAGTAATCTTTTACATAATAGGCCTACATGCCGATGTGCTGCTCAAGATCATGTCAGGAAGAAACAGAACGAGAGACTAGTATGAATATTTCATAAAGGTTAATATTTGTCTCTGGCTGATAATCTGTTGGTTGCACTACTTCAGCTACGTGTGTAATTATTGTCACTATGTGACACGATGAGTAATGTAATGTCATCCACATTCAGGATACATTCCAGAAGTGATAATTTTTCTGTGCACGTACAACTTGCAATCATAGCAGAAACAAGTAGACCCTCGTTGCGCGACACTACTTGGCTCACTGATAGCATACGAGGCTCTACTATACGAGACTGTCTGGTTCGATTTCTTTCTCATAGTAACAACACTAGGCCTTATTTTCCGTAACCGACAGTGTTGGCTCGAGCGCTAGGCGCTCGACTCTGATTCGGGAGGTCCCGGGTTCGAAGCCCGTCGAGACCGACAATCCTGACTGAAGGTTTCTTCCGAGGTTTTCCTCAGTCGTTAATGCGAATGCAAGGGATTGAGTCCTCTTAAATAGCCCTCGGACATCCCTTCACAATTGTCCTATCCGCAATATACTGAAGAGGGTCACACCGGTTAAATCTGATGTGTATACCCTACAGCGGGCATCCTACAAAAATTTATTTTATTTTTATTTTCCGTAAATATTCATTATTTGTGTTGATGATTTTTGTTGCTTGACGTATCTATAAATACACAAAGCAATTCGAAACTGATTGATGATAGATATAGATGAAGAACGATTACAAAAACCATTGCCTTGTGCGGTATTCGAACCCACGTCCTCGTAGGGTCATACGCTTCGGACCAGCGTCTATTGTATGTGCACCGCGACGGCGTAGACCTATCATAGTGTTCAAGTCTTTCGGTGTATCATATTCATACTGTACACACGTACAGTCCTCCAATTATCAGAGATGGTGGTAGCATGGGTTCGACCCCGGACACCTCCCATTGTAAAAAATAAAAAATAAGTGATATAAATGATGGTAAACAAACATATAATGATAAAAATATGAAATTATTGGAAAACATTTCAATAATGGAAGAACATAGGCACTGAACTTTTTGTTTTCTGTATGTTAGCGTGTTATTATTTACCACAATATTAATCATTTTCCTAAGTTGAGCTAGTTCCATGGCAGTCGTTGTAATTTTAGTAACACGTACCATAATACCATTAATACAAAACAAAAAGATGCATTCGTATTTAGATCTACCCACTTCAAATACATAAGAATCGAGATCACGCAAATTTGTATTTACAGAACCCTAGATTGTCTATAACCTGTCCAATTAATTTGCAGCTAAATTATTAAAAGACGAAAACAATAAGAAATAACAGTATAAACTAAATAAATAAATTGTATTAGAGCCTACCCACTCAGTTATGTAACTGATTTTTCAGTGGGGGACAGTAAATCAAAGCGACCAAGCCAACCCTGTAGGCCCCGACGCAATCGACGAGTGAACGATAACCAACCAAAGATCGATATTTTTAATAGGAAATATAGCAATCATTGGTATGGACAGTGCGAACACCCGCGGATCAACGCCAGAATCAACAAGGCCGATTCAGAACAACCTTGAATTTATTATGTGCCTCGTTGCTAGGACGGCTCCAAAATCACCGTTTACAAACTTCTAAGACAAGAACTGATGGACACAAGTCCAAATTAGAAGTTAAAAAACTTCTGACACTGAAGGAATCAAATCCTGGACCTTCTGCATTGGAAGCAGATACGCTAACCACAAGACCAACGAGCCACACGATGTGACATAACAATGTGTCATTTTAATATCAGATAGGACCTGCCCTACGCGTTACCAAAGATACTGTAAACTAGAATAAAATAATGGAGTGATTTCATTTCCTTTCCTAAAACGTTCCGAATCACACTTTCAACATGTTTTAGAAGAATTACTTTCACTGCTAGTTCTAGTTTTTACCTGTGCGTTTTGTATAATTTATATCATTTGTCTTACTTGAGAAAACACGGTACATTTACTTACTTTAATAAACGTCAAAGGTTGAAGCTTAGAACAAACTATCTCTCAATGTTGAAGGTTCACTTTATAAGTAGTTAGCTCAAAACTATTTTGTAATTTGTTTAGAATTCCAAACATTTTTGACAAAACTGGTAAACGACCTCACCAGCTAAGTATTTCTCTGTACGATTATGCATAAAATAATCGCATCGGCCTCGTATATTGTAATTTATAATGGCGTTGCTCTCACAGTGCGTGCTAAGTAAATACCTTTCACTAACATCATGTTTTGTGCGAGTGATTTAGAAAATTGACGATAACTCTAATAATAATGTTCTAATTAGTTCTAGTCAACAATAATTTGTTGGAATACTCTTGCGTGACTGATTGAGGGGGGGGGACAGCGTCAAGTCATAGGTATACTTGATGTATCCAAGAATAGTGTGTGCTTGAGTCGCCACGACTCGATCTACTCCCGTCACCAGCAATCCTTGTTAAACATTTTCTCGCGAATACTGAGATAGAATGTTAGAAATTGATATATCACAAATGTAATTCCGATATTTCATGTGTATGTCTTCTACAAATAAGGGGGAGGGGGTGGGGGGAGGAGGATAGGCCTATGTAAGGGTTATTAAGTATCATTATCGTTATTATTTATTTTTCTGTTCAACATTTCATTTACATGGATGTGTTACAGAAAGGGGACAAGAAACGAGCCGCAGCGACCCATACAGTAGATGTCTTGTCCCCTGGACTTAATTCTAATTTCTAATTGAGTGTTGATGATCGATGAGAACATTAAAACGAATTAATGAATGTATGTATTTACATTGTTGCACCAATGAGATGCGTCCCTAGCTATTATTATAAATTATATTAAATAAACAAAATAAAATTGATGTTTCATAGCACCACGTTCCTATGCCATGCAGTATTAATTTGGAAATTTGGGGAAACAACTGAAACTTCCTGAATTAGTTTGTCCACTTGATACGTTTTGCCAGGGAAATACTATACATGCTCGTGCCTTGTACTCACCTTTTAACACCATGTTATTAACAAAATAAATTTACATCACGTCTTTACAAAAATATTTACCTATCCGCCATTTAGTTTAAGTAATTAATGAGACTAAATAAAATTGCACATAATATCGTCTACGCCATGGTCATATCAGTCAATTTTTCAGATATTCGTATACAATTTCCACGAAAATCTTCAAAAAAAGAGGATCTATACACAATAAATGTTATTGTTATTTGTATACGTAAGAAAACACAAGGATTAGGGAACTAAAAAAACTGGAAAATAAATATAGTTTTTTTCTTATTTTATTGTTAGAAAGAGAAAACCAATGTATGTTGCTAATATTCAACTATTGTTTGGTGACTACAAGAATAAAAATAACATAAAAATATAAACTAACATTACATGTAAAAAAAATGGATATAAGATTAGGTAAAACTTTTTCGTCTATGCACGACTCGATAAGTATACGTTTAGTTATCTTATTCGTTAGTTTATGCTGGACATGGTATATATTTGATTTCATGTTTTATTTGTGTAGTAGGGGGTTCATTTTGTTACTTAAACTTTGATAGTTAATGCAATTAATCAAGTTTACTGTTTCACACAAACTGTCTGCACACTGCATTGTTGCATATTTCTCCTTGATTAAACTGAGTGAACAACACACGTAAAACTAACTTAACATCCATGATAACAACAATAAAGTATTTAACCAACAACAATTCTCAAAACTTCGCCCCTTATTTTGCTACATCGTCCATCCAACATTATTATCCCTCATTACCTTCTCCCGCTAATCAGGACGGGACGTCCAAAGACAGGAGTATATCGGACCCATTATTTGGGGAATTAAGCCGGTAGTAGTAGTAGTAATCGTAGTAGTCGTCGTATTACGTGCCTGCCTGGCATTAGGCCAATGCGGAACTTTCTCCCGCGACGGTGGCGCTCCACGGTGACGACGCGCCCCAAGCTCAGTCTGCCGGCGACATTCGACGAGAGAGTATCTACGCCCATCGCTCTCCCGAGCACGCCCGATCTCGCGCGAGTGTTACGAGATTTTACGAAAAAGTTTTTGTGTGAAAATATCGAGTTTTTTGTTTTTATTGTGTCTTCCTGAATAATAAAAAAAAATCTAAAAAAATATTATTTTGTTTTTTCGAGTCAAATTTAAAATATTTTTTTTCGAGTGCGGTTGTAAAAATTAAATTTTCGGATGTGTACAGTTGTGTTTTAGTGCGGTGGAATTATTAATCATTGTTTCGTTGTGAGTTCGTGACGAGTTTCCAAAATACAAACAGTGTGTGGATAATTTCAAATTTCATACTCTATGAAGTTCGTTGATGTCAATTTGTTATGAAGTAACAAACTTGTTCTGAATATTAATATCGTATTAGGAGTTGGTTCTTGTTATGAAAGTTCTGCGTCGATAAATTGTTCGGATTTATAACATATATAGGCCTAATCTAAACGATTTACCACTTCTCATTCTGGATATTGTTAATATTATAATCTTTCAATTTGTCACTCTTGTAAATTGAAGAGAAAAAAACATCCCAATTGGAATGCAATTCGTAGAAAATATTCGTAGAAAAAAACGACTTCTACAATACCAGTAGTGTAATCTAAATGTTAATGTGAAAAAAAAACTGTATACAATTTATTGCCGTGTTTTTCGCTTTTCCCTCGTCTTTTGCATTTCCTACTTTAATCATATTAAGTCGTAAAAGTTTCGTTGATATTCAGAGTGTGTGGAAGTGTGTTTTGTGGGGTAACTCATAGTGTGTTCGTAGTGAAATTAAGTGTAATTAAGTTGTGAGTTGTTTTAAGTGGTGATGCACGTGTGAGTGGAATACTTACAACTTACAGTGGACACTGAACTTCCAATCATAATGGAGACAGAGGAGATAAACCAAACTTGTGGATGGGATTTATAAGGTAAACATATTTATTTATTTATGTATTTATTTATTATTATTTATTTATTTATTTATTTATTTATTTAACGTCTATTCTATTCAGTTAAAATATTATTTACAATGGAGGACAATTAAATACAACAATGAACTAGTCTAGGCCTAACAGTTTAAGTAAATATTGGAAATATTAATATTGCAACAACAATGTATTTAAAACACAATGATTTTGGTAACAAATTCAAAAGGGATATTTAATGCAATTAATTAATGAACCAAATAAAAAAGGGGAGGATGTAAAGAAAAGAGAAAAGAAAAAGAAAAAGAAATAGAAAAAAAAAAATTATTTTTTGATTGTTTTCTTTTTTTTATATAAACTTAGCTCCCTCTTATTTTTTTGTAGTGACACATTTTTTAAAGCATTGTCACAATTTTTAGAGCCTTGCTTCAGTGTTGGCTAGAGAGTGCTCGACTCTGATTCGGAAGGTCCCGGATTCGAATCCCGTCGAGACCGGCAATCCCGACTGAAAGTTTTTTCAGAGGTAATTTCCTCAGTCGTAAATCTGAATGTAAGAGATTGAGTCCTCTTAAACAGCCCTCGGACATCCCTTCACAATTGTCCTATCCGCAATATATATATACCCTACAGCGGGCATCCTAAAAAAAAATAAAAATAATATATGTCTCTGCTTCCAATGCAGAACGTCCAGGGTGTGATTCCCGCTCTAGGCAAAAGATTTTAACTTCTGATTTGGACATGAGTTCATCAGTTTCATGTCCCCATGGGTATGATATTTGTAAACGGTGACTTTGGAGCCGTCCTAGCAACGAGGCACATAATAAATTCAAAGTTGTTCTGATTCGGCCTTGTTGATTCTGGCGTTGATCCGCGGGTGTTCGCACTGTCCATACCACTGATTGCTATATTTCCTATTAAAAAATGTCGAGATTTGGTTGGTTATCACGCACTCGTCGATTGCGTTGGGGCCTACAGGGTTGGCTTGGTCGCTTTGGTTAAATGTCCCCCACTGAACATCAGTTATATGACTGAGTGGGTAGACTCCAAATACGGATCTATTTATTAATTTAGAGGATTAAATTCCTTGCATTCACATCACGACTAATTAAAATCTCGGAAAAACTTTGGCAGTATTGCCGGTTCCGGGTTTCGATCCCGTGACATACCGAATCAGAGTCTCACATGCTACGCATGAGCCACGACTGTTTGTGAGTTGCGAAATAGAAATTTCATGTAGGTTGTTAAAAAAAAAGTATGCGGAGATCACAAAAAATAAGAACAATTCAAAACAAAATAATATGGACAAATATTAAAAATAAAAATAAAATTGACAAAATTAGAAAAAAGTCGATCTTTGATCAAAAAATATTTGCGCATATAGAGTCTATCCACTCAGTCATAAGTAAATTTTTGCGTGAAACTTTTCATTTAAAGCTCTCCGAACGAACCTTATTTGCGTCGATGATATCGACGAGCGAATCAACTCTTAAAACCGACGTTCGCTGTTTGGCCAAAATTTACCCTCGGACGCCAGTATCAACCAAACTAGTTTATTGAGAGCTTCATTGCTAGGACTGTGCTGAAGTAATCTTTTACATAATAGGCCTACATGCCGATGTGCTGCTAAAGATCATGACAGAAAGAAACTGAACGAGAGACTTTATATGTATATTTGATAAAGGTTAATATTTGTCTCTGGCTGATAATCTGTTGGTTGCATTACTTCAGCTACGTGTGTAATTATTGTCACTATGTGACACGATGAGTAATGTAATGTCATCCACATTCAGGATACATTCCAGAAGTGATAATTTTTCTGTGCACGTACAACTTGCAATCATATCAGAAACAAGTAGACCCTCGTTGCGCGACACTACTTGGCTCACTGATAGCATACGAGGCTCTACTACACGAGACTGTCTGGTTCATTTCTTTCTCATAGTGACAACACTAGGCCTATTTTCCGTAACCGACAGTGTTGGCTCGAGCGCTAGGCGCTCGACTCTGATTCGGGAGGTCCCGGGTTCGAAGCCCGTCGAGACCGACAATCCTGACTGAAGGTTTCTTCCGAGGTTTTCCTCAGTCGTTAATGCGAATGCAAGGGATTGAGTCCTCTTAAATAGCCCTCGGACTTCCCTTCACAATTGTCCTATCCGCAATATACTGAAGAGGGTCACACCGGTTAAATCTGATGTGTATACCCTACAGCGGGCATCCTACAAAAATTTATTTTATTTTTATTTTCCGTAAATATTCATCATTTATGTTGATGATTTTTGTTGCTTGACGTATCTATAAATACACAAAGCAATTCGAAACTGATTGATGATAGATATAGATGAAGAACGATTACAAAAACCATTGCCTTGTGCGGTATTCGAACCCACGTCCTCGTAGGGTCATACGCTTCGGACCAGCGTCCTATTGTATGTGCCACCGCGGACGGCATGTAGGCCTATCATTAGTGTTCAAGTCTTTCGGGTGGTCATTCAATATTTCATACTGATACCTCACACGTACACGTCCCTCCAATTATTCAAGATGATGATGGTACTGGTGGGTTTCGAACCGGCAACCTCCCGGATTTAAGTTTGAAGGGCCTGATGCACAACAATCACTTATCGTCCTCTGCAACTTATGGTAGGCCTACGTCCACACTTGCCATTTAAATGAGAAGCTATTTAAATGCCTGCAGACTCCGATTTTAAATGCTTCACTGCCATCTTAAGACTTTTTCTCCCCAGAATTCTGTTGTGGTGACTAACTACATCACCTGACCTCAATATATCTTTGTTTGTCTTCAAAAAAGTAAACTTTTAAGTGAAAAATTCGAAAAAAATCACAATTACTTTGACAAATTCTCACCACTGTTAATAAAATGTATGCCAATTAAACAATAAACATGTGTTCCACATACATGTAATCCACAGTCTTGAAGAGATAAATATGTTCTTTCAATATAGACGTGTAGTCAAAGTTAAAATGACTATGAGTGTACTTTCAAGAGCAGACATTAAACGACAATGTGGACATAGCATGTCAACTAATGGTCAATTTTCGAACACGGCCATATGTTATTTTCCATGTGCGCGTACGAGTGTTAGATCACTTAGTAGCAGTGGTTTGTAAGTGCATACTGTCGTGCATATTGTTACAACTGCACACACAAACAGCACTACTTACATGCGTGCAGGTCACAAATGAGCTTGGGACTCGGTTATTGTATTTAAAAATGCATATTGATGACGCTGATTTCGGTACGTATTGACGAGTAACATTTTAAAATGTTTAGGTATCACTTGGTTATTGCTAAATAAGTCTCATTTACTGAGAAAAGTGAATCACTATTCGAATTTATGAATAATCGTTTATATTTGGTATGAATACTCAATACATATTTTTATATTTAACATTTTACTCAAACATTTTGTGAAGATCAATGTAAATCGATTTATTTATTAAACAAAAATGTAGAAACAATATTTTTAACAATTATTTTGACCTTCGATTGGTAGGCCTATAATTCCTTGTACGAATTCAATCAAGGGTTTGATTTCAGTTAATTTTATAATCTTTATTATATTGATAGCAACGTGAAATGTTTAAAGTCTTTGTATACATTTTAGTCTAATCATCAGTAGTGAGCAGAAGTAACAAACTTTCAAGTCAATATTTCTGGGCTTTCATTGAAGGTGAACTTGGCCTGTTTTAAATTTTAAAGTAAATTTCACGTGCAAAATTAATATCGCTTGCACACATACTATAAATTCAGTTAAAATTTAATTAACTTATGAATTTTCTATGGTTCCAAAATGCGAGAAGGAAAATATTCTAGTTTGGGTTCGTACGGATATTAATAATATAATAATATAATTAATCAATAAAAACGTCAATTATTGACGTTTTCGTCTTTAAACCACTAACTTATTTTCTCAATTAATACATTTCTTAAATTTGAGACACTTGCTCCAATAGACATAGTTGGCCCTAATAACGATAAGCCTACGCATATTTAAAACGAAATGTTGTATAAAGTGCCACTAGTCTTCTGCGTGCAGGCAACGAGCTTCGCCCCATTGTGTTTTAATACACCCCCCCCCCCCCCCCCCCATCAAAACATGTTTAGTTATACCCAACAAAGAATGTCATTAATTTCCCCACATTCCCTGTGCGTTCGTTTCGAATACCGCCGTTCAAATTAGTTCCCGGGGAAAAACGCCGTGACAGCTAGCGCTCTGGTGGCGAGAATTTGCATCTCTAAGTGAAACTCCAGAGAATGAGGCCCCTCCGCCTTTAGTCGAGTAATTGCATGCGGGGTAAAAGACAAAATCATTAAATCTGTATTGATGCTACATTGTACATTTTCAAAATTCCATTTAATTGTCAAAATCCCCCTCAAAACAAATCTGACCAGGACTCGAACTGTAACGAAAACTACGTCAGTTTTGAGCTTCGAGCTAATTCAATAACATTTTATCAAAGAGTAGGCTGATTTTAAAATGTCGACATTTGTTTTGTCTTTTTGCCTTTAGTTATAACGTCTAATAGCAGACTACCAGGTGATATTCTTATTTCTCGATTTGGTTAGCCTGAAAACACTTCCGTAGGAGAAATTGTTAATATTTAATACAATACAGAGGTTCTAACTTCTAAGGTAACAGATATATTCATTGCAGTACTGTTCCATCCATTCAGATCTATGGAACTACAATTCAGAAGTCAAATAGTTACCGTCTCGGTGGTCTAGTTGGCTACCTATACCTGGAATGTGGGAGACTCGGGTTCGATCGAGAACCCCGATCGGAATGGATTTTTTAACCTCTGAATTGTATTAAATAGGAAAACGCTTAAGCCCGCCGCGTTGTTGGATGAGCGTAATTGGTGAATTGAGCTGCCATGTGTTTTGCGGATTTTCTGTTGTTCTGTGAAAAAATCAGAACTTTGTGAAATTTTTTTTTAATTAAATCAAATTAAATAAAAAAATTAACTTATTTTTTTTAATTAATCGTAATTTTAAAAAGGAAAAAATCGTAATATTAAAATTTTATAAGAAATAATTATTCGATTACGCACAAATTTACACGAATATATTAATTCTTAAAATTAGGTTCTGTGAAAAAATCATTATAATCGGATAAAGCATGTAGGAGTTATAAGTCGAAGAAATTTTTAAAAAATCGAAAAAAATCGTAAAATTGCGATTTTCATGAGAAATAATTTTTAGATTGCGCTAAAAAAACGTGGCAGCTCTTAGTTCAGAGATTACGAAGGCCTCCATAAAATTTCATCGCAATCGGAGTATCGGTTTAGCCGGAATCGTGTTAACAGACAGACAAAAATACAGAAAGAAAGAAAGAAAGAAAGAAAAAAAAAAAAAAAAAAAAAAAAAAAAAAACATTCCGGATTTTTTTTCCAGTGTAGTGAAATGGAATCTTCGCTTCGCTCGCTACGCTCGCTACGCTCATCCAAATATATTGTTATTTGTATCTTGGAGTCATTTGATCTAAAAATAATGTCTTAGTTAACATGTTAGGCTTATAGGTAATACTAACTGATGGTTATAAACCATGGATTTACAAGGCGCCTGTTAATAAACCATCCATTTACAATAAAACGAAATTAACGCACTGCCTTGTTTTTTTTTCTCATTGCTTTAGGACGGCTCCGAAGTCAACTTTTACATAAATCGCACAATATCTAACTAAAAGTTAAACACTATTTTAAAAATTAAATCTTAACATGAACTGGATTAGGACTTTAGACTTTTTGAATTGGAAGCAGGAAAATCAACTTTTCAAAACACTCGTTACTCATATGTTAGTTGCTGTGTGTGTCCATATTATCACAAATAGTTTAATCGCCATGCGTATCAGCTTACGTCTTTCGCTTCATATACACACGAGAACTTGTTAACACGCTTTGTACCAACAAAAAAAACTATACTGATCTCACAAAGAGATGTGTGTTCTGATTTAATCGTAGTACAAAGAACTTCTTTGAAAGACATCTCACGATCTTTCATCTTTGATTCCCAGCTTAGTGTGGGTCTCACCATTTGAGTGAACTGACTTCTTATTAATCGTTTGGTAATTGTGAAAATATTACAAAAATAAATTACTGTGTGCACTTGAAACTTCTTGCTATTCAGTGTATCTGGTTTAATGGACTATTATTCCAAAAAATGCATTTTTACCTATCTCTGTGCAGCATAATACTGCACTAAAATAACCAGTTAAATATGATATCTTATAACTGTAATTTTATACATGTTTTAAAGAGTTTTTGATCCTGAAATTTCGAAAATTGTCGTTTTGGGTGATTTTTTAAATTGTCTTTTTAACAATCATGCTTTTTTGTGTTTTACAATTGTACCATAGCAAATTGCTAAATCTAAAATCACACTTAAAAATATATTCTATATTGTAACTGTGCACATATTCACTCGCAGATATATGAGCTTGATTTAAACAGCATAATTTGAGTAAATCATATGCCCAAAGAACAGAAACGAAAGGGTACACACAGAAAAAATCGACGCTTTTCTTTCCTACTAAAATTCTCCAAATTCATGAGTCATAAAGATAGTTGAAACGTTATTTTTATCTGAGTGTTTTGCCGATTGTAAGTAGATCGAAGGTACCAATGACAATTTTTTCTCTGCCAAAATGAGCACACTACTTTTTCTTTTACTCTGTTATCTCGTAATTAATTATAGCTTGTATGAAATATATGTATTTTATATTACATTTTTAACATTTTTATTCTTTTGTATTGTCTGAATACCCCTTTTTAATAACGCTTGAGAAATAAACTAACAAACTAATTTATGGAAGTTGTGTATCTGTAGTCTAGTGGAGGGGGGTTGGGGGAGCATAGTGGGAGGGGAGTTTTGGTATCGTAGTGATGCATTGTGAACAGGAGCCAAATTTGAACTTTTGGAGTGTCATAGTAGATTATCATAGAAAACAACACAATTTGTTGCAAAGCGCGTATTTAAAATAATTTAGTTACAAGATAAGTGGAAACTTTTGTATCAGTTTTGCTGTTTTGCATCTATAATAATTTTGTTTTAAGATATTTAAGCTCTAAAGAAATATATCAATTCAAAATGTACAATATTTGTCTACGACGTTTCTTCGTGGAGAACATAACACGGAATTAAATTTGTTTTCTTTATTAAACGCACAGGTTCCTTTGCCCTTTGACCTCTCAGTGTTAAAGTAGAAGATTGGAACAAATAAAAGGCTTGATTCTCAAGAGTGAGTTTTGTCGCTATTAATCATCCGTTATCGTTTGTTACGTTATCCTTCTTGTTTTCGAGACTTCAGGCGGGCGCGAAACTTGGACGGGGTAGACGGACTTTAAAAACGAAAATATACGCTTTTATCAGTCACGACGAAGAAGTATAGCCTATTTGGTAGAAGAAATTAATAAAATAAAACATTTACACGTAATTACATTAACGTTTCAGTCTTCACTTTAACTCAGTATCTCTGTGAAATTGTTTTTTTTAATAGTGCAAGATATTTATTTGTAGTCACATCATGGAGTACGACAGTACTATTTAAACTCCATGATCACATTGCAGAAGGAAATGACTTACAAGTACAATTTACATTTGATACTTAACAAATGCAAAAAGATTACATGACTAAATTATGAATGTATGTGATTGTCAATTATGTTTGCAGTCAATTGTTTAAAAGATTTAATTATTTTGATATATTATGTCTAAATTAAATATAGTGTCCTCCTTTAAATTCCGACTACAGTCGCTACAGAAGGATTGAGCGCATGGCTAACAAATGAACTTGGATTTCTAAGATTTGGTAAACATTGTGAACATGTAAATAGTTTACCCGACTGGGGATCGAATCCAGAAAATCTTGTTCTATACGCACTGATATTCGTGCCAATTTACCTATTGGTCTTTATATTTTTCCTAACTTGCCATTTCTTTCTTGTCAGTGTAATTTCTGGTTTAAAATATTTGAAAATGAAGTTGTTACTGTTGGTAGAAATGTCTTCAAATAACATCTTAAAAGATAATTTATCTTGCTACATGAAAAAATATAATACTGTGCAAGGTACAAAGACACAACAAAGATTTGTTTTAACTTTGACAGTTATTTGTCAAAATTGAGAAAGAAACGAACAGTATACTATACAAAGTCAGCTGGAATAATGTTAGGCATATAAATAAGTTTTCCGCTAGTATCCACAGCGTTCCAACATTCATGCCCACTCCCGTCTGTCTATTTCTTCACGCGTCTTGTGCAAGTCACGTCGTCTTGGTCAATAGCTTCTATGTATGCGTGTTGGGTAGTTTAAAAGATGGCAATTATGGTAATTATTATTATATTGTTTGTGCTGATTTAACGTGGTTGGAATCCGAGAGATAAAATCATTAATTTTCATTCAGAATTCTTAACTGTCGATAATAAAACTGTCATGGTTTACTTCACTCAGTATTGCGTTTGTCGGAACGAATCCAAGGCAATATCAACATGTGCAATGTTGATGCCATCCTTGAGAAAAACATGTTGACATGTTGACGATTGTTTGAGATCGGGCCAACTTTTTTTACAATGTAAAATGTCCATTAAAAAATTCGCTTGATCGGCAAATTGAGCTAATTTTACATTTATTCTGGATCACTTTTCGACTTCCAATTTTCCCCAAAAAAATTTGAATTATAAAAGCAAATGAAAAAGTCATTTTTAATAAGAAATTCATGATCTAGTCTAGATAATGCAACTCGACTCCACAAAATCGAAATTGTTAGAAAAGTTGTGGGGCGAACGGATAATTCGTAATCGGAATAACTCGGAGTAAGTCGAGTAAGGCCAGCGAACAAAATATGTTTTAGTTAATATTAGCACTGTCTGTACCCATTGTTTTCACTCTGAATGTATCTCAAGGCCCTCTGTTCCAATTTTCCAAAACACGAGAGTACACCAATTTCCCCCTAATCCCACCGAGATGCCTCCTATAGCAAATCCGCCAATGTTCCCCTTTGATAAGGTTAAAGACATGGTCTGAATTATTTAATATGAGCTTGGCTCGGAAAAAAGCTGACATAAGACAGTAAAAAATACATTTGGGGTAGGAAATGAAGTAAAATCAAGGCCAGGGAAAATTTCTGTAGATCATAACGACACCCACAAAATGAAACTTATCTGACAAATGTGAAATAGGCCTTTTCTGTCGATTTTTAAAATAGATTTAAAAATAGAATGACCCTAATTGTATCAATTAGATAAGACTTTTTAATGATGATTGCATTTTTCACTATATTCATCTGTATGTAGTAGATTTTAACTTTTAAGTCACAATGATGGATGTTTCTGCTTGAATTATTTATAATATCGTTTTTACGGCCGGTGGTCCCTGTCCAGAGAGTAATTTTACTATCAAACAGACGTTATTCGTAGCGCCCGATTGATAGAATATGAATTGAGTATTGTTTTTTTAAGTTATGAAATAATATTTTAATTTGTTCTTAAATCCCAGGTGGACTCATAATTAATCAATTCGAAAAGCTGCAAAAATAAAATAACGCCCTTTTTTATTTTTGAAAAGAAAGAACTGATTTGGGTTGGCCTCATTTATCCATTATACACAGAATCTGACTTGAGGGATTCCTGTGATTCTTTCATATGTGGATTTTTTTAAATTAATCTTTTTTAAAATTTTGTATTTTACTTACCATACGTTGTTTTCTCGGCTTTTCAACACATTGATAGACTTATCTCAAAAAGGGATCATGAGGTAGTAAAGTTCCTCTGTCATATTTACTTCTTGGTTCGTCCGTGTAGTTTCACGTCTCACGATAAAAACCAAACATGACCTCCGATTGACACTCGTTTTTTTGTGTAATTGCCCTTCAACCATTCAATTACGCAGAATGTTTTTGTCAGTTCTTAAACAATTTGTTTATTAAGGATCACTCGCCCCCTATTTTGGGTATTCCTGTACAAGTAATAATTGGCATTTTGTTAAAAAACACAGTCAAAAAAACAAAACAAAAAACATTATAATTAAAAATGTTGAATACATGGATAAGGACAACTTAAACACAGTGATGAAAGTTGATGAGTTCATTTCGAAAAATAGTGAAACGAATAAATAGGAGCAATTCTGGGAAGAAGCAGTGATAAAAAGTAAAAAATACGAAAATAGAACTAAGTTGATCCGACTGCGGGCAGAATGAAGTCTAGTTTGAATCTATCAAAGCGATGATTCGCCAACAAAACCCGTTGCAATGTATGCTAATGTGGTGTATGATCTACCTATGGCAACCGTACGATACCAGCATAGCAAGCTATAGCGGTATACGTACCCGTATCAAGGTATAAACGCTGTGTTGGCTAAGATTACAACGGCTGGGGGATCCCTTATCAAATTGAGCCAACTGATGGATAAAGTCAAAATTTCGAAAATAGAAGATTTTAAGAAGCGTGCTAATAAGGTTCTAATATTGTGAAGTGCTCCAAAAATATTGGCATCAAAATTGGCATCAGAAATGCGGTACTTTTATTAAAATAACAAGAGCACATTTTTTTTACATCCGTTCGTTTCGATATATTTTCATTATTGGACGGTAAATATTTATCAAATCAGTTGCCCCTTAAAAATAATGGAGATAAATAATGAAATATCATATTTATACATTAACAAAGCATATATTTTGTAATTGGTTATTTGGGCATTCGTGTTAACTGTCAAATTGCTAACTAAAACAAAGCATATATTTTGTAATTAGTTATTTGGGCATTCGTGTTAACTGTCAAATTGCATAGGCCACATGTTTTTGTATTTTCACTTACGGTGGTATTCTAAATGTCACTGAGTACATACATACATAGTTAAAGGTTTGCGGCAAGGTCCTCTGAATGTCCTAGCGGAGTTTCGGTGAACCTTGTGAAGTGGTGTCATATAGACAACCTTGGTTCTCGTCCAATACGAGACATTCCTCGATATCTCGCACATCGCGTTACATGTTCAATAATAATATATCGAAACAGCACGGCCAATGTTCGACGTGTTGTTCTTGCTATACCAGCGATAACAGTTCTGCGAGGCTATGATTAGAAATCAACATGGTTAACATGGACTAATTTGAAACTGATGGGCCGAGATTGTGTTTGGTCTGTATCCTACACGGCATATTATTCTACACTTGTGGAGAAAGGGGGGGGGGTGGTAATCGTTGTAGCCAGATAGGGTTGTTAAAAAAAATATTCGATGATTTTACGTCAATAACCACTCCAACCGATAACCAATAATTAAAAACGCTTAAATGTGAATTCCCTTAGTGTAACAATGTACTTATATAAAATAACTACCTAGGTGCTTTTTAAAATTTAAGTTAAATTTGGAATTACAAAAAAAAAAACATAAAATATGAAAAGAATGTATACATATTCATAAAAGCAACACATACGTGTGAGAGAAAATTAAATAAATGTTCGTGTACGAATTTCAACCATTTGCCTGCACCTATTTCGCCACCTATTTTAAATAAATAAAATAAACTTATCAGAAAAGTGATGCATAGGAGAACTTCTCTCCCTCAACTCCTACGATCAAAAGTAAGGTCACATCACGAAATAGGCGCCACCTCCAGACTTTCATATCTTGAAACAATCCTTCTTTATTTCACTATTCTTTTATTACAAACCCTAACGTTTTCATGTATTTCACGCCGTAAGTTCTCATCGTAACTTCAGCCTGCTCGGGCTGTATATGGTAGCATGGAGTTTATAGCCAGTCATATTGTGGAAAACGAGAAATTTTAAGAAACGAAAATAGAGTTTTTGTAGCGACATTCGAGTAAATTGCACGAAGTTAAAATTGTGTTGTAATTACAAAGTACTGGTACTTCTCAGCGTCATGTAGCACATACAGTACGCCTGGTCCAAAGGCATGCTCGAGACGTGGTAAATCGCATATGCTGTTTTAGTTACTGTCTCATCGTCACCTATCACACTCATCGTCTCGAATAAGCTTATAGTCGTCACGTAGCAGTAACAAAATTGGGCATGTCAAGGTATGGTCTACAAGAGTGTTCGTCGTTAGGTATTTTTTTTAATAATGGCTCATGGTCATTGTCACGCACCTTTCAACTAATAGACTAAGAGCCGTCACGGTAGCCAGCACACATAGTGTCCTAGCGTATGGCTCTACGAGGACGTGGGTTCGAGTCCCGCATAAGGCATGTTTTTTTGTAATTGTCCTTCATCGTCTTCTATCACCACTCGTCGTCTCGAATAGCCATAATGCATTATATAGGGCAATACTTTATAAAAAAAACTCATCATCGACCATACGGAATCTGCTCAATAATTGTTTAGTTTATATAATTTTCTTACCATTTATTGTCTTTTTAGTATTTTAATTAAAATTTTGCATTTTATAGTGTATTTTTTAATCTTGTTAAAATTTTTGGCGAGGTTCAAATTCTGTTAACCTCTCTTGACTTCAAAACACTGCTCACTTGGCTGTATTAAAGTCTGTTTAGTTTTATCTTTTGATCCACCTATCTAACCTCTTTGCTTATTGGAACATGTTTTGATTCTTCTTCTCAAAACCATCTTTATTTCAAGGCTATACATATAAACGCAAGGAATTAGGTCTAGGTTTCTCTTTCAATCGCACAGATTAAACTCAACTTTTTCATCTCGATCGTGCAAGAAGAAACATTAACGATCACTTACTTTTACATTATTATCTTAACAGGCGAGAAAAGCCGTTCGATAAGGTAAATACACTATGTACGTGGTTGGATGTTTACTCTGTATGTGAAGGGTAATCGTTAAACATTCGACCGACATTCGCTCACATGAAGCAACATCTCACATCAGTTGCGTTTTTCTTTATTTTATTATTATTTTATTTATCTTCCACAATACATCAGGACATATGTCCCTTAAGTGCAATTTACCATTAAGAAAACAATATAATATACAAATCAACAATACAATGCACTTAAAAAATTACTAACATAAAAATGAATATAAAAGTTAATACAAACATGAAGGTTTGTGTGTGGTGTGTATATGTAGCCTATGTTGAGGGTTTAATTCTGTGAGTGTGTAAAATGTAAATACAAATTGTATGTGCAATATGATTGTTGTTTTTTTCTTAAAACATTTATTTATTCAACGTCTATCCTGTTCAGTTATAGAAATAAATATAACTAGATGCACAAATGCATAAAAATTAATAACTTATTGTTCAAATGAATGCGAGACGCTCAATCAGAATTACTTTCTTCAGACATTGAATTTTGAAAATTTTGTCAATTTTGCAGAAGAAACCGAATGATCAAAGTTAACTTCATCAAAGCATAAACTATGCATCCGTATATTATGAACTAAATGTACAGTCAAAAGTGCACAGTCAACTTAGATTTTATCAATTAAAATGATCAAATTTGGAATATTAAAAACTCAATCGTATACAAGGCGTGTTTAAATGTAAGATACAAAAATTATTAAATAATTTTAAGTTATTTATTATTTGAAAAATATGTAAATGCTTATACTGTTAAGTGTGGCATAGAGTTACTGTGTTATTTTTCGATTTTAGTTATTTTTTAAAACTTATATCGCATTTAGTTATAAACACTGATATGAAAAAGTTGCATGTTCGTTTATTTTTTATAGTAAGTAATTTTAATCAGTAATGGATGTCTCTACGTAGCCAGTACGCTTCCATAAATGTTTAAATGGAACAACTATGGAAATAAAAATGTTTTTACAGTTTGTAATAAAGAAAGTAAACATTTGTTCCAAAACTACTTTAAATTCGAGGTGGGCACATGTTTTTATCATTGAACATGCATTTTTCATCCCGGGACTTAGACGAAACCACGCAGAAAACACGGAAAACATTCTTCATAGCAACGTACAGCAATGTTCGGCTATTCCCTCTAGTGTGATTATCACGGTAAAAAGTGTATTCCGTATTTGTTTTCCGCCACGTAAAGTTTCGGATGGATTTAAAACTTCCGTTTCTAGCTGCGTTTGGTTTTACGTTGCACGGCTGCTTGGATGTATGTACAGATCTCACGTGTTGTTTTGTTTTCCCCCGCTGTTTTATTATAAGCCTTCATTCATACACCGGGCCTTTTTGCACCAGGTAGTCGACGAGTAGAATACACAATTCGTATTTGTTTCGTGTCTATATTTTTCTAACAATATTTTGTTATTTATATTATTTTATTACATATTTTATAATATTATACTTTTATTTATTTAATATTTAATAGAATTCGTATGTATTGTTATGAACATGTAATAGAAGTAAGTAAAGGCTACATTTACTAGAACTGGTACTGAAGTACCTAAACGAGGGAGCAAAGATACTTAAACAACAGATTGTCAAAGACAGAATATACACAAAGAAAACTACATCCAGCATTGGTCCCTTTTGGTGATGGTGCTGGAATCCAAAACCAAAAGATTCCCCTTTTAATTTAGGTTGCTGCGCTCGCTACCTCTAGGGTCACCAAATCATTCCTCTTCATCTTTGTTGAAAGGCGATCTCAACACCAAAATCGCGTGCAAATTTGATTTTATGTTCGGTTTTAAATTATTGTGAGTCGTGTGGTGTCAGAATCACGGACCTCTCACGGACGTACATTATAAAGTCATGCTTATAGCGCGAACATAATCCTAAAAAAAAAACGTTTGACTATGATAGCGCGAACATTTAAAATTTGAACTTGTACTCGAACTTAGAAAACGTTGGAACCAATTTCAAGTGAAAAAAAGTTCTATACAAATTTGTAGTGGTGTGCAGGTACCCATTATTTGATATAGCCAAAAAATGTTCTTCGATTTTCAGGTACAAATTTAAATTACCAATGTGAAGGTGGAGGTGCCGGTCCAGAAGTTACATACTTTCTTGGTGGAGGTGCCGGTCCGGACTTAACACCATTTTACCTACTCAAACTGTCGATATCCTTTTAAATTTGTCTCAAATTTGTTTTGGTTCGGTTCGAAATTTGATAGAAGTTCGAAGTTCGATTGACAACATTTCTAAAAGTTCGAATTCGGTTCGAAATTAAAACACCAGGTTCGCACAACCCCTAGCGCGGGTTAAGAGAGCCTATATTAACCAACACCAGAGAGCGGCCATACAGTGTTCCGGCCGCCGTGTTTTTTGTTGAATCATTTTTTAGTTTCGTCAACTGCCGTAAAAGTAAACAAATTTGGCTTGATACAGACTAAAAGTGGGTCTGTTGTAGGTCACATTTGCTTTTCAAGTCTGTTTCAAGCTAAATTTGTTAGCTTTTATGGCAATTGACGAAACTAAAAAATGATTTAGGCAAAAACATGGCGGCCGGAAGCACTGTGGCCACTCTCTTGTGTAGGTTAATATAGGCTCGCTAGTGCGGGTAAAGTTCAGTTTCCCTGCGTTATCAGACACCGTACATAAGGTGGTTGTGGTTGTGGTGATGTTGATGTAGGATTCACTTCACTTACACGTTAATGCTACTTGATACGCTAAGTGGAGCTGGTTGTGTTGACGGTTGGAGGTATTATCCAAGGATCACTTTCATCTCATCCTTGAAGTGGCGTAACCAACAACCCTTGGCCGAGTCACTTTCAGCCTGCGACCAAACAGTATGAGCCAACCTGTGGATTTCAAATATACGTGGAGAAAAGGACTTTTCTATTCTTTTTATTTTTATTTTTTGGCCTCGAAAAACAATCCTACTGTATAATGTTTAAAAAGTCTAAGGATTATTTATTTATTGATTCACTCAAATACAGCATTGCTACCATTTTACATCGAGGTATAGACTAGGAAAACGCTTAAGTCCCGCCGCGTTGTTGGATGAGCGTAATTGGTGCTTGAGCTGCCATGTGTTATGCGAATTTTCTGTTGTTCTGTGGAAAAATCATTACTAAGTTGAATTCTTTTTAAATTTAATTAAATTAAATTAAATTAAATTAAAAATTAACTTAAATTTTTTAATTTATTAATCGTAATTGTTAAAAAAAATCGTAAAATTGCGATTTTTATAAGAAATAATTTCTCGATTGCGCTCAAATTTAACACTAATATATAAAATCATAAAATTAAGGTTCTGCGAAAAAATCATTACAATCGGATAAAGCATGTAAATGTTATAAGTCAAAAAATTTTTAAAAAATAAAAAATCGTAAAATTGCGATTTTCATGAGAAATAATTTCCGATTGCGCTCAAAAACGTGGCAGTTCTAAGTTCAGAGATTTCGAAGGCCTTAATAAAATTTCATCGCAATCGGAGTATCGGTTTAGCCGGAATCGTGTGGACAAACAGACAAAAATACAAAAAGAAAAAAAAAAAGAAAAAAGAAGAAAAAAAAAAAAACATTCCGGATTTTTTCTCCAGTGTAGTAGAATGGAATCTTCGCTTCGCTCGCTACGCTCGCTACGCTCATCCAACTAAAATAGATTTAAAAGCATATAAAAACAACATATCAAATCCAAAGATATGAATTCAAAATATCAAAATTAGCCGCCAAGGGAGTTTCACATACACTTCTGCCATCAAGTAAAAGACATCCAATCCTATCAGTAATTTTTAATAACTCTTCTCTTGATCCTTCATTATGTCCTTTCTTTCGTATCCAACTTCTTTAACATTGATCAGCTGTGTATATATTTCTC
Organism: Sweltsa coloradensis; assembly: GCA_024449915.1. Classification (NCBI taxonomy): domain Eukaryota; kingdom Metazoa; phylum Arthropoda; class Insecta; order Plecoptera; family Chloroperlidae; genus Sweltsa; species Sweltsa coloradensis. The sequence goes on from JAMZAV010000182.1 coordinate 47,275, forward strand.
TTTGAAAGTCTAGTTGCCCCTTATTGTTTCTTTTGTTTCTCGATGATCATTTAAAAATATTGAAAATATTAAAAGTTACAACTGAGAGTTAAGAAAATCACTATAAAAGTGGAATAAAAACTTTATAACGATACTTCAGATCTACCTCATGTCTAAAATCTTAGCTAAATGAAAGATGGTCTTGAATGCATTTTTTTGGCTCGACGTATCGTCGGATTCAGCCATTATATGGAAATTTTGTGACAATAGTGTTAACACTGAGCTATGTTCTTAACTTAATTTCGAGCAAAGATATTTTAAAATTAATATTGTTTCTACACTGAAAGAGTACCATACCGTATTGCGCCGATCAGCTAGGATTAATCGGTATAACATAGAGACTAAAAGTCCACATTTAATTCATTCATAAGAGTTAATCACAAGAAACATGTACTCGAAATACTAGTTTCAATCAAACAATAATATGTATTGGAGAAAACGCAAATTATAGCTACAATCACAAGAATGACCGGTCAATTCGTACAACAATAACAAATGGGTCTTTTCATTCGCGATCCCGCGTCAATGAGAACCCCATATCATGGAAAATAATGAAAGAGATTTTGAAATGGATTCGAACAGTTTTTTTTATCGAGGGAATTAAACCTGGTATATGGTGAAATATGCCCCTCTTCAGGTGAACTAGGTAGCTATGTTTCTGATAGGATAATTTTGAAGGGATGTCCGAGAATGTTAAAGAGGACTCAATCCCTTGCATTCACATTAACGACTGAGGAAAACCTCGGAAAAACCTTCAGTAAAAAATTGCCGGTCTCGACGGGATTTGAACCCGGGACCTCACGAAACAGAGCGCGCGTTTAACGCTCGTGCCAACACTGTCGGTTTAAACAGGTATTGTGGAAACCTGGCTTGACTTTCCTACGCTCTCACGGTAGTTGAAGCAGTCGGCACTTAGTGATGATGGCACTAGTGTTTAGTTCGCGGGTTCTTCATTTGAAATAACGTTAGTTAATTGGTCGGCTCCATACGTCACGTTACACTGTAAATGGTGTTAGCACTGGTTCTCTGCAGTAAAACGCAACACTGTAACTGAATCACATACGATTTATTCAGGTAATTGATAGTGGTGTGCTGTGCTGCATTTACATTGAAATAGTGGTTGGTTTGATGAATGTAGGTGAAAGATGGTTTTGTTAGGACCTAGATACACTTGTCCTCTTGTAGTTGTAGCTAGAAATATGATGTAAAAGGTTTTGGAAGAAAATTAAAATGGGTTATTTAGTAAATTTCTCCCACCATTCATTTTTATTCTGAGCAAAACCTAAAACAAATCAGTGATGACTGAATGAACTTTTGCATCTCTAGTGTAAAGTTTTTTATGTAAAACTTGACTCTTGAGCTACCTTTATCAATGATAACGTATACTGTACTATATTAATGGTCCGTGAGTAGGCCTCTACGTGATTATCTTCCTAGGGACATAAGCTACTGATTTTTTGGTACCGTCAATGCTGACAGAACAATATTCCAAAGAAGTTCAAAGTCCTAAATAGAATACTTCAGATTTTAGTTACTAATGTCTAGTTTACTTACTTACTACAACTACTTACTTTACTACTTACTTGTTACTAATTCGTTCCAGATGTTCTAAATACCAGTCACCTAAAACGGACAAGTTTGTACTTGGTTAGATCCTATGTACACATATTAGAAGACATATTTAATTATAAATTTAGTATTAAATTTATTTTTGCTGTCTGGACGTCATATCATGTTCTTCGTTCTACAACATTAATTTTTAATTTTTATATGTTCCGTAGAAGTTGTTATTCAGCATAGGCCTACAATATCCCCAATAAGTGTGGTCGATATTGTGCTCGTATGAATGAATACTCTTTGAATACGCCTAGATATTCAATATTTTAGGTCCCTTACTTTAGATTCCTGCGGTGATGCGTGTTATTTTGTTTGAATGCACTCATGTTGACTGGTCAGGAATAAAATACGACAGTTTTAAGAAATTCTTGAGGTAACTTAACCATACGTGGACATCTTGCACATTCTGCAGAAGTTTTTCCCTCTGGATTCTTTTCAAATTTGTCTACATTTACATAACATAATACCAACGAAAATCCTTTTGTAGACGGGGAAAATATATATTCTTCCAAGAATTTTCCACTCGTGTGTGTATATACATACAACCTTCTAAAAAATAAATTCTCAACAGAATGTCTTGGGGAGGAAAAGGCTGAAGCATCCATCCCGCATTCATCGATTCTAAAGTTAGTTCAGGCTGAACCTCCCCTTTGGGGTGACCATACCACACTTTCACCCATCAATATTGCATCTTTGACAAGAAAATCCCAAACCAAAGAGTAGTAGAAAATAAAGACGAGTCAAACTTTGGGATGTGTTGTGTTGGTTACGAAGCTAAAAGCGCAGGGTGGAGGGGGAAGGGAAGGGGGAAGGGGAGATATATACTGTGGTGCATGCTAGAACGTCTCCGTCTGTGGTATGTAATGCATACGAAACCATGGCAACGAAATATTTTATTATGAATGTGCTTCATTGGATGAGAGAATATATCCTACAAGCTAAAAGGTTTTGAGAAAATAGAGAAGATTTCAGACGAGTAAATAGAAGAAATGTAAACAGAAACGTACATATGTTTTGTATTCTGTCATTGAATTGTATCTTCGCTTTTTGATAGCCAATTGTAGTATAATTTCAAATTTGAAATTAGTGACTTCTTTAAAAATATCCAAGTGGCATTTAAAAAATGGATCAAGCTAAATAACTCGGACATTTTGGTATATTTACTTTCTCCCAGAAAATTGAAATTTTTTGTCGCGATGAAATAAAGTTGTATTTGTCAACTTTATCTAAAATAAGTCGAAACAATAACTTTTCCCGAAACATGAGTAGCAAAGAAGAAGGAAAAAAGGACAAAGAGTTTTATCGTGGTTAAGCGGTTAAGGAAACAGTTGAACTTTACCGTTTACTGAAACTTGATACGCATATCAAATTTTGTGAACAAGTGGACTTGTACCGATTCGAATGTGTTCCAAATATTAAAATGGACTTATACTGGTTTTCCATAATATTATAGATTTTAAATAAAAAACTTTCATGTACTTTACCCCATTTTGGAAAAATAATTACTTATACCATTTTTCCGAATACAACAGATTTCTGACCCGGCGCCTCCACCATTTCTATTGATTAATTAGCTACCCTCCATGTTTTGCTTATTTCTTTTGTTAATTGATGTTATATAAATGAATCATATTGTATTTGTACATCGTGGATATTGTTACAAAACATTTCCCCCGCGGTGTGTTTCGTATGTATGTTGGCACTACTGCAGGTTCCAACCTCCTGTAACTATTGTAATTACGACCTGCCCGTCTAGCCAGACAGATGAGTGTCGGTTTAGCGCCACCTGTTAAAGGTGTTTACGACTTGTACTTTACGTCTGCTACACTCGACAAGAGGATGAACTACGAAAGACAGACTGTTTATGTCCACTTTAATTAGTGAGTACTCGAACAACGCGGACAACTTGTTAAGGGATGTTATGCTTTTGTTAGATGGGGTTGGTTGGCAGTCATATGTCGAAAAACACACTATTAACATTAATAAGTATAGCATTTTAGTTTCAGTTTGTATTTATTTATTTAACGTATGTCCTAATGCGAGGTGACACATACGGAGCGCTGGTCCGAAAGGTATGGATCTATGAGGGCGTGGGTTCGAATCCCTCTTAATGCATGTTTTTTTTTGTAATTGTCCTTCGCCCTCATCTATCACCACTCATCGTCTCGAATTGCTTTTAGAGCATTTATAGTGACCTTCAGCAACAAATCATAATCATCATCCTGTTCAGTTAAAATAACTGATTTACAATGGTTGGTAACTAAATAAAAATAAGTATACATAAATGCACACAAATCAATTACATTTTTTACTGTAAGAGGTGTGAAATAATAATTTTAAAAAATGTGAAGTAAATGCCCAAAGGCGACTGAAAAGAACCTTTGAAAAACTTTCAGTCAGGATTGCTAGTGTCGGGAATCGAACATTCGTTCTCGTGAATTTAGGACCTGCATTACGCCACCTTTATGGCATGTTGCTTACTTTAAGACTGTTGGGTGGGCTCGAGGAAACCTGGCTATACAAGGTTTAGTATGGATCACTTGGTAGCTCTATCGGTTGTACTATCGGGTTGTGGTTTGCACCAAAATTTAAAGTATGAATGTGTGTTATGCGCGATCCGAGGTCATTGTTCCAAAAAATGGTGACTTTTTTATTTAACGGACAGTAGGTATACCACCAAACGGATAATTTGTAGTAATATTACCAAGCTTGTGTAAGAGACAATCATTTAAAGTCTTGAAATGTGCTCTGATCGCGCATTACTCATCGTTTATAAACATCATCCAACAAATAAGAATTAAAATTAAAGAAAAAAGTTTAAAAAATTGTAAAATTAGAAAAAAGAGGGAAAATTAGAGGTGATCCAGAATTATGTGAACTTATAGTTGGATTTGCTGACCAAGCGAAGTTTAAAAAAGTGGGCCAGAGCTCAAACAACCGTAGCGAGATGTAATATTTTAGATTTTGTTTCGTTTTGGATTTTGTTTACGATATCTTGGAGACCGTCTATCCGAATCTCCAGGAAACGTCACTTCAATAAAATCCCGTAGTGTCATCGTCACGGAGAACAAATAACAAATCAGCGAATTGGAAGACAAAATAATGATATATTTCACAAAACACGAACAAAAGTCGTATTCTGTCTGCAGACCTCGCGCCTCAGGGTATTGTGTTCATTTCATTCTCTGCTAGAACCGAAATAAACCAGGGTACCAACAGTAATAAGCATTTTCTTCATATATGAAACTGAATTGAGCTGTGCGAATTGCATGACTGTGTTTAAAGGGGGTGAATTTAGTCTGCGGCGAAACTATATTAGAATTGTTTATTGCATAAAGCATTAAGAAAATACGCTTGGGATTTCATAACTGGCTTGAAAACGTGATGAAAGTAAAGGTGTGCAGAGAATTTAATATTGTCTCGAGAATATAGATCGTAAGTTTGGTTTATTTAATAATAAAAAATAAAAACATGAGTAAATATGCAGTAAAACAGAATTGCACACTTCATAATTATTTTGATATGTAGATTTTCGTCCAAAATGTTAAACCTTTATTCCTTATGTCCACATTTCACTGTACTGCATCTGTTAGTTTTATTAATGATTTCTTTTTGTATTTCAGGTGGGTCAAATCAAATTCAGGTCTTGGAAATTTTGCAAACCATTTTTGCAATGTTTGTAAGTATTTATTTAATTCATGAGACATTTTATTTTGGTATTATTTTGGGTTAAGGTGATTATTCCACGCGAGATTACCCATTAATGTGTACTTCCTTGTTCCAAAGTATTTGACAGATTTTGGGTCTTTAGTACGTTTGCAGAGGGCGTCATTTGAGTAAAATGTAATATTTCAAACGCAATACAAAATCTTAATCAAAACAAGTAGCTAATGATTTATGAATGCCCGTCATTATAACACGGCATATAAGGCCCTATTCTATTATCTCATTATAAAACATGCATAAATATAAAATGTATGCCAATACAAATAATTACGAATAATATTTGGGGGGAGGGTGTAAGTTTATGATAGGTGTGCAGTGCATGTGAATATCACTATACGGATATGTGATTATGTTTGCGAGAGCGGTACGTGTAGGCATATTTATAAGGAATCATTGGCGAAGAAAACGCAACCATGTCATTAAAAAAATTATTATCACTGCAGCTTCAGGGAACGTAAACATTTAATTAGCACTTTTGTAATAATTATATGACTCAAAAGGTTGTTAACAATTATACATTCAGACATTTCAGAACAGACTACAATTTTGTTAGAACCACGTAACCATTTAAGAAGACGTGTTTTACGTTTAACAGCCACCAATAATATTTCTTACGTTACTGTCATAATAATTAACTAGGAAAACGCTTAAGTCCCGCCGCGTTGTTGGATGAGCGTAATTGGTGCATTGAGCTGCCATGTGTTATGCGGATTTTCTGTTCTGTGAAAAAATCATTACTAAGTTGAAGATTTTTTTTTTGATTATTTAAAAATAAATAAAAAATAAACTTTAACTTTAATTTTTTTAATTAATCGTAATTTAAAAAAAGAAAAAAATCGTAAAATTTCGATTTTCATAAGAAATAATTATTTGATTGTGCTTAAATTTCACACGAATATATCGATTCATAAAATTAAGGTTCTGTTAAAAAATCATTACAATCGGATAAAGCATGTAGGTGTTATAAGTCAAAGAATTGTTTTAAAAAAGAAAAACCACGTAAAATTGCGATTTTCATAAGCAATAATTTTTCGATTGCGCTTAAATTTTCCACGAATATATAAATTCATAAAATAAAGGTCCTGTGAAAAAATCATAACAATCGGACAAAGCGTGTAGGTATTATAAATCGAAGAATTTTTTCAAATCGAAAAAAATCGTAAAATTGCGATTTTTATGAGAATTTTTTTTTTTCAATTCGCTCAAAAACGTGGCAGTTCTAAGTTCAGAGATTTCGAAGGTCTCAATAAAATTTCATCGCAATCGGAGTATCGGTTTAGCCGGAATCGTGCTAACAAACAGACAAAAAAAAAAAAAAAAAAAAACATTCCGGATTTTTTTCTCCAGTGTAGTGAAATGGAATCTTCGCTTCGCTCGCTACGCTCATCCAATTACTGTATATGTTGCATCAAATACTCGTCATACTTATTCATTCTTAAGTAAAGACAATTATTTTAAACTTACAACGTTTAGAGAGTTGTTTTATTGGTCTACACTCTACAGTCTATCGATGTTTTTTACTGGAATCCTAGGTAGACTGATCGTCAAAACTTGAAGTATAATTGAGGTTTATGTGCTGTCAATGAACTCGATAACATGAGGGAACATTGATTTAAAGTGGGCGATGTAATATCTATTTAATAAGATGGTGGTTAATTTATTTGATTTGTGTAATGAGGTCAATGGCGTCGTAGTGTTCGGTTAGTTGATGGAAGAAAGTACACGATTCACATTATATTAGAGGATAAAATTAAATTACCGGTACAAAACTCTAAAAAATAACAATGTAGACCTAAGAGGGAAAAATTCTCGCAGTATAGATAATCGTTTCCGCTAAAGTAAGGTTATAATATTAATAAAAGTGTAGTTGAACAATAAAAAAATGCATACAACATGATTATAATAATTGCCTTCATAATAATCAGAATGCAAATGTTATACACTTTTATTATTTAAGTTATTATTACTCCCAAAAACAATTTAAACTTCTTGTATTAACTGTTATTATGTCAGTTTTCTAAATCAGACAAATATCGCCCATTACAAAATCAGAGATTAGGTACATTCAAATTGAGCAACAATCACTATTGACAAAATAGTGAAGGCCATTTACAATTTGCAATAAGTAGGCATTTAACTAATTGCCCATTACTCTGGTATTGTGGCTGGCTAACAAACGAGCTAAAAACTATGCAATACATTGGCAAACATAATTTATTAGTCCTGAATCATAACATCATCTGTGATCGTATATTAGAACACATTGCTTTTTTATAATCCATGTCTTAATGTTTTAATAATTGTTTCCTACTTCCTGACAATAAAGCAAGATATTTAAAAATTAATATCTTAGTTATAGCTATATGCTTTATTTCTCACATTATGAGGTACTTACATTTTTTATGGACCATAATTTTTTAAGCGAGAACAGTTCTATAATTATCATCATTTAACAAGGGAATTCAAATTACTGAAAAGGTTAAATACATGAATAATCAAATTAAATACCATAATATATATTGATTAATCTGTACTCAATATTAAATAGCTCCCTAATGTTTAAGCTCGTTGTTTTGTAAGTATAATACAACATTTAGATAATTAAGTTGGAATATCGAAGTTTTTTAAAATTGCCTAATTTGAGCGCATTTATCATTTTGGCGAATAAAACGTTTTGGTCAGCATTTTCTGTCTCTAAGTTATTAAAGAGAACTTCTGAATTGGATCATCGTATATACAAGCACTGAGCTTGTACTGCGTTGAAGCAATTACCTAAATATTTAGGCTCCTTACTTTACAGAATATTCGTGGAATTCTATCTGGTAAAAACGCCAGGTGGATAATTGAAGTGAAATCTCACAACTCACATATGGTTTTAAATTAGGGTTCTCGTGTAAAGTATAAAAAGTTGCAATGTTTTCGTACATTCTAATCGACCTGTTTATTTTCGGCTTCCTTCGTGTGGACCAGTTTTATCGACACAGATGAAATAGAAATATACAAGTTTCACCGACCGCGGTGTAGTGAACGGATATCCTATGCTAGGGTTCTTAGTTCGATTCCACCACTTATAACATATGTATTGATTTGTTTGAAAGTAACTAGTAAATAAACCTTATTTTAGATCGGGCTGAAAATACTACTATATAATGTTAATTGCTAGTTCATTTACTTTATAAACTGCTGCAGAAGCTAATTAGGTAAACTCCCGTTTTCATGGAAGACTGAAATAATTAATACATCTGACATTTTGCAGAAACTTTGTGTCAATTAGTTTCTACAATGCGTACGTTACACAACCATACTAAACACATTATAAACAACTAATAAATCAACATCTAAAGGTCATTATGGCATAAATGTTACCTATGCGCATAATTTATGTAAAGTTTAGTCCATCATCTTTAATAGACCAGTAGTTGTTTTATGTATTAATACAACTACACTTCTGAATAGTAATCATTATAATAAACAATCTATAATTTTTTAATTATGATTTGTTCTTCAATAATATTGGGGAGTAGGGATAGCGTGGAGGAGGAAGTTCTTGTATTTCATTACTGTGACGAGTACTTTAGGTTGCACCAGGTTAAGGAAATTTAACGAGTACTTTAGGTTGCACCAGGTTAAGGAAATGTAACGAGTTTAGCAATTAGAAGTACAGATATTCTAACATCCAAGATAGTTTGTTTTTATGCGCCCAATTATTCTTTATTATTGACCACCTTGTAACTCTATAATTGTACGTTATTTGCTTCTCATTTCTATTTAGATGCTCAGCCAATGAAAAATCGTATCTTTGGGCTATGCATCATTATCATCATTACAATTTCATTGAGGCTGCATTTATGAGAATGAGAACATATTCGTTTTTATCTTTCACTCTTAATCACCATCTCATTTTATGAAGTAACCTTTAACGAATTTATTTCCCTTTCTAACTATATACTTGACTACAATTTGAGTTATTTGTAATCAAATGCACTCTTCAATGTTTCAATTAATTAAATTAGTGTATCAATTCGTAATTGCAATCTGTCAAGCTTACTTCTTACCATCATACATAAATGTAATAGCCTGGCCTGGCCTGGCTGCAAGTTCAATTAAGTCTAGACCTTGCTTAATTAAGACCGAAGGTAATTATTATTGGCTGCATTGCCGCCTAGGTAATTATAAAAACAAAACACGGTCGGCTTGTTTCCGCAGTCTTCGTGGCCGTGCTGTGAAATGCAATGCGGTGGATATTGCAAGGGATTCTGGGAATGAAGACTGTGTCAGCGATGTCATCCGAGTTGGGTAGTGGGTACTTACCGGTTATTGTACGATACTAGGCATGGTATTTAAGATAAGGCTGCATTCTCTTAATGCAATATAACAATTTCTATTATACTATTTGAATATACCGGTATTATCAGAAATTGTTGTATTAAATGTGATAAAATTATTTTTGTGGTTATTAACTTTTTAGGATTGACACTAAATTAATAAATATTTTTTTTCGATTCGCTCCGCCACCTCAAGTTATATATTATGTTTAATCGACACATTTATATTTAAGAATGAATTTGTTTATTTATTTATATTCAGGGCAGGACATAATATGTTCTTTACACGATAAACATAATGCACAATTAATTCATGAAGATACAAGGAAACAGTTAACAGTGTATGCGACTTTAGCTACACAGCTAATACAAGCTAAAATTAACTATAGGGTAATTAATAAAAACTTACTTTACAGTACACAGAAAAAACATTTTAATACATAAATTACAAGCAATTACAGATTGCATTACTTATGAGGTACATTATTCATTTATTCGATAAATCTAGCTTACCCATTACTCGTTATGGCACTTTTCCAAAATTGGTTATAGAAAAAACAAAAACAATTCCAAGTATTTAAATTCTGTCAAAACTTAACACTAGTGTCTTCAATTCCTACTGATTGAAAAAAAATATTGAAAATTTGCCAAGATAGAGACTCACATTATCCATTATCAGCAATTTTACCAAGTTCCTTTTATCACGCAATTAATGCCTAATGCCTGATAGCATAATGACTGCAAGATTACGATTGACAAAAGACGGCATATTGTAACAAGTTGTTTATCCTTAGCTATTACGGTATTCATCCATGCATCAATCTACATCATTAGCTCTACAAGTGTGATATAGGCGGTTTGTAAAAAATGTAATTAAAATTACATAGTCATAAATTCTAATATTGCCATGAATATGATTCTTCTCACACGTAATCTCGAATTGTCTAAATAATTATTTATTAAGGATTTATAAACTGCGATTATATTACACTTGAGTTATTGTACACACATATTATTATTATTTGGTTATTGTATTATTCTATCGTTTATTATCATATTAGCAATATGTGTCTGTTGGGTGAGTGTTGTAAAATTTTTGATTTTACTTTCAATTGCAACTTATTGGTGTTGATCTCATGGTGATGAATAGTTATTAGTAAAATTGAAACATTTTATACAACGGTTTATTTGGCTCAATTTCTATTCGTTTTGAGTTCGTTAAATACCGTGGCTCGTGTTGGGGTGAGAAGGGTGGGGGGAGGGAGGGGTAGAAACTTCCTCCTCCCACGCCGAACAAAAAGAAACAGGAAGACAACAACAACGTAGAAGCGGAAGATACAGAAGAAAAGCTTGTCATCCAAGTTGCCTGTTGTTTTTTGTTGTCTTGCCAAACAACAAAAGGCTGATACCAGCCCCCTATACTTGAGACGACATTAACTTTACCCCTAACACTCGATGTAATTTATAGCCGGCCATCTATCAACTTACTTCAATAGGAAGACAGGCTGGGTTTGACTTTGGTCATGTGTGTTATTTTATACGAGTGAGTGTGTTTTATGTACAAAAGTCTTTTGCGGTGGCTCATACTGTTACAGACGATTGGCGTTTGAGATCACGATATCAATAACAAAATCAAATAATAATAATTTCATTGACAGTGTTGTTTAAGTCTATGAATTACTTGTACCATTCACAATATGAAAATATATATGGTTGATCGGATACACTTTTTCTAAAACACACTCATTAACTGTTTTTTTAATCTTACAAAACATAAATCCACCGCCGTAACCAAGGGTTGGTAACCCGGGTAAATACCCAGGTAAAAAATCATGAGAAGACAATTTAATATTGCTTATAGTCCAGTCACCACTATCAAATGTAATGAAAAATGCCTTTTACTCGTTTAAATTAATCACACTATAAAAACAGAGGCTGTGAGCCTCGGATCCGCATTAGGTACAAGGTCATGTACAATGTCGAATTTCATTAATTTATTGGTAGTTTATATAACTGGGCTTGTACAAAAATAATAAACGTAATCACGGATACATAGGCCTATTATTTCGGACATTGAAATCTAACATTTAAAAACAAAAATTGTTGCTACAAGTGCACCCTCTTATATAGCCACACATATTAATGCATACACAAGTTCTGATATCCAAGATGAAAAATAACTAAAATACCAAGAGCAAACGAGAAAAAAAACAACTGAGCATTCAGATGTTTGAAATGAGTATATGTAGAATTTTTGACATGCTTTCGACCCTATAAAAAGTATGAACCATAAAAAAACTTTACCAAATAAATAATAAACAAATAAATTGTATTTTGAGTCTACCCACTCAGTTATTACAACTGATTTTCAGTGGGGGACAGTAAATCAAAGCGATTCATTCTAGAGATTCTAGAGAAAATTCTAACTCATATCGTAAATACTAATTTGAGTTTGATTGAAAACAGTCAACTTGTGTTCAAAATTTTGAAATAGTGTATATCAAGAGTCAATAACGTTAATTATTATTTTGTGTAAAAGTGAACCGACAGTATTTTTCGCTTCAGCCTATACACCTTTCTGTTATCACTTTAAGGTTTCTTGGTGCTAAATAGTTGAGAGTGTAAGGACATAAAACACCTTGCGTGTTGACTAATTCAGGTCAAACCTCCGGAATTCATTATTTCATCTCCTAATCTTAAGTACATAGTTTGCATATGGTAATTAGTCAATGTGCGGCCACACCCACGCATGCTTATCGATTGCTCTTGTGTACTACACATTGTCATACAGTCAACTTTCAGACTTAATTAAAATGTTTGAAAATTGTGACCAATACTAATATTTATTAATATATTTTGATGGAGTAGACTGTAGATGGTATGGATGGTGCCACTAATGTGTTGGTTCTATGAATGAAAACATGAAAATGAAAAAAAATGCTAAATCATACTTAAAACAAGACTATAAGATGTTAATAAGACGTTAGTAGCAACTATAAACAAACATTAACAAATAAAAAGTACACGAAATGTCTTAATCTCACTAATCATCTTACGAAGAGTACTAACCATTAGTTAGTAACCCTCTCAAAACTAGAACGTTTTCGCATAGGACTTAAGTTAAACTTATTGACTATAAATATTGTATGTGGCTTATTAATCCTGTCAAATAAGAATTTTTGGAGGAAAAAATTGCGATGTCGCTGAATTTTTGCAGAGACCTTCCTTATATACTACTTATTAACATACTAAAACTCCCCTACATCGGACTGGAGCTTCGACCGCCATATTGGAAAATGGCGACCAAAAGGTGTTTGTTATCGAATCATCTCCACAATTGGTTTCAGATAGACAAAATATTTCCATCGCAAAAATATTCCCCATTTAATTCCCTACAAAGAAGGTGTCTTCTATAGTTTTGGTAGGGGTAAAGGTTACGTCACAAAACGTGGTTTATATGTTGCTCATTGAAGTACCAGCTTATTTCCAAATTTTCACGCCCAGCATCAAACAATGCTTGGTAAATCCGTAAGAAATCGATTTAAATACAAAAGGACTTTTGTACGGGGTTCATGAAAGCTTCCATTAGTATTTAAAAAAAATCAGGTCTGCGAAATCGAAGTTTGCATTTACCCGGAATATGGGGTTTTTCCATTGTTGACATTTCCTCAAAAATGCCCTTTTTGACTGTCCATTATTAAGCACTAAATAGCATTGGAGGAAAAATTCTTCCTACGCAAATTAAAATGACTCAAATAATAATCCGATTACAACCAAAGTTAAATCCAATATGGCTGTTAATTCCTAATATCCACAACATCAAAGTGAATTATGTAACAAATAGAGTGTAAAAACAGCACGAAAACAGTATTCATATTGTGAATATTAGGAATTAGCTGTCATATTGGATTTAAACTTTAGTTGTAATCGGCTCATTATTTATGTCATTTCAATGTGCATAGAAAGAATTTTTCCTACAATTCTATTTAGTGCTTCATAATGGACAGTCAAAAAGGGCATTTTTGAGGAAATGCCAACAATGGAAAAACCCAAATTCCGGGTAAATGCAAAATTCAATTTCGCAGACCTGATTTTTTTAAATACAAATGGAAGCTTTCATTAACCCCGTACAAAAGTCCTTTTGTATTTAAATCGATTTCTTGCGGATTTACCGGGCATTGTTTGATGCTGGGCGTGAAAATTTGGAAATAAGCTGGTACTCCAATGAGCAACATATAAACCACGATTTTGTGACGTAACCTATGACCTCTAACAAAACTATAGAAGACACCTGTTTTGTAGGGAATTGAATGGGGATTATTTTGTAATTGAAATATTTTGTCTTTCTCAAACAAATTTGGAGATATTCGATAACAAACACCTTTTGGTCGCCATTTTCCAATATGGCGGCCGAAGCTCCAATCCGATTGTAGGGGAGTTTTAGTATGTTAATAAGTATTATATAAGGAAGGTCTCTGCAAAAATTCAGCGACATCGCAATTTTTTCCTCCAAACGTCAATATACGATCTTATTTGACAGGATTATTATATAATATGACAACAAAATATTTCCCCAAAAAATATTTAAAATTTTTAAGTGTGGTTTAAGTTCAGTTCACAAATGTTATTTTCGACCTACAGTCTAAATTGAATTGAAATTGTTTTAATATTGTAATGTCAACTCCCGACTGTGCTTGTTTGTCTACCTTCACACTGTCCGCCCGCACTAACCACAGCGCCAGGCAGCGCTCAGTGTGGAGAAAGTGTGAACTAAAACACGCCCACCTCACTTTGTTGTTGATAATCACTTGGAATTAGTTTTAACAATGGTTTATTTTTCTTGTACCACATAGACAATTATAGTTGTTTTTTAACTGATGGCTTGATAAGTATTACCTAGAGAACGAAACAATATGTAATATGTGCATATCGAGACATGTATTAAAGAAATTATTCAACTTCGAATGACACTGCCAACCACAAATATTTATCATTTTCCCTTCGCATGAGTTATCACTAGAGATACGTGTGTGTATAACATTTTTAGTGTCATTTTATAGCGTTATGTAGAATCTATTTTTTTGGCTAATTTCAAAAGCTTGTACATGAAGCTTTTTCATATTTTTATTTTGAATTTTTGTCATCAAGGTTGAATTAATATCAACCGAATAAAAATGTGTATAAACAAATTATAGATACTATGTAAAATAAAATAGTACTGGAAAACCTTAGTTTTAAGTAAAAAAGTAGTGTTTTGTAGCATCTATTCACAAAACGCTATTTTCACGTATCTCTAGTCGTCACTCATCGTTGGAAGAGTGTTGTGACCATGATTTATTATTTCATTGTAAGTTACCTGTTCCAATAAGGACAGGTCAGGCCGGCCAGTGCGGGATTACATGCTAAATATAGTAGTATATACACATTAAAAACCCTTTTTTAGAACAAATTATTATTAAAATCAATTGTTCGAGGGCATATTGGCATAGATCTAACTCTCCAAATTTCATACCAAAATTTCAGAATCTTAGAAAATAAATAGTAGGCTATTGTGCCAGCAGTAGGGTGCATATCTGTTTTACCAAATATGACCTTCATCAGGTGACTATTTAACTTAAATGTATTTTACTTGGAGTGTTATGGTTATTGTGACAGAAATGTCTAATATGACTCAATTTAAACAAATTGGAAATACTTCTAATCAGGATTGCTGGGGGCGGGAATCGATCCTGTGACCTTCCAAATCGAATTATTACGCGTTACGGATGAGCTATACCTTTCGGTTTACAAATGAGTAGAAAATAAAATAAAGAGCGTACAGTATTCTTTCTCACAAGCAATATTTAATAATGTGCGTACAGTATTAAACTTTAAAATTGGTAGGATGTAAAAAAGTAGCGCACGTAAACCTTCAAATAACCTAGGCATTAAGTGGTTATGTGTAGTGACGAATAAGGATGAAGGTTGAAGATAAGAAAACCATAGGTAAATAACGTCATAACAGTGAAATCAAAACAAGATAAATTAAGATTTCAAGTCGCAATCTTCGTTTTTCCTTTGCGAATGTTGACAACCTTGAAGATGTTCCAGCATAGCAGTTACAAGACACGAACTAGCGACCTTTTAAAACATATGATGAGCAATCGCTGACTCAATACTATTACGATTATTACCAGATGATGCCACACAATACTAAAGTATTCGTTCAACGTCTTCATACGTGTGTGTGTCACCCACTTGCTAGCCTTGGGCCCTTGCACGATTTATCTACTGTGCAAACTTCAATACACTTTTTAAATGATTCATATATAATTATTGAACACCACATCATTTTCAATTAACATTGTCAAAATGTATAGAAGACGCCTCTCTGCATGTGGAGGTCTCGTTTTCTAGTCTAATAGTACACTGTGGTCGTGTCTGGTATAGAAGACACCTCTCTGCATGTGGAGGTAAAATGTAATTGAAAGCCATTCGATTAACTCTTTACAGACAATAAATCGATTAGGTATTACCACTTATCTAGTAATTTACTCACCGTACTACTTATAACGTACAATTTATTAATTAATTGGTAATAAATAAACCATATTGATTCATAAATACTTATACCATTACTTCCTCAAGTAGAATTCTATTTCCTTGTGACCTCATGGTAGTAATTAGAATATTTATAAATGTGGGAGTGATATAGGACTATATTCTTTTAATGTTGGGATTATACGGTAACAATGGTTGACATTTTGTTTGTGATCATAGCCCCACCCCCTTCCTGTTATATAATTCACATTTAAATTTATCACAGTCGTTTTACTTTTGTATTTATTTCTCTAGCATTTATTTAACAATCATCCTATTTCCAATTTTTTATTTTGAATCGCCCCAAAAAGTAGCTTAATATAAAATAATAATTTATTTAATATATTTCTACAAAAAAACTATATGCAAATGGTATTACACTCAAATTATAGCGGTACTATGTGCCGTCTATAATTTCGTTATTTCTATTCCAATCATTGTAAATGTAACATTTATTTTAACTTTCGGTGTTTATTTTTATGCACAACGCAAAGTATTGAAACAAAATTATCTTAATTAACATAAGTATTGTCCGGTGTATATTCGTGCAGTAACGAGTGGCTAGGCTGCATGATGATGGCTAGTCCGGTGGGCTTCGGCACGAGCACAGCCTTGCTAATTACTCCAGAGAAGACCGCCTATTAATCTCCCCGAGTCTCCCGGCCAGCCAGAACACCGGCCACAGGGACGTATATTAGGGAATTATTTTGCAGGGAAAAAAGTTTTGAAACATTCACATTGGATTGAAGTGGAATTTAAGACATAATTTAAATATTTATCACACTTGACTGTAAATCATCGTTATTTTAATGTTTATTTCGATTTTATTTATTTAAAAAATAATTGGATGAGCGAAGCGAAGACTTCAATTTCTCTGACCGCTCAAAAAATATAGCTTCAATGTTTTTTTTTTCTTTTTTCTTCTTCTGTCTGTTCGCTCTCTACCGGGCAAACGGCATATGCGATCTTGATGAAAATTTGAGGGGACCTTCGAAATCTCTGAACTAAGACCTGCCATGTTTTTTGGTACAATCGAAGAAATATTTCTCATGAATATCGTATTTTTACGATTTTTTTCGATTTTTAGTGCGATATTTTCGTGACATTTGGGCCGATTCTGACCAAACGGGTAGGGCTACAACGTTCATATTTTACATGGACATTAAGGTTATGGTGATATAGTACCTTTTGAAAGAAAAAGTTGGAAATGTTAGCCAGAATCTATAGAAATAAAGGTTTTAATATAAGTTTTTTGAGGTAATATAATAACAATTAACAAGTAACAATAGAACCTTGACAACAATCACCTAATGCGTTCATAAAGAACTTGGAAAAGTAAAGAGATACCACGCAGACAAAAACTTATTAAAAAAGCTCATCCATCAACGCGACTAAAAAAAGCGTTTGCGAAGCTTCCTATAGGTAGCAAGAAAAGATAGACTGTAGTAAAATAGAAAGTAAAAAACAAAAAGTTTTTAAATAATCGGACAGGGCTCGCTCGCTGTCTACACGGTTACTCGGATATCTGAGCTATAGATACTGTGTTATTCAATTAAAACAAATCTAATGTTTTGTTTGAAGATGCATTGTTTGTATTGTATTCACGTGTGAAAGCGCGAGAGCCGAGTTCGATTCCCAGCACATTGGGTTTACTTTCTGTTTTAGACACTATGATAAATGCGATAACACACGCTTTTTAACTTGCTCAATGCCTACACTCCAGGCATTCCCTCGATATTGTCATATTATATAATTAAAGGCGAAAAATGTGTTACGAATGCTTATGCTTATACGTATGTTAAATTTTATTCTTGAAATTATAAATTAGAATTGTAAATTTTGAATTTTAAGATCCACATTATTTTTGTCTGACTCTGGTTTTGATTTATTTTAATTTGCATGTTTAAAAATTGTAAATAGAAAATTTACCCTTTAAAAAGTGACTTTATAACATGAATTTCATAGTACTTTGGAAATAAAATTTAATACTTTAATCATCAATGTTTGTTAAAAAATGTTTTCTAAAGCCTAAAAAAACAACAAAATTTATTTTTCAATTACATATGAGAGGTACGTGCTGTGGCATTTTCACGTGCAATTTTATAGCGTTTTGAAGCATCTATTTTTTGGCCACGTATAAAAACTTGTGGGATGAAACTTTTTCATATTTTTATTTCGAAATAATGTATCAATAATGAATTTATATCAATTGAATAATAATGTGTATAAACAAATTATATGTACTATGTAAAATAAGATGAAACAGAATTGGAATACCACAGTTTTAAGTGAAGAATAGCGCTTTGTAGCATCTATTCCTAAAACGCTATTTTCACGTACCTACACATGAGATTTAATGTCTCTTACAATGAAGCACTTATAGTGGAGTAGATTAACGTCATCTAGATTATGATAGATAGGGTAAGGAACGACAACAATACTAACACAACGTCAAGAACGTGACTGTGATCTGAAACGGATTCTGAAATCTACAGTTTTGTAACGATCCATGTTTACTTCACTTGTCAATGTCTTTGACATCTAATGCAGCAGTAAACCACTTGGCTGCCGGATCTGTCGCTTTAACCCAGATCATAGTCACCGACCTCTAGTCATTGCTTCCTTACTTGTCCAAGAATCCCTTGCAACAAACGTCGAGGACATGACATTGATCGATCAGTCGATTCACTGACAGGCAATCGATTAATCGAACTTGTGACATTCACTTGTTAGAACTCGAGGACAAAGTAATGTTATATGACGTCATCATTCTCATTACACGCTGATGTAATTATTATTATTATTATTATCATCATCGGAATACAACGAGCATTGGTGAAATTATCCAAGTTGGCAATTATTTTTTATTTCATGGGTCTTTATGTTCGTAATTGAATTCTTCGATGTGTTGTTTGGTGGCCTTCAGAGAATAGGGAGATGATGGGGGCATTTTCCTTGGTCGTCCTCGGGAGTTAGAAAGTTGTGTCGTGATATTTATGACGTGTGCTGTATCTCCAAGATTAAGGTTTTTATTGTGTAAATATTAAATCATTCGTTGCGCATCTTTTTTTGTTTTTAGTTGTCATGAGTGGTTCATTTGAATCGTGATCATCACCAATATGTTTATTAGCTGGCTTAAGATTTCGTAGGATACATTACACAATGAAAGATATTTCTTGTCCAATATTTTTTAAGTGACTTCTCTTTATGTTCAACGCAGCAAGTAATAATATATTGATCCATTTAACAAAATCGACTTATAAAGTGTACGATAATGATTTTGAAGATGATGATGACATTGATTAGAGTTTAGGTTTTGGATTCTCATTTAGACGGTACTAATAATAATTGTCTTAATTTAGCGACAATTAGCGCAATGTTTCCGGTACTCACCTTCCTTGATTATAAAATACCAAAATTTCACAATTCATACTAACAAAACATTAATAATCACAATCATGACAATACTAAAATTATATTTATAGTGGGTGAGATATCAATGCTCCATGCAAATTATGACCAACTCAATCCATCACGTTTATAACGCCAACACAAAGTTAATATTACAAAATAAATTGAAGATGGTTTCACTAAAAGATCGAATATAGCCGTGGTCGTGGGTTTCAATCCCACACACACATAGCATCTTTTTTCCCAATTATCATTCATCCATAATCTTAAATAGAAAAATTGAACGCAGCCAATCAGAAACACATATTTTGTCGGGAAGCATGTAACCGAATTTTAGTTTCTTAAAAATACAAAAATTAAATATAATAAATTAATAAAAGTTTTTAATTATGTATGATATATGAAGGTATTACTCCTAAAGCATATTTTCCGAAATATGGGGCTAATTTTGTACTATATTTTTGCCATTCCTTTTTTATGTTGGGTGTTTTTTGGTTCATTTGAAATATTTTCTAATGGGTCATTAAGTTTTAACATGAGGCTTGTTTTCACTTTGCTGTAATTTGTTTTGTTTCACTAGTAAGGTGGAAGATCGATCATGATTTTAATTAAATCTTGCTTTTTTTGACGTACGGTATTTTCATTTTTATATGCAAAATAAGATTAAACAACAAAATAAACCCACAGCAATCGATCTATTTGTCTATCTATCTATAAAGCACTGTTTTCTGTTATAGAATAATATGCGCTAAAACAATTGTTCTATGACAGTAAATGAATGCTTTATAAATGAAGAAAAAAATAAACACGGACAAAAAATATAATAATTGTGAAAACGTACGGACTCAGTAATGCGCCAATAGTCAATGCAGATTGTTGTTGATCTAAATTCGAATGATGAGTAATGTAGAATAATAAAGAACCATAAGAAATTACATTAAAATTATTATATTAAATTTCGATACTTTGGGCATATACCGTAAAAGAAAACTTTTTACATGTTTTGTTATATTAATTCCATTTTTACACGGTGGTTTTGTAGATGTGCAGGAAATCAGGATGGAAATATAGAAACAAATAAATAATAGGAGGGGTTAGATTGGTTAATAAGAACATCAGGACAAACATCAACATCAATTAAGTGAAAACGTTTCTTCACTATTCAAGTAAACACACAAAATAATTACTATATTCTCCTCTTCCACGTGTTTGAAAACCCAACAACACACCATTTTATCTTGGCATTGAGTTTCCCAAACAAAAAAACATGTGAAACATGATAATTATGGAGTAAATGTTAATTTGTAGTGTTTTGACCATAGAAGGATGTCGTTTGATCTACCCTCTCTTTAATAACCATTGATTGCACGGCCCTGCCTGTCATCTTCCAACGCAAATAATTACAGACTAAAGACAACACGGAACAAGAAATATACTCCCCCTCATCATCTCACGCTCAACTTTCAGTCATGTGACTTCATTCTTACTTATTTCCTTACTTTCAAACTAATTTATACAATTCGAACACTTTCGAAAATAGTGGAAAACATCTTGGCATTGATTAGAATAATAACAACAACAATAATAATAGAAAAAAGAGTTGTTGATAAGTGGTGTCATGCAATTTGCTTTTTAACAAAGTAGTACTTTATCCACTTTGCTTGGAGCGTGAATATTAATGTTTTCGCAAACCTTGAAAATATTTTTTAATCAATATTATTACGTTTAAAACAAGACCATGAACGCAATTGTTCTCATTTTTACGTTTCGTTTAGTGTAATGTATTTTTTTTTACCGGAATTGATTGAATAAGCTCACAAGATCAAAATGCAGAAATAATTATGTTAATAATTTGTTAGTTGAGGCGTAACCTAAATAGCTTGACACTGAAATTTAAATTTATTCGTTTGTCCGGAGGGAGCTCGATATTTGTCCTTGAAATATCTTGTTACTAACTACAAATTGGTTATTTTAGCCATTTAGGGCAGTTAATCGTAGGAGGCTTCTGGTTAACTACAGGATGTCTTGTCTGCCCTGAAAACATTTGATCCTTTTTTTAAAAATTGTTTTAATTTCCGTCTCAATCAACCTTTCACCGACTCAATTCAATTATTATGGAAGCCACAGTCTCTATGACGAAACCAACACTAAATATAACATTTTAATAACAGGCGTTTCTCAGAGCTAGAGCTATCAAGAGTTGGATCCGGGAGTTTGCGTGTTCGAGGCTTACTAATAGTATTACTTTGTTAGACAGGTTATTATTTATTAAATGTTTGGCGTTCTGCTTTTTACGTTTGTTGTTGATGTGTAGGTTCATGAGGAATTGTGCAAGTGTGTATTGGTACGTTGTTGGATGAGCGTAATTGGTGCATTGAGCTGCCTGCCATGTGTTATGCGAATTTTCTGTTTGTCTGTGAAAAAATCATTACTAAGTTGAAGATTTAAAAAAAAATTATTTCAATTAAATAAAAAATAAACTTTAATTTTTAATTTTTTTAATAAATCGTAATTAAAAAAAAGAAAAAAATCGTAAAATTGCGATTTTCATAAGAAATAATTATTCGATTGCGCTTAAATTTCACACGATTTCATAAATTCATAAAATTAAGGTTCTGTGAAAAAATCATTACAATCGGATAAAGCATGTAGGTGGTTTAAGTCAAAGAATGTTTAAAAAAAATCGAAAATATCGTAAAAATCGATTTTCATAAAAAATTATTTTTTGATTGCGCTCAAATTTCACACGAATATATAAATTCTTAAAATTAAGGTTCTGTGAAAAAATTATTATAATCGGATAAAGCATGTAGGTGTTATAAGTCGAAGGAATTTTAAAAAAAATCGAAAAAAAATCGTAAAATTGCGATTTTCATGAGAAATAATTTTTCGATTGCGCTCAAAAACGTGGCAGTTCTTAGTTCAGAGATTTCAAAGGTCTCCAAAAAATTTCATCGCAATTGGAGTATCGGTTTAAGCCGGAATCGTGTTAACAGACACACAAAAATACAAACAGAAAAAAAGGAAAAAAAAGAAATTAAAGAAAAACATCCCGGATTTTTTTCTCCAGTGTATTGAAATGGAATCTTCGCTTCGCTCGCTACGCTCATCCAAACAGATTCACAAAAATAATAGCACTACAACCACAAATTAAATTTAAAAAAATATTTTTAAATGTCAAATTTGGTATTTTGTTTTAGTTTTAAAGTTAGAAGAGTTCATTATGTAGTATTTAAAACACTTTAGTGGAAATAACTTTTATTTTATTGTAAAAAACAACGTTTCGGAAATTACTGAAACTATTTTCCGTCCTCAGGTTTCTTATGGAAAAACAAACAATCATATTATCAAAAGTATATCAAAACAAAGATGATAAATAATAAATAATAAAATAAAATAAATATATAGTCTTGTTTTTCGTACATTTTTAAATGTGCGCACTAATCTAAATCTTGATTTTCCTTGCAACAACGTGTTCTAGATTATTTTCTATACATATTATTTTATAACAAGTCACTCGTTGATTGCGTCAGGGCCCACAGGGTTGGCTTGGTCACTGAGTGTGTAGACTCTTAATACAATTTATTTTATTTAAGCGATTTTTAAGCGATAAGATTTTAAGATTTTTATATTACGAAAAGGTTTTAAGTTTTTATTAGTGGACAAGCATATTTTCAGCGTGAGGTCTCTATATGAATGATATACTCAAAGGTGTATGGTTTCCCTCAACAAAGAAATCACAACACACACGCACTTTCTCGCTCGAAAGCCGAGTGAGCGATATATCCTACGGTAACGCTGCATGCACGACCTGTGAACCCCTAGGAACACTTTTACCCCGCACAAGTAAGAAATAAAAGTTTTGCGTGCCTAGTAGTCATGATCCTTCTCTTAAAAACCTGGTCGGTTATATTCTCAAGATTATTAGTTTGTCAGGTTATTCTTCAACGTCTGGCAAGTGCATGCATCACAGTTGGCATTCTTTGGGATTTAGAAATCGTTTAGAATCAATTTTAAACGCTTTAGAAAAACCAAGTCATTTAACCTTTTCTGCCATTTTATTCTGTTTGAACATGTTAATTATTGCAAAAGTCACGAAGTATTTGATGCACATACAACTTTTTACTTGATGATATTGTGGTTGTTATTGTATTTTTAAATCACAATGCCTTTGGTCCGAGTCCTGTGCATCTTTTTTTATTGTAGGCCTACTTTGACATGTATCATGTTTCTAGTAATTGTAGTTAGCGGAATTCATATTGTTTTGTATTTAAAAACACTGGTATCAACTTTATAAAATTAATATAAAACAATGGATTCCTTTGGTAAGTAAATACATTTCTATACACCTTGTATTATCTTGTTTTTCTGTCTTGCCTACTGAGTATGGTTTCTTTTGATATATTTTGGTTGATATACATGTATTTAGAGAAGCTACCAATCTGTTAAAACTTTAATTTTTTTTTACAAAAATAGTTTTATATATATAAAAATATAAAAGTAGGAATCTTGATAATCAAGATTTAAATACGTAATTCAGTCAATACTGTTATAGCTGAGTATAGTAAGTGGTCTGTGAGGAATTCAATGTGTTTTTTTTTTTTTTTTTTACAAAAATTGGATCAATATAACCAGCCATTTGCTAAAAAATTGCCAGGACTAAACACTTATTCTTGATCAGATAACATAAAAACTAATTTGTCGATTTTGTTTTAGCAAAATTGATTATCTTAAGAATAGGTTATGCTCTATTGTTGATATTTAAAATCTATAACCTTACAACAATTTATCTAAGTCGTGTCTAATATATTAAACACAATATTAAATTATATATGATATACAAATATAGACAATAAAAATAAAAATGTCAATATTTGAAATAAATATCTTGCCTTATTTTAATAGAGCAAATTTTTCTATTTTTTTTACTGACGACTGTACTCCCGTCAGCCATGACCGTTCGCAATTGATTTTATACTTGAAGTCTTATTAATCATCACCTTCGCTTGCAATCAGTCATATCGTTGATGTTCTGTGAGAAACCGACACCTTGCAACCGTAGTCTTCGCGTCTCAACGCCTCACTCACGGAAAGTCTTCTCATTCATCTTTCATCAGTTTGAGTTGTGTAGTTTTTAGTTCATGGCAATGCACATTACTCAATCTGTTGCGTTTTCTTATTCGATCGTCAATAATTGTTAGAACAGGGTATTTAAAACTTTTGAGCAATATTTTGCTCAATAATAAATCGTCCATTGAACCGTTTAGTAAAAATATGTTATGCATAGTACGTAATTCATGAAATGCTGAACTAGAATATTATATATTGTGAACATTCCTAGACTCACTCAAACCTTTTGAAATCTGTGTGAATATTTTTAAAAAATTTTAACACTTGTTTGCCGTTGAAAATTGTAAATTGTTGAAATATTTCATACATTGCCAATTATTCAAAGGTATCTTGATCATAAAAATTCTTATTTGTCAGCCATCGATCTGTTTTAAAAAATGGTTTTACAATTACGTTACTAACTATTGTTGTCGGCGCCTACAAGGTTGGCTTGGTCTGCTTTAAATTTTAAGTGCCCACTTAAAATCAGTTCTGTGACTGCGTGAGTAGACTCTAAATACGATTTTTTATTTTTTTATTTGCATTCGTTTTTGTACACATTTAAAACGTCTATAATTAATACCCCCCCACTCATAACAAATTTCAAAACCTCAAGAAGTGGGTTAAACCACAATATTAATGAATCAAGTCATCATTAAAGCTGCGAAACGTTTAAGACATACCAACGCGTGTCTGTACTCTGACATGGCATCCTTGCCCTGTCGACCCGGGACTTTTACCTTAGCCGCCGAGTACGGCTGGTTTTAGTAGGTGTTAGCCAGGCGTCTGCGTGGTAGCAAGAGGTATGGGAGGTGATATTACTGTCAGGGTTAATAACAGTTATGAACTCACTCTCGATTAGATTCTAGGACACATAGCAAGGCCTTCGCTATTGGAAAAAATATATTTTGATGAAAATTACATAATATACTCATTTAAGCACACAAGCTAACATTATGTTGTTAATTATGACATGTATGGGTATAAATCCAAAGTTTATTTTGAAATCTCAATGTCTATTTTTCATTGAAATTGTGTTTATTAAACGGATTTTTTTTAAAAGATGAGAACATATTATGATGCGAATATATGATACAAAATCCTTAAAATGCTATAAATTTGAATGGGCAATAATGAGTTCAATGTCAAAATCAAATTAAAACGTTCTCATCAATGGGTAACAAAATGCCACTTTTAGCAATCATTTACTATGATAAACTTGCAGCAAGGTTGTTATTGCAAATTACTTGGCACAATCATACATGTTTACAAGATTTAAAGGAAGCGGTTTAGGTAACAACACACAATAGAGATTTAAATATCCTTAAGTTTAACGTACTTATTGTATTGAGAGAAATGAGCAGAAAAGAATAATTAAGTGGAACGTGCCAACAGATAGAGCCCAGCGCTAGCATACGAACCAGACCCAACCACAATCAAACTTTTTCGTATAGGATGCCCGCTGTATGGTACACATCAAATTTACCCGGTGTGACCCTCTTCAGACGACTGACTAGGCTATTTGGGCTTAGTATACTTTAGAAAGAAATGTCCAAATGATGTTTGACAGGACTAAATCCCAGCGTCATCTCTTAAAATCTTTCAGTCAGAATTTCCGGAGCTACACGCCTTATATTATTACGCATGAGCGGCAATCCAAGGGTTTCCTTAGTCAAATACGTTGCCTGCTTGAGATTAAATAAATAACCCAAGACACATTCTCTCCATACTTCCCTAATACTCAATATACTTTTAAGAAAGTCACAAATGAAAAATTTATGTGGATAGTACTGTGTTTACAATTACAAAAATAAAATAAAGAATCGGATAAAGAAAGTAAATTCGTTTAAAAAAAATGAACACCTAAGATAGTTTAAGAAATAAACATTATTTTTTAATAAAAAAAAAGAGTGGAGCTATAAAATATTAAGCCTAATAAAAAGGTTGATCAGATTATGATTTTTATAACGATAAACTGTAATAGGTAACATTTAAAGTTTAACGTGATTTTTGTAAATTTCTGTATTAAACAAACAAACAAACAAACAAACAAACAAATCAAAATACAACAGAAAACTTGAGCATTATGAAGCACCTGTTTTACAAATAGCAATTGCACAGAGTGACGGGGGAAAGTGCAACTAATAATAATATCTCAGCCCGCGGGAGAGACAAGTAGCTACTACAATGCTGCAGGGAGTGTACTTAACTACTGTAACAGGGACACGAACTGGTACATGGTAAGCAGCATTCTGTACAACAACTACTCTGGTCGTGATATTAGTTAGAGAGCTGGTTGCTAGGAGACAATGCTGAACGATTTGTGTGTAGGAAGTTGCCGAGATCTATGTGAGGAATTCAACTTGTTACGCGATTTAATTAATACGCATTTTGAGAATGTTTAATGATTTAAAAATTTAAAAGATAAAAGTTTTACTAAATGTTTTTATAGACTATCATGAAATGTTATTTCTCGATTTGGTTAGTCGGGAAAGACTCCGGTAGATGGAATAATAAATATTAATTGGATGAGCGTAGCGAGCGAAGCGAGCGAAGCGAAGATTCCATTTCACTACACTGGAGAAAAAAATCCGGAATGTTTTTTTTTCTTTCTTTTTTTGTTTGTATTTTTGTCTGTTTGTTAGCACGATTCCGGCTAAACCGATACTCCGATTGCGATGAAATTTTATGGAGGTCTTCGAAATCTCTGAACTTAGAACTGCCACGTTTTTGAGCACAATCGAAAAAAAATTCTCATAAAAATCGCAATTTTACGATTTTTTTCGATTTTTTAACAATTTCTTCGACTTACAACACCTACATGCTTTGTCCGATTGTAATGATTTTTTCACAGAACCTTAAAATTATGAATTAATATATTCGTGTAAAATTTGTGCGCAATCGAATAATTATTTCTTATGAAAATTTCAATATTACGATTTTTTCCTTTTTTAAAATTACGAATCATTAAAAAAAATTAAAATTTAAGTTAATTTTTTATTAAATTTAATTTAATTTTTTTTTAATTTAATTTAATTTAAAAATATCTTCAACTTAGTAATGATTTTTTCACAGAACAACAGTAAATCCGCATAACACATGGCAGCTCAATGCACCAATTACGCTCATCCAACAACGCGGCGGGACTTAAGCGTTTTCCTAGTATTTGGATGAGCGTAGCGAGCGTAGCGAGCGAAGCGAAGATTCCATTTCACTACACTGGAGAAAAAAATCCGGAATGTTTTTTTTTTTCTTTCTTTCTTTCTTTCTTTCTTTCTTTCTTTCTTTCTTTCTTTCTTTCTTTCTTTTCTTTTCTTTCTTTCTTTCTTTCTTTCTGTATTTTTGTCTGTTTGTTAGCACGATTCCGGCAAAACCGATACTCCGATTGCGATGAAATTTCATGGAGGCCTTCGAAATCTCTGAACTTAGAACTGCCACGTTTTTGAGCGCAATCGGGAAATTTTTTCTCATAAAAAACGCAATTTTACGATTTTTTTCGATTTTTAAAAACTTTCTTCGACTTATAACACCTACATGCTTTAACCGATTGTAATGATTTTTTTACAGAACCATAATTTCATGAATTAAGATATTCGTGCGAAATTTGAGCGTAATCGAAAAATTATTTCTCATGAAAATCGAAATTTTACGGGTTTTTTTCTTTTTTAAAACAATTCTTTGACTTATTACACCTACATGCTTTATCCTATTGTAATTATTTTTTCACAGAACCTTAATTTCACGAATTAATATATTCGTGTTAAATTTGAGCGCAATCGAATATTTATTTCTTATGAAAATTGCAATTTTACGATTTTTTTCTTTGTTAAAAATTACGATTAATTAAAAAAATTAAGTTATTTTTTTATTTAATTTAATTTAATTAAAAAAAAATCTTCGACTAAGTATAATGATTTTTTTCACAGAACAACAGAAAATCCGCGTATGGCAGCTCAATGCACCAATTACGCTCATCCAACAACGCGGCGGCACTTAAGCGTTTTCCTAGTTTATACAATTAAGAAGTTGAAAAATCCATCCCTATCGGGATTCGAACCCGAGTCTCCCACATTCCAGGTAGGTGCCTTAGCCAACTAGACCACCGAGACGGTAACTATTTAACTTTTGAATTATAGTTGCATTATAGATCTGAATGGAACCTTGATCGGGATGGATTTTTTTAACTTTTGAATTGTATTAAATATTATGAAATGTAATGTTCTAGATACATTATTTGATTTAATTTTTTATACATCGTGAGAAATAGGGAAAATGAAATAATACATGTCATGTTAATACAATTTGAATTATAATAATATTTGTACGCAACTGTAAGTAACAAGAAGACTGACCGACTGAGTCGGACGAAATAAAATAGCTAGATAAATCTGAGAATGTGTTAGGTTAGACCCACCTCTAATGATCCTACATTGCAAACTGTTTTAATATCCATGCACTCCCAGTCCCAGACTAAACGAGTATTGCAGCAACAGATAAGATCCTCTTCCTCGTGTATGGTTTTAATTTCTCTTACTTTTGCTTGGGAACTGAACGAACGGGTTATTTTGAATTATATTCCATGCTTTACTTTAATTATTTGAGATCATAATTAGCTCAGATTGTGTTCATTCAGTTTTTGGGGCTAAGATTTTATCTTGTATATTACTTTCTCTGAACACATTTGCAGCTCTGTGGTGCTTATAGAATAGAATCTACTCTTTAGCGGAAGAGGATTCTTTCCATTTTGAAATGATTATGATTACGAAGTTGAATGGTTTATTTTCTTTATTAGACACACGTTCTGACGAAATATATGTCAAAAATATGTTAGTTACACAAAAATGTTTATCATCAGTTTTCATTAAGTTGTAGAAGAAAATATGTGAGATGATTGACACTAAAAATTAAGCATTACATTCGTTTATAATATTATAAATAAAAAACGCGGTATGTAATTATTTTTAAGCACACAAAATACAAAATAAATCGGAAGGGCTGAAATTATACTGAAATAAATAATTTTGAATGTCTCGTTGGTTGGGACATCAGATGAAACTTTACTTTTCATTACTGTACATAGTAAATAATTAAACGAGGGAGCGGAGCGACCGAGTGTCTCCATTCAACTCGAACGGTTCTCATTATGTGATTCTGTCTGTCTATCTGTCTGTCTGTCTGTACGACGAAAATCATCCGAACCGCTGAACAGATTGGGCTGAAATTTTTAAACAGACATCCGGTACGAAATTGTTGAGAACTGCTAACAAAATCAACTAGATACATTGCGATTTAATCCTACAATAAATAAAGATGTGATTTTTAAAACATCGATAGCATTTGTTTAGTAGCAGCTATCGGGACCACATCTACGTGGCTTGCATGGCCTATTGGTAAGCATTTAGCCTACCACACGGAGGGTTGAGGTTCGATACCCGTTAGCTCGAACTTTTTTTATATTTTTACACCCACATATTATTTTTGAGGGGTGTTAAATGGGAAATAAAACTTAGGTGATTTTGTTTTATCTTGGAAATTTGTTAATGTTTCACGCTAATACGTTTTGAACACGATTCGCATTTCAAATGTTCAATTTAAATATCTAGGGAAACGCCAAAGTCGTTGATAAACGAGTGAGTGAGCCATGTGTTGAGTACCCGGTATCATTCCTCATACTGGGCTAGATCCTTAGGTAGGGGAGGAAAGGGGATGTTCCCGGGTACTCAACACTTGGCTCACTCACTCACTCGTTTAACAACGACTTTGGCGTTTCCCTAGTAATATGAATAGTGAAACGAATCTATATTGAAAATTAATACACCACTGTGTTCACTTTTATTTAATCGAGATTGCGACCAACATGATTGGAACAAGCAACAAACAATTACTATCTTTCCGACCACGTCCACTTTCTACAGTGCGGCCACATCGTGATTGTCAAGCCCTGGAATGTCACCGCTACAGGTGAATGTAATGCGAGATGTTGCAACATTGCATGTCGAAACAAAGCCCGCTCGAGATCAAAACAAAACAACAAGTGTCTCTTGCTTATCTCGAATCAGTTGCGACATTGCCTAATTTGCGAGGTACCTTATTGAAATTGAAAGTTGCGTCAATTTCGAAGACCTTCGTCGCCAACTTGGAAGATGTGTTGCCGTGGGCCTAGTTGTGGTTGGTGCAAGACGTGATGTGGGTGGCTTCCTAATGGATGGGGAGGTGAGTGATGTGGTATATTCGACCAGTAAATCTACCTTCATTATTCTAACTGAGTATCGTAAACAGTCTTGAAATGATGAGGTAATTTCTCATTAGGTATGAACGTTTACGTTGGTGGTATAATCTTACCAATGACACAGTTTATGATTGTATTGCCTTAATGCATATAACAATAGTTTAAAGTTATAATAATGGGCATTTTTTCTTATTCAATTATAAAATCGTATTTAGAAAGGAGAACAATAAATAAAACTTCAATAGTATAAACAAACATTTTTTGTTAATATAGCTTTCCTTTCTACAAGTGATTAGGTAAAAAATTATTTAGGAAAGTTTGTAGGAAATAAATAAACGGTTTTGTATAGAATTTATTCCCAGAATTCGCTATGAGACTAAAGAAACCTTGGAAAAACGTCAGGAATTAGGATTTACTTTCGGAGGGATAGATCGAGTAGACCACTTCTACAACTAGATTCTCACTTCTATATAATATGTTGTTTAATATAAAATATAATAAAAATAGCATCCAAATTTTAAACTTTTCGGGGGGGGGGAGGTAAATGGGGGTTAAGGGGGAGCTGGTTGCAGCACTTTATGTTGGAAACGATTCTCTTGAGGTAAATTTCTAATAAATATAATTCAATTTAGCAATTTAAATGTTACAGTACAATTTTAACTCTCAATACGTATGGGAAGAGATTATTAGTAAAATGAGCATTAGGTAGCGTTTAAAAAATACATGTTCTCCAATGCAGCATCAAAAACCTAAATTGCTGAATTGTCGTACTATTACTAAAATATATGATATAATAATAATAATAAACCTTTAATTGGTCTCTGCATGCCTATGCTGTTGCCTCAAAACACAAAATAACTCAATTGAATAATACATTTGAAAATAAAATTAGCATTAAACAAAACGTCTAAAATACTACCTATGAGCATTTTTTATTTTACACTATTTCATGCATACTACCTGTTGTTTAATTGAGGATGCACTAGAGCCACGAAGGCCACTAGAGTAGTCATAGCTACGTGCACAGAGCTAATTTAGGATGTCCTCCCATTAAGAAATATGACAATCAAAAGATTTGGCAAAATATGTACCGTCAAGCACGCATGCAACGCCCTTCAATTGTATACAATTATGTTTTAATGATATGCAAACAAAATGTCATAATTAACATGTTCAATGTTTTGTCGACACAGAAGACACCAAGGGCACAGTTACCTTGCATAGCATTTAGACACACCCTTTTCTTACCTTGACCAAACATTTGAGTAGCTAGTTAGTGATTTTGACTATTATTCTGTCTTTGCGCTACTTTGTAATATAAAGTACAACATTTTTTTGAAATCAAATCAAATCAAATTTATTTCTATATGGTACAGTGATACATTGATACAGGTTGGTCAGCCGAAGCTTTTAACTTTAACAGACAGTTATGCAGACACCGCTCCCCACAGAAGTACAACTGTAGCTTGAACGTGGGTAGAGGTATCTTTTATCGAGTATTAATCATTATATTAATAATACTACTTAAACTATTAAACAGAATAAGAATGATATGAAACGATTCCAGTGGGAATAATAGAATAAATCATATGGACCTAATTTAATAATATTCTACTCTGTTATGATAAATGATTATGCGTACCTAACTTGTAACATTACATATAAGCTTTATTTTAAGCTGCAGGCAAATAAATAAATATAATGACTTTACTAATTCAAATTAATTCTTATTTTAAGATTCAGTTGTCCACTTACTTACTAACAATTTTTTTAGTGGGGACATTTTAATAACATTTATGTTTCTGTACGGTTCAAAAGTAACCACGCTCTATATTTAAACTATAAAGATCGTGGAATTCTTTAAAAAAAATATTTCGATCATTATTGGCAACCGAACCGAACAATCCCAATAAAAAATCACAACGATGAGCTTAAAACTACCTACTTCCAATCCACAATGGTTTTCTATTCAAGTTGAAAATTGTATTTTATTTGAAACCTTGCAAAAGCTTAGTACGCATTGGGATTGACCTCTGTGGGAGAGTATAATACCTACTTATGCATGCTTTTTTATACTTAAGATACATGTAACAATATGTCATCTACTCGAAACTAAAAAAACTAAAATAGAAATGGATCTACCTGGTTTTTGCAATTAGGCCTTCAATTGGCCTCGAACCTGGGTCTAAAACATAAAAATCCTCATCCCACTCACTCCCACCCATACACTGAGTTCAGATGACAACACAATAGATTTCAGGAATGTCGAAAGCGTAGCTAATTGTCCACCCTAGGCTAAAAGAATCATACTATTACGTCATTTCACTAACCTTCACCTCCCTCCCGTCTTTGGAAGTATAGGATGTCCTGAGGTGAACAATGCAGACTTTCTTGACGTTTTCTGGTCTTAATTCGCAGTTTAACACAACTCAAATCGTGACAGCCTTCGAAAAGAGGTTTTAAATCATATAATGGGCTTGGTAATTATATGGACACACCTACACTGACATGAATATTTTTTTACATCGTTATGAAAAATAATTACGACATTTTTTTTAAATTGACATTTTAATTAATTCGTGTTTTTATTTTTCTAGACATAAAGCGTTGTGTTTAACAACTTTTAATAGATTCTTATAAAAACATATTTAACATAAAAAATAAATTACGCCATTTTCTTTGACCTTTGCATACACTTTCAAAATATTATCAGGTTATGGTCAGTTACAAAATAAACAGATTTAATAATTTAGGATTTTATTGTAAACTAAAAAACTTTTATCTAGTTAATCATTCAATCTAGTGAGTTAGTTAATTTTTGATATAATTGAGTTTAGACTTTATATTAAAAACAAAACAAAAATAGAAATTGGCTTTTTTAACCATGACTTTTGATAGTCTTGATTCACAGGGAAGTTCATGATCCTTGACCGACAACTTTGCAATGTATCACATCAGAATACAATTCTTGCCTACAGTAAAAGTGATGTGTCAAATACAAATCGTGTGTTATTCCTTAAACTAATTAAAATGCAAATATCTCTTTGACGTGAGCAAATATTAAGTCATGTTTCATTATGATCCTTGATTTAGACTGACTATGATTGACATCTTCACTTGAAAACAATGTCGAACACTTAACTACTGATACCTCCACTAGATGATGATCAATCATTCACCCCTTCGCTTTGAAGCACCTCTCAAACTTGAGGAGTTCATCCCCTATAACCTCCCCTCGGTAGGAAGTTTCCGTACTTATAAAACAGATCATAATTATAGGGTGATATAATGGAGACAGAGCCAAGGGGGGACTGATCAAGGCCTTGTGATGTTTGGGTTCAAAGTGTTAGAAATTCAAGGCTTGGTCACAGAAATGTTAAGACAATCTCATTTCACACTGTTAGATTCTGATAAATACCATGCAGCGGGTCGATTTAAAGAAGAACACCAAAGCAAGAATAAGGTTTCGAAAAGAACAAATGATATTGCTAACAAGGGGTTTTGTTTGTGTGGTTCTGCTCACTTTTGATTATAACTATGTATAGAAATGATTACACAAATAAGCTGTAATTGTATTGTAAAATTTCATCCCGGATTAAATCTCAAAAATAAATTTACACAAGACTATTCGTCTAGTTTTATTATTTTAATGTCCTGTATCCTTGGCGATGGAAAATAAATGATTTAATTCTAAATTGTTTAATTACAAATTATAGCTATAATTATTTTTAAATGCTGTTTATATAACACACTTCTCACGCTCAAACAATATTTGCAATAATTCCTGTCCATTAACATAATTTTTTAATTTAAATTTTATTATTTAAATTTAAATTTTAAATATTTTAATGTCCCTTACTGAAAATCAGTTATGTGACTGAGTGGATAGTCTTTAAATATACGAATTAAGGGTATGTATGTATTTATTTATTAATTTACTATTCACATAATTTATTATCAAGGAGTCATTATAAACAAATTTCTAGATCTAAATCAGTGGCACAATTGTGCATAACGTCTATTGAAATCTCCACACCTACCAGCAAAGAATATTCAGCTGGCGTGCATTGTGTTTTGTATGCCATTGTGCTATTTACTAACTTAAGATTGCATCTTTTCATTCGTTCACGACAATCGTGCAACGACTGTCATTCTCAAGTTCATTTATTACCCAGCCTCAATTTCCAACTGCACACCACAGTCGTTCTATCTATTCTATGTACTTGTATGCACCTGTCCGTCTACTTTTCAAATACCTACTCTGTATTTCTTCATCGATAGCGCAGTTTTCTAAACATAACAACAGGGTATACGCTGAGAAAATCGTGCACTTGCTTTTTAAGGAAGAGACAAACTTTCAATATTATAATCAATGCAATCATTGTGAATACTGTGTTATTTTTTCACAGTGAGAGTAAACCACATGGTTTCTGGTATGTGTGCCACGCCCTTTGTGCTATCCTCACACATTGTTGTGCAATATAAACACTTGGTTTTGAAAAGTATCGAGTTTGGTCCAAGGGTCAGTAACTATCGACACTTGATTGAAAACATAGGCGTTGATGTGAGAGTGTTTCATAATAATTGGGGTCAGATCTCACTGTGAGATTTATGTAAATAGTTAACTGTAGTTGAGCTGTCAATAATAATTGTGTTGTGAAAACAAATACACTTGACTTTTGCTCAGCTGTCAATGTAGGTTTCTGAATGTTGGGGAGAGTTGCACGCAAGGAGGGCTCTCGGTGATATTTCAATTAAACCACACACACAATAATAAGAATACCATTTTGATTGTTATGTATCACTTATAACAAAAGTTGGTAGTTTTTAATGTTTCTTTTTTGTTTTAAAAATAACAAGTTAATATGTTTTATTGAAATAATATTTAACAAATAAATGATAACCATCTTATTACTATTATATATACCCCTCACTGTAAATTGTTGGTGATTATTCGCCGGTCGACGGCGTCGGCGTCGACAATTTTGGATTATTGCTACTTTTGTTAAAGTATCCCACTGAAAATCAGTTGAAACTGAGTAGGATGGGTCCATGGGGGTTGATTCTAATAAATTGATTGCTTTAATTTAATATATTAATTTATTAAAAGAACATGCTGAGTCCAAATATTGTTTATACTTATTAAATAGAAAAGTGTTTAAATCTGTTATTTATTTTTAGGCCTACATAAGAAGTGTAGAGGTCAAATACACAACGTAGGAACAGCGAATGTGGGAGTTTTTATGAGTTTAAGAATTGAACGTAAATACGATATTGAGTTCCTTTCTCTCTCTCTCTTTCATTCTCTCACTACCTTATTCACTAATGAATGTATCTTGTAACGGGAATGTGTACGTTAAAGAAGAATTACGATAACTTACGTGAATTAAAAAGCCTCACTTTCATCTGATAACAACAAAAAATCCCATTAATATTACATCCATTAGTTGAATGGATAGAAAATCAAGCTAAAGGTCAAAAGTTTACGTATGAAGATTCCTATTTGATTGAGTTTTGAATGAAAATAAACTACACTTCCATTTATGTCTAGTCATCACTTTCTCATATATTTTTATTGAGGGGCGCGTCATCTTAAGATATCCATACGTGGAACAATGCTTTAGTGAATGTTGAAATTAGAAAGAACACATGTTTCATATATTGTAGGGGATATTGAGTTACAAGGGGGTCAAACCTTGTACATCAGTAACACGTGGGAACTATTTGCCGAGTAATAATGCAGGACACAACAATCTTCTTCAGGGGTGAAGAGGTCTTATTACGTCCTTCAGGTAATAACATTACGATGAGTTGTTATTTTGAATGGGCTCAAAGTGTTGGAAATCGGCGAGGCATGTCTGTGTGAATTGCAAAACGAATCAGCGTGTAATGGAAGGCGATACAAAGATATGGCTTTTATGTTTAGAGTCTTCGTTTGGTAACATATACATTTGTATTGCTCTAGTGCCAATTCTTACGCAGAACAATACATTGTTCAGTTTAGTGTATAAGGCAATAAATACATTATGAGTTACATAATTATGTGTTTCGGGGAACAGAAATGACCTGTATTGGACCTCAAACTTACAGTTAAAACTTAAAATAACATTAAAATAACAATGATAACAAATTTCCAGCACCAAAACCAATTAATATTGATAGTAAACGCAATAGACAATTGAAGGTAAAAAAGTGAAAGTTAATATTGTCAATTGCATTTACTATCAATATTAATTGGTCTTAGTGCTGAAAATTTGTTTTTATTGTTATTATAATGGATTTTAAGTTTTAAGTTTAAGTAGTTATGGTTTTGAAACTCAAATAATTTGACGGTGTTTTGATGAGTCCTTTCAGAGGAACCTGCCTAGTTATCGATAAAATACAAAAATATTTACTGATTTATAACAACTGGAGCGTATGTTGGGCAAACTTATAGAAGAGTCGCTGCGATAAATCTGGTCCGATTTCAAAACAAATTTCATAAATATGTTTAGATTTTTGTAGCGGTTTGTTTCTGTGTTAAATTGAGTATAAAATTTTTGAACTACATCTTGTGAATCTAGTATTAGTAGTCGTGCTGTAAGTGTTTTTCTTCGTTCGTACCTGATCGTGTATTCGATGAAACGCGGAGGCTGCTTTTCCCGAACGTCGGTATAGACTTCAAAGTGGTTGACAGGCAGGGAAAGGGGAAAAGTGGTTTCCCTGTAGCGATACCTCTTCTGTTGTGGGGAAATCTTATCATGGGAGAATTTGAGTGACATGGGTTAGGTTCGTTGTAGATGAAGGTGCGGATGATTTCTCGTCACGTACCAATGCTTGGGTACTGGTGTGTCTTGAATAACGAGTGATACTGATAGCACACGCATACAATATCACTGAGCCAAAGCAAAACTCGAACTCAAATCCCCACCTAAATCCAAATTCAAATCATTATCTTAACCCAAACCCAAATCCAAACCCAAACCATGCAAACCCAACCTAAATCCAAATCCAAATTCAAAACAATATCAATATTCAAACCAAAATCAAAATCAAAATCTAAACCCAAACCTAAACCTAAACATATGACAAAACTCAACTCAAACTCAGTCTCAAAATCTAACCCAAACCCAAACTCGAACTTTAAATAATATGCAACGTACTCCTATGCTTATCACGCACCCATATTTTCTCTTGGAGAAAGCCTTGCATTATTACTTAATGCATATTGAAGATTCAATTCAAATTCTTCAACGATTCTGAAAGTGAATACGTGAATTGTGAAATGAATTATTTAAATCTCGACAAACAATAATCACGCTAAATAAATTGTTATGTAAATTACTCAAGTAATTGGCTAGTGGGGGCAGTGATATGATGAGGGCGGGGGAGGTGGGGGCGTAGTGCTAACCTTCACTGTACTGCAATCGAAGGTTGGCCATCCCATTCACACGGTGCACAGTTACAGCACTTTCTTTTCGCGTTCAATGACTATCTTGAAATATTCTGCTTTTATACTGTTGTTGCTTCCGCCATGGTTGTTGTTGTTGTTGTTGTCGTCGTCGTCGTCGTCGTCGTCGTCGTCGTTGTTTAACTGTTGTTGCTTTTTAGATAGAATTGATTCTGCTTTACAAGAATAACGGAATCTGGAGGGAGCTAGCTGTAAATATGAACAAAAACTTATTTACAAATCGTTAGGTTCAAAATTGTCCCTTTTTAAGGGAAAAAATCAGACTAAGGGCCTATTTCAATATAATGAAGTCTACTTAATCTTCTATAAATAATCTCCTTGTCCGCTACGTGATTTAGTAGACCTTGTTAAGAAAGTTAAGAGGGAATATCAGTCGGCTATATTTTAAGTTTTCCTTTTGTAAAGTAGTTGATTCCTAATTGTCAAAAATTAGCTTTCTCGTGGGAAACCTACATGCTGGGTGCAATGCATGCCCCTCTTCAGGTACCCATTTTGGTGTTTTGAGAATTGGAAAAGGAATGTTTGAGGGCTGTAAGAGGACTCAATCCCTTGCATTCGCATTAACGACCGAAGAAAATCTTGAAAACCTCTCAGTCAGGATTGTCAGTAGCGGGACTTGACCCCGTGACCTCCCGAAGCAAAGTACCGATACCACACGTTACGCATGGGTCACCACTGTCGGTGAAAATATGTGAATACATATTATGTCGGCTGTTGGTTTAGTCAAGTAATACAAAGTTTATTTAATGGTAAAGCAAATAAGTAAATAAATAACTGAATTCAAATTTTATTTCTTAAGGGGAAAGATCACCACCATTAATAAAACCACAAGAAATAACCTTATTTTAGTAATATTTCTCAAACCGTTACGTAAAATAAATAAAAAGGGCTACTAGGTCTCACGTAAATTCGTTAGAACTACACATTGTACGGAAAAATATTCAAATATTGTAATCAGTAGATTTTCAATTACGGAATACATTAACTTAATTTAAACTTTCATTAAAATCACTACTGTTTACAATATTTAAAAAGGTTTTATGCCAGATATAGTTCTAACTAAACCATGTAGAACCTATTATCCAATTTTTCATTTTTTTGTAGCGTTCTTTGAGTTATTACTAAAATAAGGTTATTTCGTGTGGTTTTAATATTGGTGATAGTCCTTCCTCTTAAGCAGCTAGGCTACTATCACGCATTTAGTCCATCTTATTTTGACATTGGTATTTCACACCCAACAACTTTGCAGTTTCGTTATGTCTGCGTCTCTAAGGAAGAAACTTAAAACTACCGCCCTATCTCAAGCAGTTCTCTGGACAATACCTAACTTTGGAGGAGTGGAATACCGTATAATGGAATAAGGTATAATCTCGTTTTTGACGAGAAAAACGGCATAAATGCCGTTCCAAAAACGTACCCCTCAATCAACACCTATATATATTTCAGAAAACATTAATAATCCTGTCAAATAAGATCGTATATTGACGTTTGGAGGAAAAAATTGCGATGTCGCTGAATTTTTGCAGAGACCTTCCTTATATAATACTTATTAAAATACTAAAACTCCCCTACAATCGGACTGGAGCTTCGGCCGCCATATTGGAAAATGGCGGCAAAAAGGTGTTTGTTATCGAATATCTCCAAATTGGTTTGAGATAGACTAAATATCGCAATGGCAAAAATATTCCCTATTTAATTCCCTACAAAACAGGTGTCTTCTATAGTTTTGGTAGGGGCAAAGGTTACGTCACAAAATCGTGGTTTATATGTTGCTCATTGGAGTACCAGCTTATTTCCAAATTTTTACGCCCAGCATCAAACAATGCCCGGTAAATCCGTAAGAAATCGATTTAAATACAAAAGGACTTTTGTACGGCGTTCATGAAAGCTTCCATTAGTATTTAAAAAAATCAGGTCTGCGAAATCGAATTTTGCATTTACCCGTAATTTGGGTTTTCCATTGTTGGCAT
The DNA here is from genome assembly GCA_024449915.1 of Sweltsa coloradensis. Classification (NCBI taxonomy): domain Eukaryota; kingdom Metazoa; phylum Arthropoda; class Insecta; order Plecoptera; family Chloroperlidae; genus Sweltsa; species Sweltsa coloradensis. Next base: position 87,730 of record JAMZAV010000182.1, read on the forward strand.
TTCCTCAAAAATGCCCTTTTTGACTGTCCATTATTAAGCACTAAATAGCATTGGAGGAAAAATTCTTCCTACGCACATTGAAATGTCTCATATAATGATCTGATTACAACTAAAGTTTAAATCCAATATGGCTGCTTATTCCTAATATCCACAACATCAAAGTGAATTATGTAACAAAATAAGTGTAAAAACAGCACGAAAACAGTATTCATATTGTGAATATAAGGAATAAGCAGTCATATTGGATTTAAACTTTGGTTGTAATCGGATCATTATTTAAGTCATTTCAATGTGCGTAGAAAGAATTTTTCCTCCAATGCTATTTAGTGCTTAATAATGGACAGTAAAAATATGGCATTTTTTAGGAAATGCCAACAATGGAAAATCCAAATTCCGGTATATGCAAAATCCGATTTTGCAGAAACGATTTTTAAAAATACTAATGGAAGCTTTCATGAACCCCGTACAAAAGTCCTTTTGTATTTAAATCGATTTCTTACGGATTTACTGGGCATTGTTTGATGCTGGGCGTGAAAATTTGGAAATTAGCTGGTACTCCAATAAGCAACATATAAACCACGATTTTGTGACGTAACCTTTGCCCCTACCAAAACTATAGGGGACACCTGTTTTGTAGAGAATTAAATGGGGAATATTTTTGCCATTGAGATATTTTGTCTATCTTAAACAAATTTGGAGATATTTGATAACAAACACTTTTTGACCGCCATTTTCCAATATGGCGGCCGAAGCTCCAGTCCGATTGTAGGGGAGTTTTAGTATGTTGATAAGTATCCTTTAAGAAAGGTCTCTGCAAAATTCAGCGACATCGCAATTTTTTCCTCCAAAAATTCTTATTTGACAGGATTATAACCTTAAGTATATTAGTTATACATTGTTCCAATTAATCCAAATCCAGGCTGGATGTCCACTATTGGAATACCGTATAACGATTGAATAAAAACTGCAAATATAATTTTATACATCGCAATTGAGAAGTCATATAAAATATGATTATACCTTATTCCAGTTTTTGCCATTATTCATGAAATTGTCCAAGATGGGAATAACATATAATGGAACTAAATATAATATATGTTATTCCATTTCTGCGACTTAGTTAGAAATCTGTCAATAAGTGGAACAATGTATACTCGTCTTCCAGACACATCCCTTATACGTTATTCCATTATATGTAATTCCAGTGCTTGGCGGGATAGGAGGGAAATGGATGACATTATGTGGAATAACATATAATGGAATTATACCTTGATCCATAGTTTGACAGCATTACTGCCTCCATGGCAAAGTGTGGAACAACGTACAATTTCTGTTACACTATTCCAACTTGTGGCGTAATGATCGGAATACGTCAACGAGTAGAACAACGTTTAATCTTCAGAGTATATTTTACTTTCGCATTAGACACAGATCCATAACGTGAAACGGTATTGTACGCATGGCAAAGTGTGGAATAACATAATACATTTTGTTATATCTTATTCCGAAGTAAAGTGTTATAATTTTAGAACGTAAAAAGTAGAAAAAAACGTATAAATATTTCATGTTGAACTCTATCGGGGTATACGTTGTTCTGGCATGAAGTGTTAGGTAATACAAAATTGGTTACATGGTGGAAAACCCTAATATACTGTTTCGAGTATATGTTGTTCCATCTTTGAGCACTATTATTCATAATGTGTAGCTTCCTGGAATAAAGTACTCTGTTTCGAGTTCCTATGTTGTTCCATCTTTAGACGTGCGATTCGGCGGGTTTTTTTAGTACTCACACATACATGCACAGTCACAGAATAAGCGTAGTTTGAATTGAAATTGTAAAATACGTTCGCTGCGCTCACACGTCAAATCAAAATTAATTTGTTAATTATCCGCAGAAATTTTAAAGTGATGATAAATTTGTCATGTTTAGTGTTAATAGAAATATTTTTTCCCCGACATTGAAAAAATATAAATATATGTATATTATAAATGACAAAAATTGCAATTGTAAATTATACACTTGCTTTGCTTCAATATCACATTATTTAAACTTAAACTGAACACGAAAGCAGCCTGTGAAATATCTGTCACCGTTAATTAACCATTAATTATTTGATAATTAGGCATACGCCACAGGTTAAAAACATTTTAAAACCAAAATAAAAGAGAGCAGGCTGGTTTTAGGCAAAGAAGAAGGTCTTTAGGGAAGAGGAGGAAGGAAAGTTCTATATAGGTTATCAAGTCACATGATGACTTAAATTTGTCAATGTAGGCATAATAGAAACAGAAGAAGACCTAGTTTATCACCACATAAAGAGAGGCATTAATTGTTCAGGTTTTCACGTGGAAAACATTTTTATGAGTAATGCTGCACACATTAATTTCTTGAAGAAACAACGATTTTTCCAATTTTAAAAAAGGTTTGGCAATGAGCCATTGAATCATTTACAAAACATAATTTAATTTATGAGTATTTATACTTTTGTTTATTCAAGGATGATTTTGCTCTACAATGTATTTAATTTCGTATAGGATTGCATAAGTTTGCATAAGTTCCAGATATCGGTAACAGTATCTGCAATATATAGATATTCGTCGAAAAATGATATAAACAATAATTTAAGATTTTTAAAGTTAATCGTTTCAATATCTATTGAGGGTCAAAGTTTGACCTTTTAAATTTCCCGTACATTTATTTTGAAACGGCTGCCTACGTCACCGGCCTTCATGACGAACACGGCCCCCTAGATAAACAACGAAATTCCCTCCTTTTACCAAAGAGTTTGGTTCATACAACAATGGCTAATAATAAACAACAATTGATGTCCTTTTCCAAGTTTTATAATCAGCATTGTGTTTTTACTTATTATTATCAAGTAAAATGCGGTTAAAGCTTACGAAGTGATATTACTAAATGTATAAAATAAAATATTAAGCATATTAGAACAAAATAGATGTCAAAATATGCTTCCACAGCCAAGATAATCTCCGAAAGCGTGTAAATTGATATATCGTTACGTGTTTGGTTGACTGGTATCATGAAGGCTGGTGACGTATGACCCGTTTTTTTCCGCCAAAATATGTAGGAAACTTTCACCCTTATTTTATAAATGAAAATATTCTCAAAATCAAGAAAAGAAGATATTTTTGTTTAAAGGAAGGTGGCCTTAACCCAGTAGAATCATTAAATAATATTTTATGAATTAGTAATTAACACTGTTCTTAGGTGGGAAATAAGTTTTTAATTATGTTGCAATATTTCGAAAAGTTTCACTTTTCTTCTTTATTATTTTCTTCTTTTTTTCTTTATTATACCTTTATTAAATTTTGAACAACGTTTTCAACTTTTTCTTTCAAAAGGCACTACATCACCATTATCTTTATCTCAATGTAAAATATGAACGTTGTAGCCTCACCCGTTTGGTCAGAATCGGACCAAATGTCACGAAAATATCGTATTAAAAACCGGGGGGAAATCGTAAAAGTACGATTTCTATGAGAAATATTTCCTAAAATGTTTCTAAAATCACTACATATAATTTCAGTGATTTTAAACATTCCCATAAAGTTTCATCGAGATCGGAGTAGCCGTTTGCCAAATATCACGAAAATATCTTATTAACAAGTTTATAAAAATCGTAAAAGTACGATAATCTTAAGAAATATTTGATCGATTGTACCCAAAAACGTGGCAAGTCTAAGTTCAGAGAATTCAAAGGTGCCCTCAAATTTTTATCAAGATCGCATAATATGCAGTTTTCCCGGTAGAACGCGAGAGACCAAACAGACAAAAATACAAAAAAAAACTAATTTTTTGGTAGGGTCAGTGAAATTGAAGTCTTCGCTTCGCTCATCCAATAATTAAACGAGTGAGCGCAGCGAACGGAGTGATCTCCATTCAACTCAAACGGCGCTTGTTAGTCTGCGTGTGTGTGTGTATGTGTACGCTAAAAATCAGCCGAATCGCTGAACAGATTGCGCTGAAATTTAAAACAGACATCCGGTACGAGTTTATTGAGAACTGCTAAAAAAATCAGCAAGATCCATTGCGATTTAAACCTACAAGAAATAATAAACTGAAAAATAGACTTCTAATGTTTAGAAATTATTTTAACGACAATGGTTTAGATTTTGAAAAAATATTTTTTGTTTGTTATTCGCCTGGCCGTGAACGTGCCGTGCCCATGCAAGGCCTGTCGAATGTTGCACGTCAAGGTACCCCCAAATTCCGCTCGTAGATTGAGTAAACCTTGCAATATTTTCACGTATTTCGTACTGGCTATGTGTACCATAGGAGGCCCCATTGCAACAGATGATGGACTACACTGCGTTATATGCATTTCAAAACATGTTTAATTATTTTTGAAATACAATCTAGAAATTACAAAATCTTTTCCGACCAGGGGATTGAACTCACTTCTTTCACATTTCGGCTACTAGGGCGCCTTAGCCAACTAGACTAGGGAAACGCCAAAGTCGTAGTTAGACGAGTGAGCGAGTCATGTGGTGAGTACCCGGGAACATTTGCATTTAAGTTTGATAATTATATTCGTATAAATAATAGTTTTTTAAAGTTTAGTTGGTATACGGGGACGGGCGCGTCAACTGTAAGGTCATAATGCGCCTCTCTAGCCTATGATAGGCTAGGTAGGCCTAATGTAGGGGGAAGAAAAGTAATGTAACCGGGTACTCAACACATGGCTCACTCACTCGTTTAACAACGACTTTGGCGTTTCCCTATTGTGTATGTGTAATGACATAAAACACTGTTCATTTCGAATCTTTCAAAGACTCTTTCAAATTGAAGGTCAAAGAATGGAAAAACTTCCAACAATCTATAGAAAAAACTTCCAACAATCTATACATTAAATAAAAATAATATAAACATAACGGCCATAAACGTTTCTGCCAACATAATAATATGATGGGGAAATGGTGAAGAAAATCAATTATATAAATGCACATACCATAATTTGTGGAACATATTTTGTGGGCTGAACGGTTTATGGTCGTTCTCTTCTTATTTTGTATCATTTTTTATTATTGGAAGCATTTTGATAAATTTTGATAAAAAATATTGGAAGATCCTGATTGTTTGAGTGAAATCGTCTAATGAATCGGTTTTTTATTTTATGTTATTTTTCTTCCTTTTTCTTTTACTTTCTCTTTTTCTTTTTCTTTTTCTTTTTCTTTTTCTTTTTCTTTTTTCTTTTTCTTTTTCTTTTTCTTTTTCTTTTTTCTTTTTTCTTTTTCTTTTTCTTTTATTTTCTTTCTTTTCTTTTCATTCCTTACCTTTAGTAGTAAAAACCATTTTTTTCAAACCTATCCTCTGTACTGTCTCTAGAATATGAATTTGGATAGAAATATGTGTTATGACATATTTGGCTTAGAACTAATTTACATGTCCTTTTGTACCAATTTCGTACCCACGTATGTTTTAATTTAATGAATTTAATTTACAATAAAGTTACAGGAATACAGCTTGTAGCCATAATATTTCGGATTTTAGTGGTAATCTTAGTAAAATTTGCATAATTGAGCCTCTGGGTGGAGTAACTCAGAAAAGATCGTTTTGGAATAAGGAGAAAAACTGTTCATAATTAATAGAAATAGTAAAATTGTGTTTCTAACTTTTTTTAAATTTTTAAACAAGAAAACGAAGAAAGGGTTGTGGCGCGATCTATCGGTCGTATTTACAACTGTAGTTAAGAGTTTCTTACTCGAAATATTATGCGTTATTCCAATCGTTGACGTATTCCGATCATTACGCCACAAGTTGGAATAGTGTATAACACAAATTATACGTTGTTCCATTCGTTGACGTATTCCGATCATTACGCCACAAGTTGGAATAGTGTATAACACAAATTATACGTTGTTCCACACTTTGCCATGGAGGCAGTAAGTCAAACTATGGACAAGTATAATTCCATTATATGTTTTCCACATAATGTCATTTCCCTCCTATCCCGCCAAGCACTGGAATTACATATAATGGAATAACGTATAAGGGATGTGTCTGGAAGACGAGTATACATTGTTCCACTTATTGACAGATTTCTAACTAAGTCGCAGAAATGGAATAACATATATTATATTTAGTTCCATTATATGTTATTCCCATCTTGGACAATTTCATGAATAATGGCAGCAACTGGAATAAGGTATAATCATTTTTTATAAGACTTCTCAATTGCGACGCATAAAATTATATTTGCAGTTTTTATTTAATCGTTATACGGTATTCCAAAAGTGGACATCCAGCCTGGATTTGGATTTAATTGGAACAATGTATAACTAATATACTTACGGTAAATGTTTTCTGAAATACATATTGGAGTTGGGGAATACATTTTTGGAACGGCATTTATGCCTTATTTCTCGTCGAACACGGGATTATACGTTATTCCATTATACGTTATTCATACGCCTCCTAACTTTTCCCTTGTCCATCAACTACTGTAGTCTCGCCCAAGAAATATTTCTTTTTCTTCTCTCAACTTTCTCGGCTACCTTTCTTGCGTTGAACAATGTTTCGCAATTCATTTTGATTAAAACTGAAAATTAATTCTATTCCAAGTTATGAAACCGATTATACTTAGAAACTTTCTCCAAAGAGTCGTCCAATTACTGCATTGATTCAGTTTTTTTAATTAACTTTAATTGTTGACGCAAAAGTTCAAAAGACGTTTAAATTTACCGATTGGTATGGGATGCGGAGTGCGGAGACAAATCGTTTCGGGAGCATCTTTTTGATAATTGTATCTTTTTAATTGAAGTTCAGATTGGCTGGCTGTTTGAATAGACGCTGGAGATGGTTTTAATTGAGTGTAATTGTTGAGTTCGAACGAAGATCAGCTCGGCTATAGCACGAGTCGTGATGTAAGGATTTGGAGGAATGATTTCTTTTGTGAAGGGAACTATAGTTAACTGCATCTCTACTTTGGCTTGCTTTTCATGGTCACTTTACTTTAGGGAGAAAACAGTTTTTTAAGATTTTTTTACGTATACTTTTTTATTTTTAACGTATATCCAAATCATTATAAATACTGATCTAAAAGGAGAACAAGACAAATAAACTTGTACATATACGCACTCATACATATATAAAGGTAGTATAGCAAGTTTTTAAATAATTTATTTAATTTTTCGAGAGAAAGATGGAGAAGATTGATCGAAGGAGGTAGAGCGAGGTGAATAGTGGAATCATGTGATGGAATTGAAGCTGTGGGAGGACAGGAAAGAGTGGGGAAAATTGGTGCAGATGCAGGACGAAGATGACGATGAAGATGTTGATGATGAAGAAACGCTGAGCCTGGCAATCTCGAAAAAAAAATGGTTTCGTGCCTTAGATATCGGTCTGAAGAACACCACTCAACCTGACATTGTTGAAAAAGAGTTTTGATTTTTATAACAATATTATAACAACTCAACAATAATTTCCGATAATATGATCAAATAGTGTATTAAAAATGTGAAATTAAATTAATTAATTCCGCATATATTATATTGCGTCTTTAAGTACCTTTGGATTTATTATTTTAGAATGAGGATATTTAAACCGATTTACAATATTTTCTCCCATACTTCCACCATAAAATATTACGTATGGAATTTCCATGCGTGTTTACTAAAGAATAATAGCGTTCAGACGTCAACAAATGAATTCACATTTTGCTTCAAATAAAAAGAAACAAATGTTTAGCTTCAGAGAGCAACTTTGCTGTGGTTAACACAACAAAAACCTCTACTCGCTATTATAAAAGACACCTTGATAACCATTCAATAAATTAAATGATCTAAAATCTAATTTATAACTTGTCTTTTCTTTATCACCGTCAATAAAATGCATTCTCCGTGCATAAAGCAGATTAGTTCGGGTGTTAAAAACACGTTGAATCAAATGAGCCACTTCGACTGATGCGGTGAAGATAGTGTCACCGAAGACAGGAATCTGACAATCACTGTCTAGTTGATTACCTTGTTTCGACTTTGAGCCACACGCACAGCATATTATACTCTGCCCACGGTGGGGGTCCAGATTCTGAGGCTAGGGTGTGTCTGTGTAGCTGTACCCAATGGTGTCGGCAATTATTTTACTCTAAATGATTTGCTAACACATTGTTCTTTAGAATAAATTAGAATAATTGATTTGTGTATTGGGGCATGTCCCTAAATACTAAGTGTTATATTGTGAAATGTAAATAATTAATAAATAATCACGTTTTGCAATAGATCAAGTACAATTTGGAATAGTGTAGATACTCTTTAAGTGTTAACCCAATTTGAGATGATTATTATTCTTGTCGAGATTATTTTTTGTCTCCTGGTTTGATTTAAATGTGCAGGACAATTAATTTCTTAACAAGCAAAAACAAAAGCAATTTGCATAAACAATAATAATTACATCTTATATAGGTGACATATGATAGTAGTATGACATTGAAAGTATGAGGAGATGATTATAAAGACTAAATTAAAATTAAAACAAAATTCAGTTGTAAAGAATCGAGGATACCAGCAACACTTTTAAAACAATGAAATAAATGAATGGACATGTAGGACACCAACAAGTATTTTTGGTAAAACTTAGCAAGTTTACAGAAATTATAAGAATTGCTATGGAATAACAAAAAATTTGACAAGCAAATTTGCACTGTTGGGTATAGTTTCTATGGCCACGAATTTTCTTTGACCTGTGACTTGTCTTTTAATTATATTAATTTGTTTTATTAGTGTTGCTATAGTTGCCTTGTACCATAGGGAGCTTTTGGGATTTAAGGGTATATCGACAAAACATGCAAATCAAAAATCAAGTCTAAAAAGGCACGAAAATGAAACTGTTTTTTATTTTTTTTAATCAACAATTAAACATTCATTAAAAATAAGATATAAGGGAGAAAATGGTTAAAACCTTAGTTTACACATCAAATAAAATAAAGCAATGGAAGCTAAAAAAAACAACTATCGTACGGTAAATATCGAACCCGAACCCGCATGCTTACAACCCGCACCTCACCACGTGGTCTTGAGTGATAAAAAATGTCCGCCTGTCCGTCGCGCTCAATTGTTCCCGTCTAGCGCATGCGCGTCACCGCTATCTGGATTAGATCTGAGTAGGTCAGTGAATCCAGGCGGCTGTGGGTCATTACACCGCCGCCTGTAACAACAGCGAGTATCGCACGAGACGTACACAGCAGGCTGTGAGTGACACCATGTCGTTGTGGCGGTGAGATAAGAGATGATGATACTGGCCTTGTACTGGATGATATACGATGTAACACTGGTGTGATGTTTGGGCCACACAGGGCGATGTTTTTAAGCATGATTTTTGAGTACTAGTTCGTTTTTGTTTTTGTATATTACAAGAAATCTAAAAAGGTTAACATTTTATTGGTTCAAAATAATCGAAACCATTACAAAATAAATTAAATACATTTTGTTTTCCTATTTAGTTTTTTTTATAATGTACCTAGTTGTCTATAATTGGAACTGTACCTATTCTACCATTATTATATTATTATGTTTATTGAAAGCTGGAAACACATTTGCTCTTCGTGACTAACTAGATATAGATCAATTGTAAATTCTACTATAGTTCTAAAGAGATATTGTAGAGCTATATATGTAACTAGACCTAAAGGCATAATTGCCTGTTGATTTACTGCAACCTTAAAGCCTTTAGTCCTGGATCCGAACTTATTATCTCCCTAATTAGAGTCATTAGTAGTAAGCACTGAGATTCCCCTATCAGTAATTTTAAGTATTTTTTAAATGTACAATTTTTTCTACACACACTTAGTTTTGTCACAAGGAAACACAATTCACACATATTTCTGTTAAAACTTCCCAAAACGTTTGTGAACGTTTACTCGGCCACAAGTTTATACACTCGATTATAATTTGTGTTTTCCGCCTCGATTCCCTGTATTGAGCATGAAACAGTTTAACTAGTTTAATATAGAGTGTTCAATCTAAATGACTTCCTGCCACTTTCCTTCCTATCTCCTCCGAAGTTTACACCTTCAGCTAATCGACTCCCCCTCCCCTCCCCTGCCCCCCCTCCCCCGCCCTTATCAAGCGCCCCTGATTGTTATTCCAAACATGCCCGGTTCAGATTCACTCCGTAATAACTAGTATTTCCGTACACACGCACACGATTTGCATAACCCAGAGCTTAACGAATAATTATGAGGGAATGGAGAGATAAATTATCTTCAAGGAGAGATTAACTATGGTTTATATTTCCAAACAGATGGACAACTCTGCGGTGATGGTTTGTATGTGAGGCGGGAGAGAGGGGAGATAGAGAGCTGACGATCATAATTTGATACTGTGGTTGGGGTTGTTTGAAATTCTTTTTGTTGTTTGATATTTTATTTTAGACAATGTTTGGACGAATTGAAGACACTTGAAAATAAGGTTAATGCTGGATTCGAACCCACTCGATTCGAACCAACTCGACTAGATGTAGGTTACATAACGACTTGAGGTCGTACCCAAGGCATATACGCCACTTCTAGACAATAACATTTACAAAATTAATCCTAAAAAGATTAAAATTAATGAAAGAATAATATAATTGTATTATACTATTTTTTAATGTACGGCTTAAATAAGCAAATGTTGCTATTTTCATTGCCATACAAAATACATCAAGATACATAACACAAAGTATTGTAAGCAAAATATTTTTTTATCTTTAAATAAATATACGTAAATACAACATTCTCAATTAACACCCACATTTAAAAAAACAACACAACTACGACACATGTTGTAAAATAAAAAAATAATTTCAGTTTGCTCAAAATACAATTGCATCACACTATTCATTTGAAGTTACACATTATATACATAGTAGATGTAAAATTTAGGATATTCTCTAAATGTGTACTTAAATCAGTTGGAAATATTACACCAGGCTAAAACGAGGACCTCGTTAAAAATCGAAAAATAGAGTGGGAGTCAGGAAAAATTTCGACAAACAAGCAAATAAATTGCAAGCTTGCACTACTAACCCCACTTTAAATTTCCTCTAACGAGCCCGGCCCAAGTTATTATACCGAGAGAAGCTAACTCGGTTAGAGCTGGCCGTAAAATGCGATTATGCGTGACCTAACATTGACATCGATTCATTGGTAGAGTATCGAATGGTTTTCAGCTTCCTCCGCTGAACGAGGTGGCATATCGTGCTCTCGCGAGACTTATTTAGCCTGTTCGGTTTGATTGAGGCAATCCACGTTTTTACCAGTCATAATTCTCCACCAATTTAACCCACAATTCCCAGTCTTTCCACAGCTTTACTTCTGTCACCTGGGTCTAAGGGTCTATTTTCGAACTCGTGCGACGATTGTCGATCGACAGCGACAACTTTTTACTATAGTTCATTATTGTGTGATTAGTTTTATTTAGTATTTTGTAAATCAGTTTTTATAACTATATAGAATATACATCAAGTTGTCTTTGTATTAGAAAATAGAGGGGTGGGGGGCTATTTAAAATATAATAAATCATGGGCCGTCGTGACATTTTTACCTGTCAGTGAAGTAAATGTTAGCCTTGGGTTCTATTTGATAAGTTCTGTTGTCACTGTCGATCGATAACTGTCATATATGCGTTACTGTATAGACAAAGTTGTCGCTGGCGATCGACAAGTCTAAGGTGTCACTTTGAGTTAATAAATATACCTTATTGTCCCACGATTCACCTCGCTAATTTGTTTATTTCAATAATCATAACAATATTTTTATTGAGCTGAAAACATAAATAATAATTTACTAATTAAAAACCAAGACTTTTAGACCGAGATGATATAAAAAACACAAACACACGAACAATAACCACGGTCAGAAATAAAAACACTTACCAAAAGTGCGTAAATTTTTGGGGTCTGAGGAAGGAAGCAGATGCTTCCGAAAATGTACGCACTTTTGTTAAGTGTTTATATTTCTGACCGAGGTTATTGTTCGTGTGTTAGTGTTTTTTAATAATTTACTGATACAAAACTAGGTAATTATATAAAATGCACTTGGATTTCTTTCACGGCGAGACGGAAACGTGCCATCTGAAAGTGGTTTATATTATAAGCTTTAAAGTAAAAGGGAAAGCCGAGCGCGAGGGTTAACCGAGTCAATGTTAGTACCGTACTGTTGTGGGATGTACTTAGACTGGAGCAAGTACAAGCACGTCCGCCCTCCGTGACGCGCAAGTCGATTACCTTAACTAATTAATACTGTGAAAACAGGACCTAGCGTGCGTGGGAATTACTACACACTGCACCGAATTAGATTCCGTGCGGCTTGAATTATTATTTGCTTGGTCGACTTTGGTAACTTCGTGAAGGTAGGTATGTTTTTGTTTGTCATGGAAGACGGTAATGTTTCCGTGCGTACCCGAGACTTGTCCTAAAGCTAAATATTAATTTCCACTCCAGACTTCAAGCCTTGCTTGTGGCTTACAATAATTGCCTTACTTTAAGTTTGTAATATTAGTTCGTCACCGAATATACAGCGTAAGATCGCTTTCCATCGCCCAAACTTACACCAGACTTCTAGTTATGTGTGCTTCGCAACAGCCACGTGAGACTCCCCCATTACCAAACTGACTGACTTATTAGTCCGTGGTACTTATTATTAATATTATTTATAAAAGGTTTTTAAGCTTAAGCCCGCTTTGAGGACATAATTATTGAGTGATAGCAATTGTCGCAAAAGTTGGTAGAGTATCGGTGAGTAAAGCTGGAGGTTCTGGGTTCGATTCCCAGTCGGGGCAGACTGTTCGACATATTTCATTAATATATTTTTTTAAAACATTGTTCGACATACTAAATTTCATACTTTTGATGCAAAACTTCAATTTTATCTGTTTAAAAATATGAAACCAACTGATTATGCGATTAGTCAGGCCTCGATCAGTAGAGATTTAATTTATTGTCAAAATTTGTATCGATAATTTGTGATTATTATGTGTATAACAAAAAATAGTTATAATTGTTAATCCTTCAGGGTTTTTCTCCGTGAAAATCTGACTGCTAATATTGAGAAATTAAAAATACTTATTTGACTTTCCATCTATAATTAACCTGATACCATTCACATAGTTATAGCCGCGGCCCTCCCCCTCCCCCTGAAGAAAGACCTCTTGTCCATGATCAGGTCCCTACATAAATATATTGATAGACCTAGCTATCTGTTCCTAACCTCACACGTCCCTTACGAAGTTCATTCTTAATGCATAATTTTAAATTAAAAAGCAAGAATGTGGATTTATTTTATGACTATAGAGTTTGCTGATTTGGCGAACAAGACATTAAACTTGCATATTACGATAGGTTGATGATCCTTGAACAGACAATAGTGTTTGAACAGGAAATGGAACGTCGGCGTGTTAAAATTTCCCGCGAATGAGGAAGAACGAGCGAAATACTAATTAAAAATGTGTGTGTTGAAAGTAAACTAGAAAAAATTACCATGTGCTCAGTGAATCTTTGTTTTGTAGCTCGTGGAATAGGAAATGGAAGACAATGTTTGATTCATTTCGCTTGACGTGACTGTCCACAGCGTAATTAACGAGCCCTTCTGAATTTACAGAGGAGGCTTTCTTGAATTTTTAAATTTTCATTTCACTAATTGGTTGAAACGTTTCATTTCACACCCGCGACGTTGAATGGGTTTTTGATTTGTTATCGTCTCAACTGTCGGGAATTTAGAACTGTCTTACTTTTTGTGGAATAAGAGATGGGAAATGTTTTGCGTTTAAAGCTCAACATCTAAAAGTGCGTTCCTGTAAGTTTCATACTTTTATATTACTGATTTTAAAGCCATTCAGATGGTTTGAATTTTTGCTTTGCTTTTTATAATTATGTTATCACAATAAATTGCATTAACAAACGCAAACATATTTTTATATACTTTATTTAAAACCGTCGCCACTCAGGTCATTTTTGAAAGTATTTGGAAAAAGGCAACTTACAGTTATCTTGTGAGTGGTGATTGTTAAAAAGGCATGTACGGTGTGACGATAACTATGAGTGAATTTTGAAGAAAAAAAGCCAGAAAAACTTTGAACTAAACCTGCAGTTTGGAAACCGAGACCGATTTCAAACCCGTGAGTTCCCGAATTAAAGTTTAACGTGAAAACACATGTATCCAAATGTTGTAGAAATATGTTGTATGTTGTGTTGTGGTGCATGAGGAATACTATATTAAATTTCCCTTGCGACATTATTTTTAGGTACTCAATTAGCGTTTGACATTTTTTGAAATGTAATTTATTTACTGTTTATCATTTTTTAAATAATGATATTATTCATCAATGAAGACACTAATGACAAATAAGTATTATCATCATTGAACACCATTATGACCATTTACAACAGCTTTAGACAAAACAACAGCTGTCATAACGTGATACTTGACGTATGAAAATAAATATACATACCACACATACATTGAATTAAGTGGAATTTATAATAATACTTTTTAAAACTGTCATATAATATTATCAACGTCAGTAGGCCTACAATATACCACTTGATATTAACCAAAATATTTTAATACAATGTACGACAAAGATACTTTAAACATAAAAACTACTGACAGTAAACATTAAATGTAAACATTTGGTTCATTATAACGATGAAACTACAAATGATTTGCCAAGTGGACAAACAAAAATAGAAACAATTAAAAACACATATTAACACATTCACATACAACGTGTAAAAATTCATAAACGTCGTTAACTCGTCCCAGAACAAAGAAAGAAGACAAATGTATCTAGAGTTCTAGACCAAAGAAACCATCAGCGGCTTACGACTTAGTCCGAGACAATGGTGGTCTTGATGTAACTGGTCTCGGTGATATTGAGGCGCAGACAGAACTGTGTTAGGCGAGTGAGATAATCTGAGAAGAGAAGAGAATTATTATTCTCGCGCCTTGTTTTCGTTCCGGTCTAGTTACCTGGTCTCCGGCAAGGAGCGCGGCAATCACAGCTAACACGAGAGTCTTGTTGAAACATCCACGTTTTAGACACACAACAACACTAAACAATCTACCATCTAGAAGAATATGTTTCAACCTGACATCTCTTGTCTGGTGGATGGTAGAGTGTTCATTCTACCCTCTTAATCATTCGTAATATGTGTTTCTATTCTAGAGGAGCACATATTTTACATTGAGTGTATGTTTGAATTAAAGCCAAGGCATGTCATAAAATATATTATTACAAAAAATCCCTTTCTCAATTTAGTTAAACCTATTGTTGTTATTTATTTATTTATTTATTTATTTATTTATTTATTTATTTATTTATTTATTTATTTATTTATTTATTTAGTTATTTATTTATTTATTTATTTATTATTTATTTATTTATTTATTTATTTATTTATTTATTTATTTATTTATTTATTTATTTATTTAACGTCTGACAACTTTACAAATCTAATTACACAGATGCAGACACAACAATGACCTACAGTTAAGTAAATATTTGAAGTTCTAATATTAACACCAATTTAAATACTAATGTAAAACACAATAATTTTGGTAACAAATTCAAAAAGGATATAAAATGCAATTAATTAATGAACCATATATAAAAAACGGGGGGGGGAGGAGGAGAAGAAAAGAAAATAAAACATAAAAGAAAAAACTCGGCTTTGTAATTTACACAACGTTTACTGTTGAAATTGATTCAAATAGGCCTAAGTGTTAACTTTTCTGTGAGCAATGTTTTTTAATTGAAGCAACATTTAGCAGATAGTCAAAGGAAGGTAATAATGTTCCGAAATATTTTGCAGC
This sequence comes from Sweltsa coloradensis, assembly GCA_024449915.1. NCBI lineage: Eukaryota > Metazoa > Arthropoda > Insecta > Plecoptera > Chloroperlidae > Sweltsa > Sweltsa coloradensis. Next base: position 103,536 of record JAMZAV010000182.1, read on the forward strand.
AAAGTACCCTATTTACATAACTTTCCTGTTCGTCCGCCCGTCTACGTGTGTCAAGTCTCGCGATAATCGATCTCCAATCGAAATGTGTTTTATTGTTGCTATTGCCCTCAAGGATAATACATACTGTTTTTAGGGACTCTGTTGGTCAGGGGGGCGGGGGTAGCGGATCCAAAAATCGATATATTAATACTCGGCACTCCCACCAACAACGATATATAAACACTGAAAAGAAACGTATTATTTTATTTTTGAATTCTTCTTCCACTATCTGTCGATGCCGTGCTTGTTGTTTTAATAGTCAGTAAAAAGCTAATAATTAAAACGACCTTGACAATGTGGTCCACAGCGGCCACGAAACGTTGGTGTTTCAAAATAATTTATTAATAACTTGCCTACACTTACTCGGTCTACCCGAAAAAGTAGTCATGGACATCTATTAAAGTTTATTTTATCAAAACGGTTACTCTATTTGTGCTCATATCTTCTATTTTTTATTTGTTCTTGGAAACCCCTTTATACCTCTTCCCATCAGTCTTGTAGACTCAGCCTCCCGACAAATATCCCCCCGTCATCCCATTCCCTAGAATTCTTCCGTGTCATATAATTCTGTATGGGTTATCGGCGTTTTAGTCATCTCATGCATATTTTGATAGATGCCCACGTGCATATATTCCTGGTTCTCCTCGTGTTTCATAAACATCCCGTCTGTGTAAACACGACAGTAAGCGCGGGTCGGACAGTCTTTCAGCGAGATTTATGTGGATTGCACACATTTTGAAATGTCTCTTGGAAAATGAACATTCTCCCACGATTTTGTTTTCGTCATTCGTTGAATTTCGAATCATGATTTTTGCAATTTGCACAATAATTGTGTCTTTTACTATTTCTGTATTTGTTCGGCGGTGCATAAAAGTGACCAATTATTATTAAATTGTTATATTTTAAAAAATTAAGTGAGTAATTTTTTTACGAATTGCTGTCGTTCCACTTCAACGTTGTTAGTTCCAGATTATCAATTTACAATTAAGATAATATTCCATGAGAATAATTTAAGTCCCACTAAATATTTGTTTCCTCATTTTTTTTTAAATTGCAGGTGTTATTTATACCATAAGTAATAAATATTTCTGAAGTCAGATTGATTGCTAGTGATGAATAAATCGTTCTAGTGACTTCCTGAATTACTATATATTAATATATATATATAATATAAGGGTTGTGTTCCGTAAGGCGACCGGTCGACCATTCTCTGGGCTCGACTGGGTATTGTTAATTTCATTGTTTCACTCAACGTCTGATTGTTGAGGACTGCCTTGGCTCCGAAATAGTGCGTGCATCTACGAGGCCGTGTTTTAATGAAAAGTTGTGATATCTCGTTAAAATGTTACATAAATCATATCAATTAATAAATAAATGATGATTTGAATGAAAGAATGAATGATTTATTGTCTAACCCATGTGTAGTTACAGGAACATTGTCGGTAGTTGACATTATTCCATGATTTTCAATGAAAGAATTTGAAATAAACCGCGCTTTCTTCAAAGACCAGCCCACGACCGGAATAAAACTGTGGGCTTCTTGGTCTCGACCACAACAGTCAAAACAGCAACGCTTTCTTGCAAATCTGATCTGTCATTGGTGCAAATTGTGTTTACTTAAATTCCATTGGTCGCAGACTAGTCGTTCTGGTTGCCTTTGCGGAACACAACCAATATAAAGCTTAAGACAAAACATATATATATATGTATATATATATATATTTATTAATTTATAAGAAGTTATCCATTTTACAGTTGATTTGATTATGTTGTTTGTAAGATTGTTGGCACACTTTTAAAATGACTAAATGTTTCGTGTATAGTTCTTATTTCCCTCCCTTATTCTCTAAACTTGCACCATATTTTTAGGTTTGAACGATTGTCGTCTAGATTAACCCTTCTGCATTCATAGATAACTCCCCTTAAATCTATTAAATCAATCAATCAATCATCCTCCAACCAAATCCACATTTAAATCAATCACATTATTCCGAATAACGCAGTCACTGACCTCCGAATCGAGTTTCACCCTATCAATACCCGTGCATTCTCCGAGAATTTGCAATGGTAATACCACGTCAAAGAATTTGATTAAAACCCTGCATTTTGTATTCATAGTTATTGCCACGACCGTTGCCAAGAGCTTGATTCATATATATCCTTCGTCCTAGCCCACAACACAGGCTCCAACATTTTTAAAATGTATTATTTCCATAATATTTCATACACTTCTCACCATGAAAAATGAAGCATTTATCTACGTGCTTTAAGGTGCGTTCTTAAAACAAGGACACAATAAACACAAGACAAATAGTATGAGGTCTTAAGCTGTCACCTATTCATCTTTTCTACGCTCCTGATACATATCAGCAATGTTCTAGCCTTGATATCGACAAAGTAACGGTAAAAAGCAATAACTTCTCTCTGATAGTAACTGGAGTAGCAAACAATACAGTTGTTATAGGTCTACTACTGTTTAATAAATCGTGTCATTGATTGTTAAAAGTGATAAGACTATGCAAAGGCAGACTTCTCAGGGCCTCTGCGAATTGTTCTAGCGTCCTTGCATTAATTACTACAGCTCCCAGTTGTCATAGAAGGTTATAGTTGTAGTAAAATCTGTAATGCAGAGATTACTGTCATAAAGATTTGTGTACTAGTAGCTAGACATATATTTAATAGGGTTTCAAATAGACTTGTGTATGTGCATATTATAGTAAATAGTCGTAGAGTATGCGTAGATATAGAGACATTTTACAGTTTGAATTATATAACAGGAGATTAACACAGCTAATTAGTGGGTCCCTGATTTGGAAGGTCCCGCCACAGGCAATCCTGGCTGAAGTATTTTCCAATGTTTTCTGCAGTTGTTATTGGGAATACTAGGGATTGACTCCTTCTAAGCAGTCAATACTTGGGTAAGTCGCTTGAAAAAGGTCAAGAATTGTTTCTGGGCATGTTTTAGCTCAAGAATGGATTGTTATGTAAATATTAAAAATATTTTCGAAGGAAATACGTATGCATTTATATTATTATTAATTTTATAATATTATCATCATCTCACGAACTAGATATCGTTCGGGGGACTGAATGGACGCCATGTAGATATACTGATTTATTTATATCGGCATAAAAATGTTTAAGATTGGAGAATATCGTAGCAAAACCAAACACATTCTAATACATTTTTTAGAACAACTTTTTATATTTCGCTTTAAATCTCCTTACAATGTGGTCCGTTAATATACATGAACATAACCTAATTTACCCAAAAACTGACATTTGATAAATCCGCCGACAGAGAAATCCAGTATAGTGATGTAATCATCTGTGTATAGATATGTTTTTCTCTTCAAAAATTATGTCTTTAACGACAGACGCATCATAAGATGGATGCACGTTCTGAAAAAAGATCTTCCCACCCAAGTGCACTTGGTTTTATTGGCTGTCATCGCTTGACCTGTTTAAGATGATAAACCGGCAGCCGAAAGTTTGATCGATGTTCCGCCTACAATATGGTTGATTGATGATGAACTTAGCTCAAAGAAGGCAGCGGCCTGTGCGTATTACTCGAGTGGAAGGGTTATAGATGGTTGGAACGCCTGGAGTCCCGGGAGGACAGGAACCGGAGCGTTTCTCCCGCGGGATAGCTTGTTTCTTTCAGGTTTCCGTGTAAACAGGGTTTAGGGAAGCCAATCAGGTTCCTGTAGATAGAGAGAGATCTAGCTTATGTTCTATGCATCAATGATTATATTTTCCGGATTATTTATTTATTTATTTATTTATGATAAGAGATCCAGCAATAAAACAAGAAGTTCCAAAATAATTTCAAAAGTATTTGTGTTTACAAAAAAATGGCTTCGTGCATCGTTCAATTGACATTTCAAAATGTACCAAAACCAAAAATAACTCGTTTTTGGATGAACAAAGGAAAAAATGCTATTTACGTTCTTTCTTGTTCAATACACAGAATTGACTAAAATATGACAACCATTAATTACACAAAACGTGGTAAATATCAGACGAACTGACGATATTTCCGTTTATTTGACCATTCTGCTCGTTCCTGGATATCTATTTATATTTATTATTTTTGTACTATTACCCATTTAAAAAATGCTATCATAAATATTTATCTTTTCTAAATTGTTGCTGTTCTTTTATTATTTTGTTATTTGTTTATTGTTCTGCTATGTATCAATATTTGTTTACTTTAGTTGTATTTCTTAATTATTCTCGACTGTAAATACATTTTTATATTAGCGTTAATATACACTACATAAATAAATTTTGAAATATAGTTGTAATCGGTTATGAATACACGTGTATTGATAGGGGAACTGCCTAGTGAAAACTTGCGCCTAATAGGGTGAGGATAGTTTAGAACGAATGTCCAAGGGTTGTAGCATAGAAAGAATTTTTAGCATTCGCTTATAGATAAGATGTAATTTGGGAAAATCCTTAAGTAAAGATGCCAGTGAGTGGGATTGGACCGACGACCTCCGAAGTGAAATCATTGCTTTAACGTTTGAGAAATATAAAACGACCGATTAACTTTATCATTTTTTTTTGAAATTCCAACAGATAATAGAAAAACTTTTGTCCATGGACACAATATTGACAAGTGGCCTCAAGGAAATTCTTATACATCCATTGCGCGATCCTTTATTAAACTCCCATTCTTTCTATCAAATTGTTGATATACTTTTCAATTTGTTTTTGTTTCTAAAGTATTTTAATTTATCAATTTAAAACTTCGTCTCATCTTCTTACCTCAGGCATAAAAAACGGGAATGGAATGACAGTCAAATAATGTAATCTCCGTTAATTCGTGGCCTGCAATATTCGTGACTTCAAATTCAAATTATGATCATCATTATTTACCCCTCTGGCATCAAAACAATAATTAATTATTTATTATCGTTGTTAATTGTGCGTTTTAAATAGTAAATAATCACTACGTTCTTTTGCTCACAGTTAATTTGCTTCTTTTTGTCTCGGTATTTCACACGCTCACTATATTTATTATTTACTATAATAATTTAAATGGCAAGGTCTTTACAAATACAAACAATCTGTATCTGGGATTTCTTAGAAGCGTGTTAACTCACTCAATGGTGTTAGAAAGTTTCGGAATAGCAATAATGAACACAATCCTATTTGTTTTTACTGTGTACTTGTTTGTGTAGTATTTGCATGCTTAGCTTACATCACTTATTATTTGCATACCTGGATTCAGACACTATAACTGTCTTCGTAAGTGAGTTATTACGCGAATAGCAATGCGAACAAAAATGCGCAAGTTTTGTGAATGTTTTTAGATAAATATGCTAGATAATGAATATACTCAATTGAAAATGCATATGTATTTTACAGGTCTAATAAGAAATTAGTTTCAATACACAACGTGTTTCTACACTTGCTTTATGGCAATTACCAAGATATACTGCTTTTTGGTGGCTTAATTATTGAGACTTTTTTTATGAAACTTTCGAAAGCAGCAGATAAGTTGCAGGACCGTACCAACTATTGCAATTTTATCTGTATTGTTTTCATTTAATCCTTGTTACCAAATTCAAATTCAATTTTGAATCCATTTAATCCATTTCAGGAGTCTTTTTGTAAGTTTTGGGATAATTTCATGAATTTTGTTACCATATAATTGATATGAAATTTATCAATATTGTCAAACAAGAATTTGTTCATTCTTCTATAGAAGATAATCAAACAAGATCATTGGGTATTCGTCAAGAAAAAATGGGGGATTTTAGGCATTTTTACAAAATCCAAAATCATATTTTAAAAAATGTTAACTTTATCTTTACAAAAAGTGTCTCCATCAAATGCTTTGTATGTATGTTCATGGCATTCGTAAAATGTCATATCAATGTTTATTTGGCCTAACTTGAGAACAAAGTTCCGTTATTCCGAGCTGTTCCCACACAGGCACCTATACTATCGGCATACCGTACCTCACCGCCGTCCTGTAAAACAATGCGATCAAGTTTATACTTCCAGTAACAAAACCTGTCGAGATTCGAAATCTAAAACCTATCTGATAATGAAACACATTAAGGTTTATGTTGATTAGGGAAGTATCAATTTAAATTTTCAAGGTAACCTTGTTCGATAAATATCTACCACATAATGTATTCAACAATCGTGAAATGTATCAGACAACGTGCTATTACCTGCCAATTGGTAAGGATATTATGACGAAGGTTGGTCCAGTGGCTACCGAAACAAATCATTAAACTAGGTGTGTTTTTATTGTTCTGCAGCTGCCCCATCAACCTGAGTGATGCAGCTCCAATATATTAGAACAATGTATTTGAGCGAAAGATAAATCAGCAAAAAATAACCGGTTTCTAGTCGGAACAGTGACTTAGTTTCAAGAACATCTGAGTGGGTGATGCTGATTTTTATCTGAATAACATGTCTGGAACGGTCATGTTGGATTAAAGGCAACTCGCGTGGATAGATGACATTTTTTTTGCCTGATCCATACAATTTTGGTGTAAGCAATTTTAAAATCAGAATCGATCATGACAATATTTTGTTATCTCGTGAGTATTTACGTTAAAAAAAGAAAACCAGATAAAAAGTTGAATTAAAACAGTGTGGTGTAGTTTTATATTAATAAAGACACAATAATATAAATATCGATGATAAAGGCAACTGAATTTTGTCTCAAAATACAAAACATTCAACAAAATTAAAAATATCGGTTTCAATTCTAAATAACAATTTTATTTTAGATACAATCAATACAAACGGCACAATAAAAAATAAAAATATTTGTCCCATTGCCCCAAATTGAAATGCGTACTGCCCTTATCAGCCAACCTCCAATTAATAAAAAATAGTCAAAAATAATATAGGTTCATTGATTTTGCATGTTATTTTCGTATTATATAAAAAAATATATCCCAGGTCTTCAGAAAATCATTTATTTATGTAAGGTCTATCCTATTTAGTTAAAAAAAACTTATTTACAAAGGAGGATAATCAATCTGTTGCATATTCTAGTAACTGAATTATTACAACAGATGACCTTATTATAATTAAACTCTTAAATTTCGTAACATACTCAGTGTTCACATACAGTAACTATAATGGGCAATAGGCCTACCATATTTAAAATGTAAATTATTGTTTAGTAAACAAGTATTTATTTTTTAAATTTGATTAATTGAATTAATAATACACAATCACTATTGAAAGACATTGAAACGCAGATATGTTTGTCTAGCCCGGGGAGGTGGATCTAGTCGTATCCTTGGCCCAGTGAGCAGTCGCGCCCAGCACAGCTCGGGCATCGATTAGGCCAACGACCTAGACTCCATAGATCACAATTATCTCCGCGGCGAGGCGAGGTAGCAAGTGAGCTAGCTAGCAAGTGAAAGTGAAGAAGGCGAAAGTCCTTGCCTTAAGCTCGAGCTAGGTGCGAGGTACAGCGGAATGTCCCACGCCCAATCAACGCCGCATACCAGCGGAACCCACGGTCACAGAATCCACCTGACGCGGATTGTTATTTCTAGGCATATGCGATCACGAATTTTTATTGATTTATCTTTGATTGATTTTTTCGAGTCTATCCTATTCAGTTATAAAAACTTATTTACAAAGGAACACAAATAATGAAATTAAGTACGTAAATGCACACAAAATAATGCACTATATGGTTAAGAAAATGTTGAAATAACAATATTTTGAGAACGATGTATGATAAAATTTAAAGACTATTGGTATCGCCCTCTAACCGATGTTTTAAATTCAAAGTAAGATGACTAAAACCGTAGCTAAATGAAAGAGGGCCGAGAATATAACAGGAAATATATTGTTTTATTTTTTGGGTCATTTATGCATATTTTGGGACAAAAGTAGAAATATTGAGCTAGGTGCTACAGTTAATTTAGAGCGACTATTATTTTTATATTGTTTCTAAACATCATTCCCTTCAAAAACGATTTTCTGAAGTATCGTTCGATGTACAATTTGTTTCGTCCGCAGGTACAAAACTCATATGTGTACCGCCTGACAAAGAAAATAGTACATCGAACGATATTTCAGAAAATGTTTTTCCTTATAAGGAGGTGGAAGGAAATGATGTGTAGAAACAATATAAAAAGATCGTCGTCGGGTAGACTATAAATACAATTTATTATTTTATTTTATTTTATTAACTCTAGCACCTAGCTCAGTTTTTTCACTTTTGTCCCAAAATTTGCATATAATCTGACAGGGACGTTACGTCCCTCCCTAAAAAATTTGATTTTAAAATATCGTTTAGAGGGCGATACAATAGCCGTAATAAGATTTGTCGTTATTTTTAAACTTGCAGAGTCAATTTATACCATGTCCGAATGTGTATCTTTATTTCTATATAATCCTACAAAAGTTAATCAAAGTATGATTCATAGTCTAAAATAATAACACAAACATTCTTTGATAGAGACTCTTGTTTTAACCAACATTCATTTTATATACGGCCAAATGTTGTTAAAAGAGTGGAATACTTTATTTCTATAATTTTTTCCGTATAAGTTACTCCTCAAAAGGAAAGTTGTTCGAGAAAATATAAAATTGACGACATTAATAAGGAACGCTGCTGTATTGATTTATGTTTTACATAATCGAATGGTCATGTTCACATGTCTAGATTAATCACTACACCATTAAATAATATTGGAAAAGCAATTCGATTTATTTATTTACGGTGTATGCAATTAGTGTTGGGACTTGAAAATTTTCACGTGAAAATTTTCATGAAAGATTTCAATTCATTGAAAATTTTCAAGGGTCGTGCATTGAAAATTTTCATTTTTTTTTTTATTGCGTATGTTTTTTAATTATGCAGTTGGTATTTGGAACCTATTTAGTATTTGGCTAGCCTCTTGCGTACAGCAATAGGCCTAATGCATGCTGGGCCTAGCCTAGAACAGAGGCATTGACATAGGCCTAGAAGTTTGTCAATGTGGGAGCTAGGTCACATTGCAAATACAAAGCCTGCAAATGAAGTCTAGCTAACTTATTATTTTTGTAGGTTGTATAGGCAATAGTCTGGTTGGGCCATAACCATATAAAATCCATCTTTAATTAGCACAAATGCTAGAGGGTTATGCAGAACTTAAATGCCTAGGGTAGGGCCTACCCTAGTGGAACAGAAAGACCGGGACAAACATTAATTTGGTGTGAGGTCTTCGCCTCCAATTAGTCTGTAGGTAGGTACCGTATTGTTTGTAGTTACTACTAGGAAGCTTCGCAAACGCTTTTTCAGGTGCGTTGTTGGATGAGCGTAATTTTTTTTTAAACAAAAAAGGCGTAAAATTGCTATTTTCACGAGACATTATTTTTCAATTGCGCTCATAAAAGTGGCGGTTCTAAGTTCAGAGATTTCGAAGGCCTCCAGAAAATTTCATCGCAATTGGAGTATCGGTTAATCCAAAATCGTGTTAACAAACAGACAAAAATACAAAAAGAACACGGATTTTTTTTCTCCAGTGTAGTGAAATGGAATCTTCGCTTCACTCTCCCTACGCTCATCCAATAATCTAGGTTTTCCCTTAACCACCCGAAACGTTTGGTGTATTTTTTTTACATTTTGATATAGGCCCCTATATGTGTTAAATGTTGCTTTTGTTTCCATCATTCATGTTGGATTCTATCCCAATTCAATATTCAACATTTTTGTCTCAACGATTATTTTTATAATGGTATCTATTTCGCTATTTGCAAATTGCAAGAATAAAATTAATCAACAAGATATTGCATATTAGACTTATTCCACCTCAGCCTGAGTCCCACTGTAGGCCTACACCCTTGATAGAAATAAATTATTTTTATTTATAATATGGGAAAATACAGTTCAAATAACAGATTAACAAACCTTGAAAATTTTCACAAAAATTTTCATGAAAATTTTCATGAAATTTTCAAGATTATTTTTTTTCATGAAAATTCCCATCACTAGACGCAATAGTGTCTATGGTGATAATATATGAGTTTCTCAACACTTGTTTACATTCTAATAAAGCAATTTATTATAGTTGTGTGGTTAACGCAGAAGCAAAAGTCTCTAAACCACAAACTGTATGATCATATAGTAGTAGCTGCAGGAGAAAATGTTAATTAATATTTTTACCACAACAGATACATTGATTGTGTATATTTATATATTCGATTGCGTACAATTTTATAATAACTGACTTTTCTACGTGACGGAAAAGTATACGGATAAATAAAAGTAATATAAATTATTAGTTATTTTTTCACAAACTAACTTGAACAAATATTATATAATCGATGTTTTTAAAAGTATTTTGAAACAAGATCTATCTATAAAATATAGACCTAACATGATTAAAAATATATGTTGGTTCATTTGTTGTAAAATGTGTAACACATCATCTTGACAGTGCATCATACATTATGATTAGACTAATAAATTCAGTCTTGCCAAGGTTGTTATATTTTTAAAGTTTTTTTGTTGAAGTCCATACTTCGTTTTATTTAAATCGTATTGTATGTAGACTTCCTTCTAGACTCCACATCCATACTCTAATAAAACTACATGATTATATGTACGTAGGTCTATTTACTCTGTTTTAAACTGACAGTGTTGCCTATAGAGCGTTAAACGCGCGACTTTGATTCGCTAGGTCCCGTTTTCAAATCCCGTCGAGACCAGCAATCCTGACTCCCGAGGTTTTCCTTGGTCGTTAATGCGATAGCATGGGGTTGAGTCGTATTATGCAGCCTTCGGTTTTCGCTTCACAATAGTCTTAACTACAATATACCTAGTTAGACACATGAAGAGGGGCATACATTGCACCCAGGGCAGGTTTCCCACGACAAATTTTAAAAAAAAATACCTTATTTAATTATTATGTAAGAATAAGAAGTATATATCAGAATGAAGATCAAGGAAAATAAAAATAAAATTATTAACCTTTGAATTATGCGTGACAGTATTACATGCTGAGAATCCCAAGAAATATTCGTTTGCTTCGCTAAAACAACGAGATTTCTTTAAGACTTTGAACTGTACAATTATCAATTGAATCCCAAGATGCAGTGTAGTTCCCATTGTTATAAACTTATTTGATGCGACTAATTGCTTCAGTAAATAATCGAAAGTTTGAGAAATTAGCAAATCTTCATAGCAGCCGACAAGACAATGCAAATACTTATGAGCATAATTAGATACATTCACATTGTAAATATCTTAAGTGAAATGTGTATTGACAGTTCAATAAGACTCAAGAGCTTGCACTTTGCTCAATAAAGTTTCCATAGCGGTTGTAATATGAAATCGTAGAAGTAAAAGTGTCTGGGATACCGGGCGATATTGTGTGTGATAACGGTCTCTATTTCTGCGATGAGATGAGATGGGAAAAACAATCTTCGGATCTGAACTTTCGTTTATGGAGGCAGACACGTCTGGTTGAAATGGTTACGTGTTCGATCCCCATATCTAAACGGTTTTCACACTCGTGAGTTTTTATGTCTAATCGAATATAGGGTGTCCCAAAACTAACGTAACCGCTGTATTCACTTAGGCCCCTACTTGCTTTTATTATTTAACGATAGTAACTTATTTTTAACGCCTATCTTCTTCACTTATAAAAGCTTATTGATAAAGTTGAAATTCATTGAACTAAGATAACATAAATGCACACAAAACATTGAAAAAGAACTACTTTTTAAAAGTTGAGTATATTATTAAAATTATAGTTATGTCAATATTTATTTTCTAACTAATGAGGCGTTTCTTTTTATCCACTCTTAACTTTAATATATTGATTGAAAATTAAAATAATATTTTTCTTTCATATTTGAGTATATTCGCATGTATCTAAATATAGCGTATTGCTTTATTTGTGCGTAGTTGGATCATTTGTTGTAAATTTTTGCAATTCACTTTTAATCTGAGACTAGGATGGCATTACCTAAATTAAAATAAATGCTACTAAAAGTTACTTGGCAAGCCTTTACATAATTACTCTATTTTATCTCTTGTTTTAAATCAAGCTGAAGAAAATATGCAAACGTGTATGTGTTAATGCAATTCTTTTCATGTTGTTAATAACAATTGGAGGCTTCATACGTAATCTAACCCTACTTTTACACGATATTTAAACCACGCCACTGACATAGTTTATATTTAGTTGCTAAAATCATCTTATAGTTGCACATACATATTTTGTATTTTGAACATTAACAATATTAAAATATCGTACCCAGCGTACATCGCAATTTTTCCATAAATACGATTTTTTACATAGGTACATAAAGTTTATTTTTACAATCAACATCAAATTTACAAATTATGTCCAAAGTTGCACTACAAGTTATTATATTAAGTATACACAATTATAAGACTCTTATTTCACTCTTAAACAACCAACTATTTGATTTCTTTAATCTCTATTGGTAAGTAATTATAGTCTTCGATCCCTGTATAAAAAAAAAACACTTAATTAGTTTTCTCGTATTACAAAAAGTTAATTTTATCATTGGTCAGAATCCTATTTCTCGTGTTTTTCTCGTGTGTGTCACGTATCACGATAAAAACCAGGCACGACCACATTGCCCTGCATTTTTATGTTGACGTCCTTCAACAAGGATGATGCAGAAAAAGTTTGATGGCCCTAGGGATCAGGGTCACCCAAATGTGACGTTAAAATACCCGGCCCCTCTACCATCAACGAGACTTTAATGCACGAACATAAACATGTTTTTAATTTTGTATCTCTAATTATTACCCGGCACCTCCACCAACCCCAAGCAACGTCTTATTTTATTTTCATATTCTTCTTCGGCGATCTAGGGGTTATTATCACCAAAATAATTTTTTACCACATAATCTATAACACAATACTACATTAAAAACACCGTTTAAAATATTTTGTCTTGTAACTGTGTTTTTATACGAATTTCTCAAGTTTTTGAGTAAATTGGGGTTTTAGTGAATTTCTTAAATCGGCTTGAACCTGATAATTTATTGTTCCACATAGAAACAAGAGTATAGTTACAGTCTAAAATAGCCCTTTATTTCATCGTGACTTCAAACTGTGCACTAATATACACTCAAACATGCAAAAATATCAATTCCAAAATCACACCCCTTCTTGGTAATCGGAATATTTTTAACGAACCACTTGCTCAAATTACAAAACAAGAGAAAGCAGATTTACAGAAAAGACTGTCGTGTAGGTCAATAATGGTCAATTTTTTAAAATAAAAATTCTCCAAGATCACGTGGCATAAAGATCGTCCCCATGTTATTTCTTATTTGAGATTTTTGCCGTTGGACCTAGCTCGAAAATTTCCAAGTTTGACTATTTTTTGGGGGTCGTAGTAGACCCAATCATTTTTCATTACTTTCTTAATTCATAACTAGTTAGCCTGAATTAAGTTGCTTCGCACCCTTACCAATTTTTGCCACAGGGCAATCCTTATAACTTACAGAATACTGTGAGTGGATACACGCTTTAATTCCAGGTACTATTAATCTGGTAATAAATTGAAAAGAACAACCACCCAATTCCACGAGTATAACCTAAATTAACATTAGTGGGCGTTGTGTTTAAAATTATTATAAATCATCACTATTGTTTAACGGATTCGGATGGGTTGCTGAATATAATGAGTGTAATTACTTACTTTGCGTTGTGGGGGAAAACACGTGTATGCAATGTGTGTGGGAACTTATAATTAGTACGTATTTGTGTAACAGTTCTTTGAAATTGTGAACTCTGGACCATCGGTTGTATTTTATTATTACCTTCTATGAAGTCTGATTAGGGATCTCGCATTGTTGAAGTTTATATGGGGTAATAAATGGCATAAAATGGCAATATTATGTTTATGTACACATATTAATGTACTGGCGAAAATAATGCACAGTAAAGTCTTATAATAATAATTATGAAATAAAATCCAGAAATAAAGAATAATTGTTCACTTTTTGACCAAGAACGCACCAACAAGCCAGTTGTTTTTCAGTTTATCGTCTCGGTAGCTAAAGCAGCCGACCGTCAATCGGGAGACCGAGACTCGATACCACTCTCAGATGGATATTATTTAATTTCTGGATTGATTTCTATAATAAAATCAATTGCACACCTAGCGGAGTGTTTCCCGATTAATTATATTGAAAAATAGTCTTATACATTTGCTTCGGTTACACAAAATGTATATTCATTCACAAGTAATAATATGCAATAAATTATTAATTATCAATGTCAAAATCATAATGATTGTTGCAGCATAGTGATTAACCAATGGTGTTTTTTGTCTTTCAGGTGAGTCGAGCCAGCCTCTATGGTGACAAGGAATAAGTATATTATATATTTCTCAAATCAACTCCCACAGGAATGGAGTAAGTTGTTATTATAATAGGCATTTGAATTTGTATATTACAGATTTAATGGCAAAACTATCCAGCACAGGAGTCGGTCCCATAATGTAAAATGTATAAACATATTTCTTAGTCTTACGTAAATTCAATGCTAGTTAACCAATAGGTGTCACTCACTCTGCTCATAATATTTTTTGTTTAGTGCATTTTTTTTAGTTAATATTCGATCAAGTTATCAAATTATTTTTACACCCCTATCTGTTAAGGTCTGATTATCAAACATCCTTTTAACATACTTCATCCGAATTTAAAACTCTCTCAAAATTACTCTTTTTTTAGTGATAACAGTTATGTGGTATTGTGAGGACTTAACAGCCTGCACGAAAAAATATTTTAATATGATAAGTTTTTATTTGATAATTAATTAATTAAATGCATATTTGAAATACAAGCCGCAAGGATTATTATATTTGAGTGTTTTTTGTTGCATTATATTGTTCTGACAAAACCACATAGCTGTCTGCAATCAGTTTCTAGATATTTTGCACCGTTCTCAAGACATCACTAAAAAACTGTAATTTCGCGTAGTTTTTATATTGTGGTCTTTAATCTTAGCACATCTCTTTCTATTAACACATAACGGTTTACTAAATTATTGTGTAGACGAAATGTTTGTATTTCTGTATTATTGGTGCACTATATTTTACAAGAACAGGTGGGTGGTTCGGTCGGGGGGGGGGGGGACAGGTTGTAGATGCCCTTGAAAAAAACGATCCTTTTCTATCAATGTCGTTTTGTCTGTTGTCAAGATCGTCAGTATTTGTTCTCGGAATACTCAGAATCTTCGTCATGCACAATATAACTGGTCATGCTTCAGTTATGCATCACATTACCACCTCACTATCAACACCAGCCATCTGCAATGCGTCGTCAGCGTCCATAATAACAACCTCTCGTAAGATCAAGTATTCGCGCATTGTTAAAAACCGCACTCATTTTAATCTCCAGACAGCCAACAGCTTCCGAGAAGTTGCCAGTGGGTAGCGGCCTTGAAATTATAACCAGTTTTGTATTTAATTATTTATTTTTAACGTGTTTCTCCCACTGGATTGAGCGATGGGCGGGGCCACACGGTTAGCCTAAGGTGTGTTTCTAAATTTATGACAAGATTGCAAGATTGGAATTATCTTACAAACTTATCGTACCTTTGGGAATGCTTTTTTATATTTCACATTATCTCAACTATGATAATTTTTGTAAAACAATTGAAACAATTTACTACTTTGTTTGAAAAAGATCGAGATATTCTTTGTTATAACAAATTTACGTGTTGAACTATTATATTTAAACGCAATGAAACACACACATTTTGTGTCTTGATAAGCTGATAACGTGGACAGCCCTGTCGATTGTAACACTGTTTTTTCCACGTTTTTGATGCTTTTTCGTTAAATGTTATTATATCGATTTTCATGAAAATGTTTTAAAATAAATTCTTCGTGCACAATTTGCTTTGTCGTGTTTTTTGCTCATGATGAAATTTAATTTATTTAAAAAATAATTATATTCACAAGTCATGCCAAAATTTGTGATATTAAAGAAAAAAGTCATTGTTTGTTTATCAAGATTTTATTAATGCATTTATTACTTTTTTGTGGAAAACAAAAGAATAATTATGTCGAATTATCTGATGTGTGCTAGACCATGGATTTGTAATAGTTAACTCCAGGTTAGACAAAGTGCCTCACCTATTACGGTATGATTATGCAAGGAATTTGAATAGTTAGTCGACAAAGACGAGCTCAAGGGCTAGTTTAAGTAACTTATCACAACATTTGCCCTAGGACCAAGGACAACCTTGGAACAACTTATTAGCTGGATTGCCAGTGGCGGGAGTCGTACACGCAACCGCTTAGAATCAGTGACTAATGTTAATTGTTCCTTATGACTGCTCGGTATTTGTGTTGGAAATATACATTTAAAAAATGCAATTTTTACTGATTTTAGTCTTAAAAGGTTTATACGACATTTTTTTATGTATATAATTTGGAAGTATGAAGGAGGAACATGTTTAAATTCAAGTTAAATGTTGCGAAAAGTGATATAATCAATAACAAACACAGTATAATTTATCGTATATTATGCTGTGGTGCCATTTTACATTGCTCTATTATTTAGAACAACCATGATTTAATTGAGTAAAGATACTTCTTAAGGAAAATATTTCCAATATCAGCACATATAAGTTACACTTTTAAAACATTAAAATACGCACATTGACCATCATCATGATAAAAAATAAAAGAATGGGCGATGAATGATTGTAACACCAAGAACGCAAATAAGCAATCATTTTATCTCATTGTTCGATGTTGCTCTTCATTGATTTAGTGTGTATAGTGTTAAGAGCACGCAAACACGAAACACTTTAGGTCCTTTGGCTCCATTGTACTTTAACATGTGTTACAATCTTTCTTAATACAGGCGGTAATATGGACTCCATATTGGCATGAGGAGGAGTGGCAAGGGGCCAAATAAAGTTATCTTAAAAAATTGTTTTATCATGGTCGTAATCATAACAACTTAAATATTATTGAGAAATGTCTTTTTACAAAGTGTCAACGTACAACCTGTAATCCTCTCAAATTTTCTATTCTCCCCTTTGACGTGATCGCCGTGGAAATCTGGCATCCCTGTAGACAGTGCGTAAAATCCCCATCCGTAAATAACACCCAAACCCCGTTCTACCCATAAATTGACAGCTTACTTGTCAGATTTCCCTTAAAAATTACCTTTCGCTTTATTTTTTTCATCGTCATTTTCTTTATTTTCATCTTCGAAAAAACTCGATATTTTCCATTAGTTCTAAGTTGGAGCATTGAATTTCACGACCCCCACTCCATACCTCACTCCAGCACGCTCTAAAAAACAACAATAAGTCCCTTTTTTATATAATAATTGCATTGTTGTGTTATGTGCGCTGTAAATCCTCGAAGGAATATAAGATACGCAATATTTTTTTTCTGCCTAGATAGGCTACTTCAAAAGATTTTTATTATTTTTAAATTGAGATTTAAAAGATTTTCGCGTCATACGGTTGAAAACATCTGGCACAGCGAAATCAAAACTGTGTATAATCAATCGATCAATGTTGAAGGGAAGATAAATGAATAAAGTAGTGTCTAACACGTTTTACGTTTACATTCTCTAAGTGATCAAAATTACAATAATAATTTGTTACGCTTTTCATATTCAAAATCATTACTGAATTTTGAAATTGTTTTAATTAAATTTAGAGTTTTTTGAAATGTATTTATCCCTAATTCGTATCTGTATTGAGTTAGAAACAAACAGCCAGTTTTATTTTTCTTCCTTTCTTGACAACAATGTTAACTCAATATTTTTTTAAAAAAACATTGACATACAAACGAATTTGTACGCCCTTTTCACCGTACCAAAACCAAACCGTAATATTTAAAACCATTTATGTATCTACTTAAAATTAAATAATTTCAAATAATTAAATAATTGTGTTCAATTCCCATATTATACGTTTTACTTCACAGGTTAATATAAGCTATTCAAGTAAATTCCGTCTCTAATTCACACCATCAATATTGAGTTAAAACACGATTTCCACCGCTTCCTACGAACATCACCCGAGTGAGTATACGGAGATTGCCGAACGAGTTAATTACATCATTTCTGTAGTTGTGTTTGCTTGACAACTCGCGGTTACAGATGTCGCCTTGGAAATGTTACCGCGAAACAGCGCGAGAAATTGAGATCGTGTTAAATCATAATAAACGAGAGATTCACACAAACCGGTTGACTCACCCACCATACGGTTCTAATTTACAGCAATCTAATAAATGGTAATGAATTGCTCTGGAAGCTTTGGTGTGTATGAAATTGTGTTGGGTTGAGTTGGTGAGATTTGTTTACGGATAGTTTGTAAGCGATGTGGTAGTCGAACTACGTCAAACCAACTCAAAACATGTTATACATTTACTCAATTGTATCATACAGATATGTATCATAAGATCATAAGATATGTTATAAAAATGCGTTTTTTAATAAAACATATTAGTACTTTTATTTTTTGGGAAACTATTGTTTTTAATAAAAATAAACTTGTATGTATTTCTCGATTTGGTTAGTCGGGAAACACTCGTAGGTTAAATTGTTAATGTTTAATACAATTCAGTAGTAAAAATCCATCCCGACCGGGGTTCGAACCCGGGACTCCCACATTCCAGATAAGCGTCTTGCCAACTAGAACACCGAGACGGTAACTTCATTCTTATTTATAATGCAACTTCAATTATGAGGTTAAATAAGGTCGATGGTCTAGTGTAGTTAGCTAGGGCGCCTACCTGTAATGTGGGAGACCCGAGTTGGAAGCCTGCCGGGATGGAAGTTTTAACTTCTGAATTGCATTAAATATTACTTTTATATATATTATTATTTATTAGAATTGCATCAATACATTTAGCAATGTTTTTACTGTATACTATTAGTACTGGGTGATTTGTTGGCAATATCATTTTTTCTACAGATTCAAACATTTAAATTTCTATCACTAAAGTAAAATTTTACATTTTATGGCACACAAGTTATAATAAATATATGAGATGTTCGTGCTTTTGTTCACTTTTAAACCCCTTTAAGACTTCATATCTTGTTGAGGTTGAGGGTATTCACATTGTCAAGTGTACAGTAACTAATAATACAAATGCATATGTCGAAATGTGAGTGTTATAAATACAAACCGGAGAAAGTACTACATAATTGTAAATTGCATTACTAACGCACAGTTATAACAGACCAAACAAAGTGTCGAGAAAGCAAAGAAAGCGAGACAAACAAAGTGACTTTATTACTCTTTTGGTTTTATAAACATTTCTAACTTGATGAATTCAAGAGATTTGGTTCCCTTCTGAATCTCGGCCGTCTACAGACACCACTTTTGTCAAAATTATACATGTAAAAATTTAAACAGAATCCTTCCAAAGAGCACAGACCATGTCCGAAACGCAAAAAAAAAACACACTAACTTATTCATAAAATTCTTCTACTGTGAGTGAAGAGGGGTGGGTGGTGGGGAATTATTAGTTTTGAACAGCCCCGACGCGGTGCCAATTCCTCCCGCCACCATAAGAGCCATGTTGCCTTATCTACAGCGTTGCCGCATCTAGCCCTAAACTTTCCCTCTAGCGTGAGTTTCGAGAACCTTCGTTTCAACCACGTCATATTCGGTATAAATTAGGATATGCCAGAACGTTGCGTGGTTAACCTTATCTTCAATCTTGTAGGACGGATCGAGCTTGTAATTAATTAAGTATAAAATTACTTTTGCTTTGTGTTTATTTTAAATTATATGTAATCTAGATTTTAAAAGTAGTGTTTACATTATGAAAAGTGTTAAATGAAAGGTTTGGGAATGGACGGGATCGTTGAAAGTAATACAGTGCATTTCACTTAAAACGCTTAGCATTGTAGATTTAGAACGGAATTAGCAAACTGACTTTCATCGTTAATAGTTGAAGTTTGGCAAACTCGTTCAACTCGATGGTTAAACTTTATAAAACAACAATTACTCGATGTCTTTATAAAATCCAAGTAAAAGTTACAAGTACAATAAGTCAGTCGCCCCAAACAATCTTAACACGATAAACATTTCTTGCTTTCTATAAATGCATAACAAAAAATATTGTCTACTTATAATCAGAAGCAAGCATTAACGGATAAGTTGTTAGCTAGTTTTCAAAAAGCGTTTTAAACATGCAACCTCAATAATAGGCTTTTGGACAGAACAAATACAAAATTTCAATATTTAATCACCACTTGACACAACACAAACATCCCTTAAAGCTAGACACTAAACTTATAGTTTCAAATACAAAATATTATTAATTAAAACAAAATATCATAATGTTTTTTATGTTGTTAATTTCATCATATTCACGTGTGGTATTTTGTCTAAATGTGTCACATTATAAATACAACCTGGTTAATTAATATGTAAGTGTTATACGGTGTTAAGTACCATAATAAACAATAAACGTTCAAGCCATGGGTGTAAACCACTGAGAACAATAGACTGGTGTAGGCATATTATAATCGAAACACATTTCACTTTCGATTTTAATTCGGGCCTACTGTAATGTTCCACTTAGTTAAATTATTCTTACTTGTAAGCTGTGGTTTATTGTTAACTTGTTTTAGTGTGAATTAAATTTAAATATATTTTATATAGGTCGAGCATAAAATATTTTTAAGCGTGTTTTTTTATATCTGATCGTTACACTATGTACGTGTTTTTTAAATAAGAATGTGTGTGGTTAAAATTCAATTAGAAATTCAATTACTTAAAAAAGTAAGTACTTGAAAATTTGCTCCGACTTTCGAGAACTGGATAATGTAATTGCTGATAAAAACATTTATTTAAATTATTCGACAATACGATCTAACAACCCACTAGAATTGTGGTTTCGAATGTGAACTTTCATTATCCTTGCCGTAGTTAATAATTTTGAAAAAAAAAGTTTTATCAATGCAATGTATCGTAATATTAATGTTATTTTAATTTTAACTTTAAGTTTGTAATTTTATGATTACATAATCATACTTATTTTTATTAAATCCATCATTGAGATGTGATTGATGGCCAATATCAATAAATGGTAACCCATGTTGTTGCATCTATTATCCATTACTAAATTTATATTAAATCCAATCTTTATGGCCATGCACTTACGATGCTGTAGTTTATCGTTTTAAAACGGCAGATATAATAACCCATCAATACTATTATCAATAATGCGTATTCATATTGTCTTCCTTATATATGCCTATACCTTTCTTCAAAATTCTGATCTCTACTTTCATAACCAATACTTTAATCGGATAGTTCGGTTTACTTTTTATTGTTCATAAGTAAGTAAGTTCGATTAATTTTTTGGTATATTGAAAAAATAAACTGTTATTCTAGACTACTTAACGATTAGTGACACCCATAAAAAGTAAATAGCTCGAACATCCTTGTTTCTAGTAATCTAGTTCCCTGCCTGTTAGACTTGATGCGACGCTTGGCTGCACTGGTATGCGTCGTTCTTGTTGCTAGACGACTCAAGGGAGACGAACGTAACCTCAAAGAAAAACTTCGAGGACTGATGCTTCACTGATCAAGTCTGAGTAGTTGTCATGACGTTCTGTTGGTTCACACCAGCCTGCACCAATCTGCACTTGTTGTAAACGTAATAGTCGCAACCGATACACTTTGTTATGGCATTCGATTCATTTGCACCAACTTGCACCAGCCTGCTCTCATAGAAATCAAGTCAATCTTTATGTGACAGCTAGCCAATTAATATGGATGACAACGGGGATCCAGAGAATACAAAAGCACGGGTTATCAGAAAAAATAGTATCAGAGAAATATATAACAACAAAAGGATGAACTTTGTTGTAAAGATGATGATGCAAAATCGTCGTAACAGATTCTTTAAAAGATGGCGTTCTATTGATTTGCACCAATCTGCACCAGTTCACTAGATGCATAATAGTCGAAACCAATAAATTACTTGATAATGCGTTCATTTGTCGTGTCATTTGTCACACCTCTGCTCCAATAACATAATCCAACATTTCACTAACTTCAACTTACTCTTCTTATACCTCCTTATTACTCAAAGAACTAGTTCTGTAATTTATGTTAGTCGATCACGTTTAGTCATCTTACCCACAAATTCTGACTATTGCTTTATCACGTGTTCAATTTTTATTATTTATGTTATATTTGGATGAGCGTAGCGAGCGTAGCGAGCGAAGCGAAAACTTCAATTTCACTGACCCCTCAAAAAATTTAGCTCCAATGTTTTTTGTTTGTTTGTTTGTTTTTTTTTTTTTGTTTTTTTTGTCTGTTTGTTCGCACGATTCCGGGCAAACGGCATAAGCGATCTTGATGAAAATTTGACAGAACCTTCGAAATCTCTGAACTTAGACGTGCCACGTTTTTGGGTTCAATCGGAGAAATATTTCTCATGAATATCGCACTTTTACGATTTTTTTCGATTTTTAGTGCGATATTTTCGTGACATTTGGGCCGATTCTGACCAAACGGGTGGGGCTACAAAGTTCATATTTTACATGGACATTAAGGTTATGGTGATGTAGTACCTTGTGGAAAAAAAAGTTGAAAAAGGTAACCAGAACCCATAAAATAAACGTACTTTGACGATTTTTTCGATTTTTAGTGCGATATTTTAGTGACATTTGGCCGATTTGATCAAAGGTGGGCTACAACATTCATATTTCAATGAACATTCAAGTTTTGATTCAATGTAGTACCTTTTGAAGACAAAAGTGAAAAAGTGAGCCAATTCTAGAAAAAAGTGTTTGATTGAGTTTTTTTGAGGTTTATAATACCATAACAAGTAACATTTGAAACTCGACAACATCACCTACAATGCATTCACAAACACTTGCAAAGGAAAGTGTTGTCCACGACAACTAAAAACTTCACAAAACCTCATCCATCAAGCTGCAGGCGGACTTTAGCGTTTTTCCTAGTATTATTAAACATTTATCTTGCATGTTGTCATTTGTAATTTTACAACTCTACGATCCAAAACAATTAACCAAATCCAAAATATTTAAATAATTGTGTATGCACTTTCGCTGGAAAGTAACAACAAAATTGCAATATTTTATGCATTCCAGAAATTATAAAATCCAACCCTACCGGGATTTGAACCCGCATTCACCCACGGGTATATTTCCCGAGTAACCAAATCAAGAAATAAAATTGCATTTCGAGAAACTATAGTTTCAAAAATCGAAATCAGGTGGATTAATTTTTTTCTTGCGATATTTTTTACGTCATCTCGTTGCTATCGTTATGTAATATGCGAGATATAATTGGACAATTGTTACACTAATGTAAGTATCACGACGTATGGTGCTCACGCGTGACTGGCTTTGTAGTTGATGCTTATTATAAAGAGTTGAGTAACAAATTGAGGACGAGTAAATAACAGTGGTGACATATATTATAGTTCAACCGATGATGTCTTCTGGCCATGCACCAATCTGCACTAATAACCAACAATCTCCATAATATTAAATAAGCTATTTTCATTTCTTTACATCAATAACGTATGCAAATAACAAACATAATGAATTTTGTATTAGCTCATTTAGAAACGATTTAATTTTCCAGAAGGTTTTTGCTGTCGAAAATCAAACAGCATTTACAATTCTTTTAATATCTATACATCTTTTCGTGAAAATATTATTTTCACCCTTTTGGTTTTCGAATTTTCAATACAATGCACTTGCTATGTGATTCAATGATTTTTTGGATGCGATTTTTCTTCGAGTATAGTTGAAGAGAATTGGTTCCCCTTCAGGTGATAGATTATAGGTTTAGGGTGAGAATTTTTCTGACGAATGACAAAGGGATGTTTTAAGATATTCAATAACAATCGGCTGGTTCACTAAAGAAAATTTCAAAAAAATCTTCTAACACAGTGTTGTTTGAAGAAACTAAGCCAACAACCTCCTGAATCACATCCTTGTGTGCTATAGAGTTGAGACATTGACTTTTTTTTATTCAAAAATTTTAGTAACGGATGCGCATTTCTTCATTTTAAACTGTATACATGTACACCCCAATATTTCTCTGATTACTCCAGTTACCCTTCTTTTACACCAACTTACACCAATCATCCAGAACATAATCATCCTTTTGATTCTGGCGCCGCTTTGCGGGTGGCATCGTGTCCAACTTGATTGATCAGTTTTTCCTACTGAAATATGCCGGTAGCTAGTTGGTCATTGTTCGCTCGTCGAGGGTGTCGGCGCCAACAGGGTTGGCTTGGTCTGCACATAGAGTTGTGTGACCTTTGTTGGTAGACTCTTAAGAATTCGAATTTATTTTAAAGTTAACAAATCACGTTCCCTAGCCTTGCACTTGCTTACACCGTCACATCACAAACCGTTCACAGCGCGTAGACCGCAGTCAGTGCAGCAAAGTACAAAGAAACCACAGATAGCAAGCAAGCAAACAAAAGCAAACAACTTAGGCCTACAAAACTCTCTACGGGTGACTTCAAATGAAAACCAACCGCATTGACTTTCGACGACATTCGAGGTTTCACGAGGCAATTTCACGGATATCTAAATCTAAATAATAAGGTAGTTTTCCTATTCGAAATAACGTTTCATATCCGTATAGGATGACCAGAAATGGAGACAAATTGTATTGGTCAATTATTTGTGTGTATCGTATAAGTATGATTGACTGAACACTGCCTGAAATTTCTTTGACTATTACGTGAACAAATATTACGAAATATCCGAGGTGGCCTAGAATGTTTTCGCTTTAAGTATGTCATCATGAGTATTTTTCTATTAGAGGAAGTATTTTCTTTTACGTACGTGACATCCTCGAATTGAAGATGGCAAATATTGAAGCTGGAGAAAAACCTATTACAATTTTACGAACAAGAAGTATTTTGATGAAGAAAGATTATGTGTTTAGTTTTACATCTGTCTACAACTCACCTGACCACTAAAATGTCGACACAAAAAGTTAATTGAGATAACCTTGATATGTTTAAAGGTACACCGCTCTAATGGAGAAAGACGTGGACAATGATTAGACTTGTATCACTAGTGAAAAAGTGATTTATATATCGTTGATTTATGTGAGTTAGTAGAGCAGAACATTTGACATCTTTGAATTTGGTAAATAACTGGGTGTTCACCTTGACGGAAGATTGATGTAATATGTACAGATAAATTAGGTGGAGGTTGTTTTCTAACTTTATTTGCAGAGCAAGCCTATACATAGCACCACTTTGGCAAAATAAGCCAATCTACATAATAAATACACACGTCAGTGTAAAATAAGCTATTAACTATTTATTTATAAAAACAACAACAGAAACGGGAAAACGTTTTGGTTTTTGACACGACTGAGACGTAGATTAATTAATGAAGCTAGAATTTTAACTATTTAAGATTTGTTTTTGATAATGCTTCATATTTTGTTCCTGACTGACATGTTTTACAAGTTGTTGTGACTTAGCTAGATAAATGGGTTCTTAACATTGATTATCTTGGCCTCATCTAGAAACAATTATTATTCATGTTTAATTTTATCTTATCAAAAATTAAATTAGTGATAGTTAAGTTTTCAGATCGCTATCCAATGGATCCAATATAGATTGGACCTTGATTTATGAATTAATTACTTTTATTTTACGTAGGCCTACTGTCAGTGATATTTTCGTACATTTTAAACATACCCACGAAATATGCAAGGCGTGTACATTCTTTCTTGTGCACGTCGATAGTAGAGTTCCTATAGTATAAATGTAGGTAGCAGAAAATTATGATCTTGACAAAGATAAAGAAGTAAACGTTTGGGGAATTAGGTTATTTTTTTATATTCTACAATATAACTTATACAAAGTTTCGTTTTTCTTTTACTCTATATGCATCACGTTTCTTTCAGTAAACATAAATCGCGGAAAAAAAATCAATAATTATTTACAACCAGTTTAAAATAATAATAAATGGAAGAAAATCGTATCATCAATCATAGACATTGTTAGCGCGCCGTGCGCGAGCCATTAAAATATGTTTTATACATTATTATAACTCTTCATTATATACATATTTCATTTTATATACTAATGAACCCTGTTATCATTGGAAACATAAAATTGTACGTTTTCTTGATATGTCTAAATATAAATTTGTATATAAAGTTAATTGAATTGTAACAATGTTTAAATTAAACGAACCATTATTCTCAAACGCAAAAGGCGACTTGTAAAACAGAAACTTTCCCATTTTTGGGTTTAATTTAATCATTGTGTAAAACCGTTGACCGTTGTGACCATTGTGTAAAGACCGTTGTGTAAATATTGTTGATTACTGTGCTAGTTCGTTAGATAGTTTTTTTTTAAATTTTGTTATGGTAATGTTCAAATTCAAGTTAGGACAAACAAGTCTAACAATCTAGTTACGTTAATTTGTATTGCGTCAATGGTCCAGCTTCCTACTTTCATTGCATTCTTTCATCTTGGATGCAGGAACTCAGTGCATTTGAAACACGAAACAGACTTTTAACCCAGTGCGCAACGCAAAACAACCAAAAGCATAGCAACTTTCAAACACGTTATTCGATACTTTGACGCTCGAACCTAAAGCTATTTTGATACTATAAATTGTGACGTCACAGTTACTGTTTGCCCTTAGCAACGAATAATTTGAGTCTCAACAAATTTGGGTTCCTGCTTCATAAAAATACAGCAATACGCACGCCATCTTAATAGGACATTCGTTTTAGGCAAATTGCTGTTCGCTCAGCTGACTGACATCACAGGTGTTTGAAGCTTTGAACAGATGTCCCAAAAGTGGAAATGTGGGGCTCTACAGTAACATATTTTAAAAAGTTACATTTATTTAAAAAAAAGTTTTTTTACAAATTTCGATTTTGTAAAAAAGCCAAAATTTGACTACATTCGTGAAGTTTTTCCATTTTAAAAATCTATGACTGTAGGAATGTCCATGTATTTTTTGTTATCAACTTTGCAAAGTTAGATATCCGTCGGATGCTTCTTGAAAGAGCGAATATCTATTAGCTTACTGCCAAATTTGTCATATGCCCAGTTAAATAAGCCGTGGTTTATGAGTGCAGTAGTAGTAATCAATACTAACCTTTGGTTTAATTAAAAAAATCTAGAAGCCAAGTTGATCTATGCTGTGAACATATTCTTAATTGCGCAAACATAACCTATACACTATTCATGTATTATTGTAATGAAAATAAAGCATTCAATCATTCACGGTTTAAAGTAATTGTATTTTCGATCAAAATAGTGTAGGCTATACTCATTTGTGGGAAAAATACACTATTGTGAACAGCTTAATCTTTAAGGTACTTTAAAAAATTAGGAATAGGAATAAATAAATAAATAAATAAATAAATAAATAAATAAATAAATAAATAAATAAATAAATAAATAAATAAATAAATTGTATTTAGAGTCTACCCACTCAGTTATATAACTGATTTTCAGTGTACGAAACCGTGTTTCGAGTAAAAACTTGGCCTTGCTATGCGTTGCTTGACGTCGCATCAATACTGTCCGTTGGATACAAGGCCTCGCGGATGTCCAAACTAATGTCCCGACGCCATCTTGTTTTCCTCCGAAGTAGGCAAGTAGGTTGCAGTCGATGATTGGATGCTCATCAATTTGACGAATGAACGAGTTTTTTTTAGATTACTTAATTTAAAGAAGATTCGGTAGCAATGAAAAGTTTTTCAATTGGTGACGACAGCTGTATTTAATTAGTTTCGAAACTGTTGAAGATAGGTCGCTAATGGATTGAACAGTAATTTAATGTTTCAACATCCTACGCATTATGCTTGTCTAATGTGTTTTGATTCTTATTCAGTTCAAAATGTAGTTGCTTAAATGTTAATGTGTTCCAGATCTGCATAGTTACCGGCAATATTGGTAAAACGCAGCGATATTGACAAACTCAAATAAGATAAAAAATCTTATTTTGACGAAAAGCAAAATTCCTTTCGTAGTACTAAAAAAAATACTTAAATAATATTTTAATCTTAAATGTTGCTCTGGGGTTGCGAATAAAATACAAATACAATCAAAAAGTACATTTTTTATTATAAAGTATAAATATATATAAAGAAGTGAATTTAACGAGGTCATGGGATTTTTCCAAACAGTTGTATACATTCAAATCAGGAAATATTGTTTTTGTAAGAAACATAACATAAATCAGTATTTGTATAAAATAATCTTTTATGATTGTAATGATCTTACAACCGGATAGATTTTTTCTCTTTACAAGAAAGTTTACAAATTATTGAAAAAAATGTAAATTTCTAAATTATTACCACAATCTATTTAGCTGCTAGAGAAAATTGTACCAGAGCACTTAGACAAATTAGTATTTCGTTCATCTTTGTCATTGTGATGTTGGAAACACAAATCTAATTATTCTGCCTCTAATTGTATTCAAAGACAATCAAACCATAATTTTAATTACACTTTTCTCATTTATATTCCAAAGTAATGTACTTAACAAGTTTTTAATCTAATTTTAAAATCGCACTTCAGTGTTATTAAATGAATTGAAGAAATGTCATTGTTGTTTTAAAGACTACGAGAAAATAGTTCTGAAAGAATCTGTATGTGTAATGTAAAATGCACCCCGTGGGAGAAAGGCGTGGCTAATAATAGGCTCACACAATTAAAATACAATAATTAGATTTAATTGTTAATGAACACGATAATAATGACAAAATGTTTCACTATCTCCCACAAATCGCTCAACTTATTTTATCTGTGTTAATAAAACATTTTCTTTGCATTCCAATTCTAAACTATTTATAATATAAACAAAACGATGAATTATATTTGATTTAGTGATGGGTGTCAATAAGTTAATCTGGGCATATAATTTTACAGAAAACTAGAAATGGACATTTAGTACATCTATATAGAAAAATAGTTCTTTCCATATTGGTTGGATTGTTCTTACCCACGGATTTACTTCAATAAAATGATTATTCAAATAAAATAATTGTAAATGAGCGCTTCAATACACAACTATCATAACATTTTATCGGAAATGGTTTTTAATTTAAATTACCTATCTTCTAATGTCAAACCCTCATAAAAATAAAGGCTTTCAAAAGAAGTGACAATTATTTTATTACCCAAGCTTTAGATGTAAGGCAATGTATAATTATATAAATGTTTAAAATTCTACATTTCCAAGTAAAAAGTCTAACAAGCTCATGTAAAAAAACAATTCCCACGCTTTGAAACCACCTAGATGTCGAACACAAGGAAAATAGTTCAGGGCCAGGGTGAAATACCGTTTCTATGGTGTCATTGTTGAGGTCAGGGTCAGGTCATAGGACATTCACTGCTAAGGTCATGCCCAAACTGCACTTATCTCTGAAGTAACTGCAAGAAAACTCCTGACCCTGCAATTAAACGTTGACAGACAGTGATGTCATTGCGACTATTACTAGGGTGGAGCTGGTTTCGAATACGTGTTTATAGTCTTTGTACCAAGCACGACTCAGGGGTCACACTTAACCTACTGACGTGATTTTCAAGAATAGAGTTGGGAGACATAACAATGGGCATATCCATAATACAATAAGTACCTATTAAAGTGAGTGTCAAAGATGTTTTGGACAGTTGAAGTGGGTTGACTAAGAACAGGATATATTTTAGAGAGAAGGGAAAAATATTCAGACGAGGTCAGACTTAAAAAAATTAAAAAAACAAAAAAACACAGAAATAAACCAAATTAAACACGTTTCTTACTTCAGGTGAGGAATAATAATAATAATAATCATCGATAAACTCATTTCCAACAATCGGGTTGAGTGGTGTTCTTCACACCGATGTCTAGGGCACGAAACAATTTTGTGCCGAGGATGCCAGGCTCAGCGTTTCTTCATCATCATCTTCATCGTCATCTTCATCCTGCATCTGCTTCTCCACCAATCTTCCCCATCCTTTCCTGTCCTTCCATAGCTTCTCTTCCATCACCTGGTTCCACGCTACAACGTTTCCTTCGATCAATCTTCCCCATCTTTCTCTCGATCTTTCTACTCTTCTTTTACCTTCCTCCCTTGCTTCAAAGTCTCGTCTCGGGATCCTATCCATTTCCATCCTCTTCATATGACCAAACCATCTTAAACGTCCCTTCCTAATTTAAACCTATTTCTCCAGTTCTAATTCCTTTCTTATAACGTTGCTTCTGATCTTGTCCAGTTTTGTAACTTCCTTCATACTTCTCAAAAATGTCATTTCTGCCACTTCCAACTGACTGTCCTTATTTGCTCCAGTTGTCCAGATTACTGCACAGTTAAAAAATATGTTACAAAATAAGCATAAACATATGATTTATTATTCAAACGTTTAGTCAGGATTGCCGGTGACAAAATTCGAACTCGTGATCTCCCGAATCAGAGTCCTTCACATTTCCATCATTGACGATATTAAACGGTTTAAATATTGTTCGTATTCTGTCTTCTAGTACATGGGGAAGGTCTCCTCCTACCAACTCAATCCTGTATTTTCATATAATTATACAGCCAAGTTCTTCACACTATTCAATTCCCTTTCTCCAAAACTCATTTCAATCCTCTCCGTCCAACCTCGTTGCATCCAATTCGTCCACTTAGAATACTCTAGTTTTATAAACACGAGGATCTAAAACGCACAGACAACCGATTTAAATTCCAAACAATAATTTCAACTTGGCTATATTTAAATGTTGCGTGCTACACGTCACCTAATTCAGTTTCCTATCTTGTATTTAATTATTATTCCGAGTTTTCCTCATTGTCTTCAAAATGTTACGTTGGTTTCGTTTACGAATCTAGATTCAATTCTCCTCTTGTCTTCTCGGGCATGAAACTAATTGAAAGCGTGTGTGTTGTTATAAAATAGTAATTGTTTTATTATGAAAAACCATAAACTCCTTCATACATTGAATAAACTAATATTATGATGTCGAGAACTATTAATTTAATCTTTTCACACTTTCAAATTAGTTTGGTTATATAATGATAGTTGTTTGATGCGGTCTTTTTACTAGGTAGGCGTTACGTACCTGTGCATTGTGAATGACGTAAGAATAGGTGGGCAAAATAAAGTTCTATAGACGTTCATTGTTGTGATAAAAGTACAATCTACCGATATAGATTGTTCGGTATTTGCTTGCGTAACGATTCAATCTACTGAAGGGTTCATAAATGTTTTCTTGTATTATAGGCTATTACTGGGATTTGATTATTCTTCTCACATAGGTACGTGGGTCTTTTCTTCTCAAATTACATAAAAGCTATTTTCAAAGTAAATGTCCTGACTGGTAACGTTTGACTGGTATATAAAACAGATTTACTAAATCATAGAAAAATAATAATAATTATAAAAATATTAATATATTTTAAAACATATTTCAAACTAATTTATTAGATAGTATTTGATTAATTCATGAAATATGGTATTATGTATACAAAAACATATTTGTTATTGTTTTTTGTATTAAATTATTTCGTTATTCACCAATTTGTTGTATGATGAGTCTATGACAGCTATAGACAAGGTTGCATATTATTATGATTAAGTTTCTGACGAAACTCAAAAAACTTGCTTCTATATTTCGTCACTAGCCTTCGTGGGCCAAGAGAGTTGTCAATCATAAGATTCAGTTGCGAGATAGTTAATCTTGATACGTTACATCAGATACGTTACAACTAAACAGTGGTGATGTGTAGGATTTCAAGTGAAGGCGACATTGGGCGAAACACCCGACGTTTCACAATGGGCGGGGAGGTCTAACATTCTGGAGAAGTTTGCAATGCATTCTAATTGACCTCCTGTCTCTCATTGACCTAAACATACGCGCAATTTATTATCAATGTGTAAAAAATATAAACTCCCAATATTAGATTTGAAATCTATCGAGAATCCTTCCCAGGGACATCTATTGCATATCTTACTTGGGAATCTTCAGTGAGAGTAAGTATGAAGATAATTACAAAGGGGTGTTTTTATTTTGGTTTAAAACCTTGCATTCGCATTAAGGGGATATAGGACATGCGTTTTTGCAAATTCGTATTCGCTCGGCCGAATGACACCACATTGTATTACATTTTTGGTAATTGACACAAAAATGGAAATAACGGATTTAAAAAAAACACTTTTCCAAAAACTATTTAGAAAAAAATCGATTGCTTTTCAGGATTTTGGATTTTGTTAAAAAGATTAAAATTGACCATATTCGTGGATTGATTCTGGCTGATTATAATAAAAAATTAAAACTCTATTACCGTAGGGCTGTACATGTTTACTTTATAGACAATTAGATAGTTTCATATATGTCGGATTCTTCCTGGCCGAGCGAATAGCTAAGTGCCAAATGTGTCATATTCCCTCCAGTCAGGATTGCCGGTGGCGAGTATCGACTGGAACCTTTTGAATCAGAGTATTACGCGTTACGCTTGAGCTTCATCAGTCGGTGATTCAAAACGAGGCAATTTAAATACTTAAACAATCCAAACGAAATGTGTTATAGTTTCCAAGGAATTGAGATATATACATGTATATTTGTTTATACTCAAAACAAGAATAATGCACAGCATACATTTTTATTGGTTCAACACGATATGTTTATTTGCGTGTAAATGCATAGAGTTCTTAATTGAACATAAAAGCGTTTTTTTGCTTTCAATCTAAGTATCTAATACAAAACCATTGCTGGCGTTCAGATCATAAAAACCTTTGGTTAATATCCTCGACAAGGTTATTATACATTTTTAATGGACAGATACGATACAAAAACGAAGCGAGATAATAAAACGATAAAATGTTTAGGTTTCATTAAACACATTAAACGTTAAAAGGGCATTTTTAGCTGCAATCAAAAAAAGAAGCTGAATGGTTTCAAAATATTGTTTTTTAGTAAATCATTTGTCACCTGGGGTAAAATTTACAAATAATTTTCTATAATATATTACAGATTATCTTTTTATCAGCATAAAAGTAGACATTTCCTTATTGTGAATTGATTGGCATGTTCACGATTCGAACAAGAGCCCTCCATTCGACCCATGTCACTACCCTACCTGTACATGATGACTTGTGTCGTAACAGTAACAGGAAGTCAAAGTGCGTGCATGGATCTCATGAGCGCCGGAGAAAGTCGGCAGGTATTCAAATGTTAAGGTTAGAAGAGCATACTTACCAATGGGGATAACTTATAGTTAAAACTTGTAGGTACGCCTTTTGTTATTTTTGAAGGACACATAATGTGAGATAACGTCTACTCGATAATTTAGCGATTAATAGCAGAAAACGAAAAGGTTATGTATACTCAAGTAATAATTTAAAACAGTGCTGGTATGATTTGATTTGTTCCGCATTAGTCTTGTTGATACTGGTGTCTCCCGCGGGTGGAATCGGTCCAACCATTTGGTCACTATTTCTTACTTCAAATACCGATATCTGGTTGGACGTTGTTCGTACGTTGAAGGCGTCGGCGCCGACCCGGTTGGCTTGGTATATGCTTAAATATTAAACTCCTCCACTGAAAATCAGTCATGGGACTGAGAAAGAAGACTAAATATGAATTTATTATTTAAAAAAGAAACTTCAATAGAACAGGTTAATGTTATTTCATAGTTTAATGAACTTTGCCAATGCTCTTAGATAGAAAAATGGCTTTATTAATTTTGCAATATTTCGAAAAGATTTACTGTCATTTGACTGGACATTATTTACAACAACCAAATTTTGACTAAAAACACGAATTAATCAATTTTATAGTTATTTATATACATTCAGTAATTGAATTATAATTTTAGTCTGTTATATTTCGTACAAGTACAAGTTTCACTTGCAAACACGCACGTAATGATACCGGAACTCACAAACACGCCTCTAAATATTTCAAGGCTTCTAGAAACCTCTTAAATTGTGTACACGGATTAGCAGGTGCGAACTCAGGGAGTTGAATTGAAGATTCGCTCGTGCTTAAATGTTCTATGCCAAGTCCATCGAAGATTCGCTCGTGCTTAAATGTTCTATGCCAAGTCCATCACACAGTTTTATCGTGTAATATTGGCCAACGTCCGCAGTGCAGTCAAGTCCGCACTCACTTCAAAATACAATTCTAGATTACTTTTCGTTTTTATTGCATTTCAACTAAAACCAGCAATAAAAATTGACTTCGAAAACATTAACGCATTGCCCATTTAATTTGTTTTAACGACTATTTTCACCATTTCCCTCAAGTAAATGGCTAGAAAGTTTACTCGATTTTCTTGTAGTGTTTGTGTGTTTTACTATTGTGTATTGTCGAAATGGGTTTCGGAGTATTTACTCTAGAAAAGTTTTTAATTAACACTTTATTGAGCAATAAACTCTCCAGCAGCAGAAGTTCAGCCTATAGTCTTGTTTTGTTTCAAAACCTTTGGAAATTATTTTCGCGAAGGAAATCTTTCGGCTACTTTTGTGTTTATTACCTTGTCTTAAATACGCGTAAAATGGAACTTAAACCCAATGTAATTAAACCTGGTTTTATTATGGCTGTGGCTGAGAAATAACACCAAACTTTAACGAACTTGCAACATTTTATAAAATCATTTCAGATATAGACGAGATTGAAATTTCGACCATTTCAATCCAGATATGTACGGTTTTAATACTGTACGTACAACTTAAATACTGTTCATTTTTTTTTTCAATTTAAAAACGAAATTATTTAATTTTATCTGTAAATTATTTAAATAATAGTGTCGAAATCAATAAAGAGTATTGTTTTATTTGTATATACACATTGTGTTACACAATTACTGGTGATTTTAAATTAAGCTAAATTATGTGTTACAAAGAGGATAAACTAACGCAGAATTTTACAGATTTACTAAATACATCAATTTATTGGAAATCTATCCTCCAACAACAGTATAAATTCCTCTATAACGAGCTGCAGTAATGAACTAAAATAAAATAATCATTAACAACAGTTTTGAACAGCATCGATAATAACTAGTATGTTTTTATGAATAATTTCCTGGATTTGAAATAGGGGAGCTATCAATTGGAAAATGATTGTTATGGTTTCAATAATTGTAATCAGAGAATGAACGGTCACATATGAAAGTATATTTTATCGACGTTTTGTTTTTATGTAATTATAACATATAGATTTGATTTTCCCAATTTATGACTACGCGAATATCTGTTTCCAAGTAACTTGTTTACCGAGCTTAATTGTGTGGGTCGTTGGTGGCAACAATGGTGGCTCATGTTTAAGGATTGTAACTGTGATTCAGGAGGTCACGATCTGAATCCCGCCACCGGCAATCCCGACTGAGAGTTTTCAGAAGCCGGGATTGAGTCCTTTTTATCAGCCCTCGGACATTCTCTTCGCAATCGGGAATGTTCCTTAACTTTTTGTTATTACTCTACTTCATTGATTTTATTTTGAATACGTTAATATTATATTTTTTATTATTTTGATAAGATTTTCATCTACAAAAGTAGGCTGAAAGTTGCACCAATAATAATTGCGGGAAAAACAAACCATAACGTCACTATTTGCAATTGTTACGTATCGGCCAATAAGGTAATGCCAAACAGTGATATTAACTGTGTAATCAAGAAGACAACAGCTTTGCGCATTGGTCAACAATGCTCTAGCGTGCTCTAGACCCAAATCTTGACGTCACGTGCTGTTTGCGCGGGAAATAAAATACTACAAACTTTGTGCCTCAATAGAATTTAAAATATTTACTTTAAATTGGTTTTAATTGCGGTAATGGTATTTTGAAGTGGTTTTCTATCCATTTCTTTCATCCACGTCAATATTAAAACTTAGTGAACATTCCCTATTACTATCAAACTCCAATTACCGAAAGCCACCAAAAAAGATCACACTGCTGGGTAAAACTGATGGTAACTCTGAAATTGTGTGGCTAGTTGGTCAACTGGTTAGTGTCCCCGAAAAACGTTTTCTAATTTATATTTGTACTGAAATCTATCTAAATGATTTAAAGTTGCATGTTTACTCAACTTTGAGCCGTTTGAGCGAAGAAAGATCATTATGAATTGTATAAAGTTGTTCTGAACTAAACTATTCAATGCTGGTATGACAATATTTGATAACGTCGCTATTCTAATTATTTTTTCATCCCTTAAATTAAAATCAGTTCTGTAACTGAGCAAGTAGACTATAAAATACACATTGTATTATTTACTTTTATTTATTCATGCAATAATCTTCTCAGTTTTCACACTCACCATGAAGCTGTGGATTCTGTTTACACTTAAACAAAAACAGCATAATTTAATTTGAAAGTAGGCCTCCCTTGAATGTTGCGTGTAAGCGTTAATACGC
Organism: Sweltsa coloradensis; assembly: GCA_024449915.1. Taxonomy (NCBI): domain Eukaryota; kingdom Metazoa; phylum Arthropoda; class Insecta; order Plecoptera; family Chloroperlidae; genus Sweltsa; species Sweltsa coloradensis. The sequence continues at coordinate 139,918 of JAMZAV010000182.1, forward strand.
AGTGCTTTGTATGCGGCAGCGAAAGTGTGGCGACTCTGTGATAATTTTCACGCTGGCTGGTTTGAGCCTGAAGACAAGCCAAGCCACGCATCTCAAAATGTTAAATTATAGTCGTTTTGGAAACCCTACGTTATTATATTTGGTGCTGGGTTTTTGTGTAAAAAGAGAAAACAAGAGTAGATATTTTCTGCTTCTTTCTTCCACATTCAACCAAAATTGTATGAAAATTAATCCAGAAATAAAAAAAATCCATCTCAGCGGGGTTGGATTTGGTCCCCGAGATGGATTTTGTAATTTTTTACTTGATTTTTATATAATCAATCACACCTGCGGTAGTGTTTAAGGATTAATGAAATTGAGAAATCAACAATAATATTTTTATTTATTTATTTAATTTGATAAACTAAGCGCTCTGGTTATTTAATATGGATGTTGGGTAAAAATAAACACATCATTGCATCTTATTAATATTTTTTTAGATTTAAGTTTAAAAAAAAGACTACTCATATTGATTTAATGAAACCAAAACCTTTAAATTTGCTTTAACTTATTATTTACAAGAAAATTATAAATAATATGACATTTAAAACTTACTTTCATATTTTATTAAGTAAAGCAACATTTAACTGAGAAATAAGTTATGTAGATACCTGAATAATTATCGAAATTTTACTAATCATTAAGAAAACTTCATAATATAACGATTAAATAACATATTATTTACATTTTTGCAATATAACAGTTTTAATTAATTTTTCGTATTATTTACAAGGTAAATGTGAAGGGTAAATCCTCCGTATGCAACAAAGCTAAAAGGTTTTAAAGCGCACGTTTTTATTCCGGCAGATCTAGCTGTATTGTCTATATACTCTCTATGCTTGACGAGAGCCTTGTAATTATGAGATAATAGCCTTGAAGTAACATGAACTCAGAACAGCTAATTACCCACGCGGATTTATTGTAGTGGACTCGTGTGTTCACTGTTGAGTCAAGGTAGGAATGAAGGTAACGGTATTTGAAGACTTGAGCAATAATTGGAAATCGTGAATGAACAAAAATTAGTTAACGCAATAGGCTGATTGGTTTTGGTACATTGTTCCTTCACTGTTCATGGAATATTGACGAAAGAGTAGAATAAACTCACCTTCAACATTTAGGTTGATTGAGTTTGGTGAAATTATTGTTTCTTCAGGTAATTGGCGAAAAAAAAATGAAAAAGTTGATGTTCTCTAAAATTAAGGTTTAAAACGGAAAATTATTATTTAAAAATAAACATTTAGCAGGGAAACGTGAATAGAAACATACATAGTACAAAATTAACAAAAAAAAAACGCAATAATTGGCAATCTAATATTGAAATCTACGTCTGCCTGTTCATTGTGAGTAAAATACAATGGTTTTAAACCATTCTAGCATCAATTTATTAACTTAATCTGATTATAGAAACGTTAACCTCAAAACTGGTTATTTTATTATAGTTATCATTCAAGCTTAGAACATTATAAATCACTTTGAAGTGAATCTTGGATGATTCTGTTTCCAGGCAAATCGAATTATCGTATTCGAATACATATGTATCTCAAAGTAGCACAGGTATGCATTAGTTAATATATTATTTATGTTTCTAGACAAATACTAATTTTAAGCACGCACCTATTGTTTTATGAGGTTTGGTCAACAGAAGCTATGGTGCAGCCCAAAATAAAACTACGTATTTATTATCAAATATACAGAACACGATCGGTTTTGAAATAATCACACGTTACAAACTAAAAGATTAGGCCGTTATAACTTTCATTCATCCCATCGTTAGTAACGTGTGCAACAGTTCAAATTATTTTCGACAGTCTTGTAATGAGGTGTTTTTAATTGCAATTAAATAGATTGTGTGTGTGTGTGTGTTTTGCGAATTTCAACACAGAAACAGAAAAAAAATCACACACCTGATTTGTTAATTAACGTAAATTCTCAAGACTACTACCCTGGGGATTTTATAAATATAATAATTAGACTAATTAGGATTTGTAAAATGAAAGATGGAGCAACGTTTTCTTCCCAAATTAGCATGAGGAAATGAAGATGACGGCCGATGTATGTATGTCGAGATAGCGAAACATTGGGTGATGTAATGTTGAGTAATAATCATGAGATGAGTGTAACGAATATTCTAGTGGACCTGAGTTTTAGTTCAAGTGTTGGTGGGATCTTATTATTTTTTCTTTTCTCCATCGGCGTTATTAGAGAAATACCCTCATTTATGACGAAAACCGACCCAAAACAATTTTTTTATCTCTGCACCTGCACCCTTCCTATCTTATTTAAAATAAACATTAAAAATGTCTAAAAACGCAATAAAGAATCTTGCTCAAAATATTTTCATAAAAACTCTTGTTATTTGTGGATCTATTTAAATAAATCAAAACTTTAAAAATACAAAAAAATTAATAAAATACAACAAAATAATATGCTTAACCATTGTTCTAAGAAACGCGATGTCTCATTAAAAGGTCAGGACTAACAAAGAATCGACACAGCGAAATACTGTGTAGGCTATAATTTGTCATTGAATTCTTTAGGTGCATTGTGTTTGGCAATAATTAATTCAAACACAAAAAAGCTAAAAGAACATCACTGCATATGATTTCTCTGATTGATGGCATTGCCAGATATGACGCCTCGGTGTCCTGTACCAAGCCTTGGGGAATGTGCTCAGTGATTACAGTGAGCGATGCAAATCACTCGGAATAGCTTACTAATAAGACGGTCGTGATCTTTGTGGCCGTGAAACCAACTCAAGGTCATTTTAGAAGGCGGTGCAGAGGAAAGTAGTCCAGTCAAGTGTCTGGCTGGCTGGCAGGCACTGACACGCATGACGAGATGTGATGATTGCCCAGGTTGCGTCGATACGAGATCCGAAGTCAGTCTTTGCTAGAGATAAAATCAGTTTCAGCTTAGCTAAAACCAAAGACGGTCTTTGCAACTATCTATTCTAAAACCAAAATCAGTCTTTGCTAGAACTATGCCGAACTTTGCTGAAACCAAAGTCGGTCTTTGCTTGAACTAAGTCAGTATTTGCTAGAACTATGTCAAACTTTGCTGAAACCAAAGTTGGGCTTTGCTTCAACTAAGTTAGTATTTGCTAGAACTAAGCCAATCTTGCTTAAACCAAATTCAGTCTTTTCTAGAACCAAATTCAGTCTTTTCTAGAACCAAATTTAGTTTTTGCTAGAACTAGTCAGTTTTTGCTAGAATCAGATTCAGTCTTAGCTTATTTAAAACAAAACTCAATCTTTTTTAGAACGAAATTCAGTCTTTGCTAGAAACAAAGTCAGCTTTTGCTACAAGCAAAGTGGGTCTTAGCTCATCTAAAACCAAAGTCGGTTTTTGCTAGAACCAAATCAGCCTTTTGCTAGAACCAAAGTCAATAATCCTTTTAGAACCAAATACAGTTTTTGCTAGAACTCACTCTTCTTGTATTCAATTATTTCCGGATTAATTTGTATTCTCATCACCACAAACAAACATAACAAAATAAATCCCGTTATTGGAATCAAACACCTAGGCATTCTTAGGTTCAATGGACAAGTGTTTTGGCACGGGTACAAAGGAATTATACTTCTTCACTGCAACATTTAGCATCGAATGTTTCAACCAACTCGCTGTCACTCCTAGTAAGTCAATTGAAACACGTGTTGCAAACTGAAATCCGATTACCAACTCTAACTCCATGTCCATCCCTGTGAATTAATAGGCTTTTAGTGGCTCCCGTCATATGATTGGACATGTAGACAGTTGCTATGGTGACAATGTTTTCTCTCGTGTAGGCCTATGTTCCTCGTAGTTCGTAGATTAGTTTTGACTTGTGCTTCCATCCAATTATTCGTATTTGTGTGCATATTGTATCGCTGGCTGCACAAGAGTTAAAATAAGTTACATTCAATATTTATAATTTCAATACTTTGAGGTTACGAATTTTACGGATTTGAATCGTAAACATCCACTAATTGTGCACTAGATCTGATGCACAAAGATTGATTTAATTCCCGACACTTGACTGTAATTGGCCTGATTAACTTATTCATTATAATATTATTCATTATTCATTATTATTTATTGTTCATAAAATGTTTATTATTATATGTAATATTTATTAATGCAAAAATAGTATTGCATTTTTGTACCAATCAATATTTTGGCACAAATACTGTCAGAATAACAGACCAACAATAACATTAATTTTAACGACTTGTAAATTGAATCTTCACTAAGGACTAATTTGGTATATTTTATAGGAGTGGCCACATTGATGTAATGTACTGGTTCAAATTACAATGTAAATAAGTCAAGCATTATTCTTGCTAAGGGTGTACACTAATGACCTGTTGTAACGATTATATTTCAAGACAATGGAGGCTCGTGTGACTTATGACCCCCAATGGAGGCTAGCATTGATGTGGCAAGTAACATGTAATTAAAAACACAAGTCAAAGGTTAAAGTTTACATTTCGTGAACATTTTCTTGATAATAGTATCCAGTATACTGTTGAATGCATTTTAACTCTGCATGCATTGTATTTTGTAATAAATGGTTCACACAATGAATAAGAAAACTTTTATCAACATAAATTTTAGCGCAATCTAGTGATAAGTGAATTATTTTATTGTAACAAATTAATGTGATTGTCAAGTACTAAACTTTTATGAACAATTTTCGTGGGAAACATGCTCAGGGTGGAATTACATGGGGAATGCACAAGAGCTGTTTAAATAGGACTCGATCCCTGAAATCGCATTAACGACTGGAGAAAACCTTTCAAGAAGTTTTCCAGTCAGGATTGCCGTTATAGGGATTCGAGCTCGCGACCTATCGCACCAGAGTTACACGCGTTACTTATGAGCCACCATTGTCGGCAATTATTGGCAAGAACTGAACTTAAAACGAAGCTTCTACATTTGTATTTTACAGTTTTAATTACCTTTTGGTCTCCAAACTTTTTTTGGATTGATTATTTGTCTAAAATAAAGTAATTACTTAAAATATTTAATATTTTGATGCCAAAGGTCTATAATTATTCCAACATAAATGTTGTATAGATACATGCACTTGGGATGTTTCAACGATCCCTAGTATCTAATTAAATGTTTGTGTATGTAACACGTACAAACAAAACAAACACGGAACCCGAACCAAATATCATGTAATTGTCACGAGGTGATCTGTATTTGATTTCGATATCAACTCATGTGGCCTACGCTTTTGTGCTCTTCATGCAGATAATCAATTTCATTTGACAGCGCTGTTGTCATTTTAGCCGCAATTTATTGGGAACGTGTGGTGAATATTTTCATTCATACTATTGTCATTTAGTGTTCGCTTTTTTGGTTTCGGTACGATTGCTTTGATTTGCTTTGATGGCACACTCTTGACTCGAAAACGAAATCTTTCAAAAGGTGTATTATATTATTTGATCATTAACGTATGTATACCACCATTCTTCACGAATGTATACAATTATTATAGCTTTTGAGTTTTCACATTTTTGACAAGACTTGTCAAAAATGTCAAAAATTACACTAAGTGTAAACATATTATTGTCTTGAGTACTGAAATGTCATATTTTAAGTTTAACTTGCTTTTTTGACGGGATACAACCGGATATTTACAAAATTTGGAGATGTTGATGTTTTTCGTTTGCTTCATTAATTTATTTTTTACCCTTAAAAAATAAATAATAAAAAACTTCGGTAATAAACTTAAACTTGGAACAATTTATTCAATTTTCTTCTCACAAATTCGATTCTTGTGAGTTGAAAATATTTTTTAGCGTTTTGCTCTATAAAAGGTAATGTGTATCTGTACGAGTTGTAGTTTTACTACCCAAATAGTTGAAACTACCTAAAGACGACGATCGTTTACCACGGACATGTTCCTCGGTTTCAATCTCGCGTTTATCTATCGAACCCTTAAACTTCTCCGCTGTAGCGTTATGAGTGAACCGAACCGCAAGCCCTGGTTTTATTATTTATTTTACTCGTCGCCTAGATTCAGTAAGTGATTGCGACAGATAAAAAGCGGCTGCCGTTTCTTCGCGGCTAGATATAGGAGACTAGACGCTTTGCTAGTCGACATTCGTAGCGCTATAGTACCGAACTTAGCCACTACAATATATATATTCGAGTTACCGTATATATGTTCATCACCCTTAGGGCTCGATAATTTTTCAATTTAAATTTATTTGCGTTGTAAATTTATATTGAAATAAAAACTTAGGCACGTTAGCAGATCGTTAAACATATTAACAACACATCACTAATTTGTATCAGCAGATTAAGCTTTATGAACTCTTTAACGACTGATTGTTAAACCGGCTCTTAGTCTAACGATCTATAATAATCAATTGGTTAACGATCGATTGGAAAAATTACATTAAACAAAAAATCAAAATCCACAAAATATTGAGGTTTTGCCTAAATGCAATATGTATCAATTATGGTGGAGGAATTGTACCCTCGAAGTATTTTACCGGTTCACATATTGAACTTCATGACTTTTCTATAACTTTCTCACCTCCTCCAAACTTTCCCAAACTTCCCTGACATTTTCCCAAAACTTCCCGACTTTCCTCATATCTCCATAAAACTTCAAGACTACCCTCAAACTTACCCCACTTGTTCTCATCTTCTCACTTCTACCCTTCTACCCTTCTCAAATTTTGTAACTTAACACAATTTCCCCGACTCGTTTCAGTCACTTCCTTATTTGGCACCCTGAAACATCCTGACCATCCCAAACTTCTCAACTTCCTACAAACATCCTCACTTCTCTTTAACTTTCGTACTTCCTCCAAACTTTCCAAAACTTACCGACTTGTTCACCACAAAATGTCCTTACTTAAACTTCCAACTCAAACTTACAACGCCAAAAACATCACTTCCGTATTTTCAGGAGGACAAATTCCTCACTACTTAGAAAGTACGTCTAACACCAACAACTCGGACACGCCCAAGCTTCTGATTACGAAACTTGAAACTAAACTCTTGCAGATTGTGCAGTTTTACGTCACCAGCCTCTTAAACACGTCCAACTGGTTTGTGATTCGCGACAAACCAGTAACGATGTCACTTAACAGATTAGCTACACTAAACGAGGATCCTTTTAGTGGCCCGTAAAAATCATGTAACCGCAAACGTGTATTTATTGGCACGATTTTTATTTATGACCCGCTTGTTGTGAGGTCTGAAACTAAAGTTATGGTAGGTTAAGAAGATCATCATTAAAAGACGGGACGCTGATTCGGGAGATAGCCGGAGCGATGCCATTTATCGGCAGTTATGACTGAAAGTTATTTCTAAGGTTTTCCTCAGTAGGCGAGTGCTGGGACTTCATTTCTTAAATAAAATATAAAACAATTAAATTTTTATTTGACACTGACAGTTGGCCAAATTTGATTGGACAGAGGTCAAGCGAACTAATCAGTAAAGCTCTTGACATTCCGTTTGAACACACTCATTACCTACTGTTATAATCGATGGTAACACCGGGTTAAACTGATTTTTGTCGATCAGTAGACTTTTGAAAGATTTCTTTGTTTAAAACCGACAATTAAGTTTTAAACCAGGACAAGAATACGCTAGTAAATTGTTAAATCACTTATTATTCTGCTGTGTTATTTCATTGTAATCAATTTTGGGACCAAACATAAATTAAATTTAAATCTACGAAACCATTTTTTGGGGGGTATCTTGAAGAGTGACCACTTGCCCCATTTCAGATTACAAATAAGGATATGGTGTGGGAATGTTGTGATTATTGTTGTAGAACTTAATCCCAGATTTGCCCTTTTATCTAGGATACCCTTCGACAAAATCTTCAGTAAGGATTCTCGGTGGCTGGTTTTAAACTAGAGATCCCCGAAATTATCTCAAGACTAACGAATTTATTGTATTTATCAAAACGCCTAAAGTTGGCCGAAAAAAATGATTTTACATAAAGACAGTGACAAAATCTAAAGACGTTCTACAAGTAGAACCAGTGTATAATTCTCAAAATTGTATTAAAATTGTTTAAAAGATAAAAAAGATTTATTTATTAGTCTCCGAAATGTTTTGTTTCACTTGTTCTTAATGTTATCTAACACTTCCTCCCAAAATAAAACACGAACACGAAATAAATCTAGTTTTAATTGTGGTAATAAAGTTCAAGTTATGATACCGACTGTACCACTTTCCTCGTGTACCTAGTCATGATCCACCTCATTTGGCGGCAGGATATAAGCGACGTGAAGTAGGCACCACGACTCCGGCGTGAATAGACCATAAAGAGACCATGACCATATTTATTTACAATACTTCTCTAACTGCCACATAAAGTACATTATACCTTGCAACTGAATTTGTAATTGTGTTGAAAGCTAAAATTCCCACGGTAAAGTTGTCAATTTCACTGTTTATGAAAATACTTGTCCGACTTAAATGTGCTTTTTAATCTTTCACTGTTTATGAAAATACTTGTCCGACTTAAATGTGGTTTTTAATTATGACTCTTTTCTCTTAAAATAAGATAAATAAAATAAAAAAAATATAACGGCCATATTGTTTTGTATTTTTATTCAATTATTTTAAAAACCAAACGCCTCCATTTTAAGATTACGATTATTTGCTATTAAGAATACTACGCAATTTCGCAAAGTTCTTTATATGGACGAATGAATACATACAATTTTCCTGGACGTTTACTATTTATTGAAATGTTGTGTTTTTTGCTGCCACTCATTGAAAGTTTTTGGATGAGCGTAGCGAGCGTAGCGAAGATTCCATTTCACTACACTGGAGAAAAAAATCCGGAATGTTTTTTTTTTTCTTTCTTTCCTTCTTTTTTTTTTCTGTATTTTTGTGTGTTTGTCAGCACGATTCCGGCTAAACCGATACTCCGATTGCGATGAAATTTTATGGAGGCCTTCGAAATCTCTGAACTTAGAACTGCCACGTTTTTGAGCGCAATCGGAAAAATTTTTCTTATAAAAAACGCAATTTTACGATTTTTTTCGATTTTTTAAATATTTCTTCGACTTATAACACCTACACGCTTTATCCGATTGTAAAGATTTTTTCATAGAACCTTAATTTTATGAATTAAGATATTCGTGTGAAATTTGAGCGTAATCGAAAAATTATTTCTCATAAAAATCGAAATTTTACGGGTTTTTTCTTTTTTAAAACAATTCTTTGACTTGTAACACCTACATGCTTTATCCTTTTGTAATGATTTTTTCACAGAACCTTAATTTTATGAATTAATATACTCGTGTTAAATTTGAGCGCAATCGAATAATTATTTCTTATGAAAATTGCAATTTTATGATTTTAAAAAAAAATTACGATTTATTAAAAAAATTAAGTTAATTTTTTATTTTATTTAATTTAATTAAAAAAAATCTTCGACTAAGTAATAATTTTTCACAGAACAACAGAAAATCCGCGTAACACATGGCAGCTCAATGCACCAATTACGCTCATCCAACAACGCGGCGGGACTTAAGCGTTTTCCTAGTAAAAATAATTACCTTTTATTTTGTGCATTGCCAACACGGGAAGCCAAACAACTCAACTCCCGCTGTGAAATCTAAATGAATGTGTTGCGATTTCATCAGCACAAAAAAAATCACAAACACCTGCATATATTTACATAGATTCCATTACCTTTCTGTGTGGATAGAACGATGACATAAGCTTATAGCTTAGTTGAAATTCGTACAAACAATAAATTAAACCAGTTTTGTCTGCATTTATTATTTTCAATGCTGTCTTAGTTAAAAATTCGTGCTGAATAGTAAATACTGCAGACAGATGCGAAGAGCGATTCATGAACAATAATTTATTTAAAGTATTTAATACAATCCCGAATATTTATTTTTTAACTTTAACTCGTGAAATTTAAAAATTATTTTGATTCTTATATATATATTTATTACACCTTTATTCTATTATGTTACAAAATATGATTTTCAAAAAGGACAAAAATAATTGATAATAATTATTATAAACGTTGTATGATGTGTGTTTTTGTAATTAACTGTTCAATATGTTATTGCTTGTCGATATTCTTAAAACTTAATCTTAGGCCCTTCATTTGCATACGTCCGTATTTAAGTTTTATAATTTAAAAAATATACGTTATTACATTTATGGTAATCTTGAAGAATATTAAAGAAAATCCAATAAAAAACGATTGATTCCTATTAGAATGTGTAATCCTTGCTGTTTCCAGCACACACTACACCTTCCCTTCCACATTTCTGATTCAGCCCGCACACCATACTTAACCTCCCATCTCCGACGCTAGATAGCGCCCTGGAGAGTCCTGGATTATAGCGTCACTAGCGCACGTGCTATCTGCGCGCTATCTAACGGGTGGAACTGGCACTTGAAGCTTGTCGTTACGGGTTCAGATACCAGAGAATATCTGGGAGTAGAGATAGAGGAATATGCGGCTTCTCTTGTAAATGTATCGGCACTTCTACCATTGCATCATACTCAATATTGAATATATTTTATTATGCTAATAATGACCAAAACATGCACTGAAATTTAAATATTTTGTTAAATAATGTTCTTTTTTTCAACAAACAGGATGCTATTCATATATTGTTTTATAAATAACCTATAGATAATCGGTGAAATTACTCATAAATGTTATTGATTTTGGCAATGTTGGATTTTGAATAAAGTTATCATATTTTGTAATTTGTTGTTTTATTAGTTATTTTTTTTCACATTTTGATTGTGTACTTTTATTATGGCAACCATTGTATTAAATTAAATTAGTTCATACAACCAAATACCATTTTTTTTTTAATGACCATGTTGTTTATGCATTATACGTATATATGAGGCCTATTTTTAGGGATGTTCCAAACGTACTGCCAATTTAGACGGTTGTTACTTGTTAGTTTTTACTATTTTTTCACGTTATCACTAATGCAATCTAAAATCTAAAATACTAATGGTGATATTTAGTAATCCGTCTACAAACAGAACACTACCCATAAGAACATATCAATAAAACAGCAATAAAAGTAATAATTTTACGTTTACAACCTATGACTTGCCCCTCTGCGAAGAGGTATGCATGAAGTTTGATGAAAACTTGGAAGGTATATCCAAGAGTTGATACAATCCCGACATTTGCTTTTTGAGGAAAGGGTCCTTGAAATCATAATCCTTCAGTGTATTGATGGTGAAAATTAAGTTGTCAACCTTCGGAACTAGAGCTGTCGTATTAATAGACACAAAGCTATGTAAACTAGCCATTTTATGACAATACGAATTTTAATAAATTGTGATTTAATATCTCAAGGCTTCGAGGGCAAAATTGTAAAGCAAATTGTTGTTAGCAGCACTCAAACAGAGTGAGCAGGCGCGTCGGAACGTTTTGAAAGTTGGGGGGGGGGCAAATCCATTAGTCGATTTTGTAGGGTATAGCGGGGGTCTGGGGCAAGCCCCAGCCGCCGGAGGCCCTTTTCGCCAAGGCGAAAAAAAAATCACTATACTATTGTCATGTTTTAACAGTACTCGGACGCTGTAAACGATGTTTTTCATCAACTACTGCGATTAAAAACTCAAAAAATTAACGTTAAAGTGGCCCATTTTAATAAATTACAACATATTTTTTTATGAATTGACGAAGATACAGGCAAACGCATTATTGCGTTACCCTCTTTTGAAAAAAATACTAACTGAAGGCTGTTTAGTACGTTTCATATTTAAAATTACGATATCAATTTAATCTTTAAACCATTAAACACGAAGCACTACACAAACCACACTTACACTTACTTACTTTACTTTATACTTCACACTACACTACTTATATTCTAAGAGGAATAATCTTCCCACTTGCCACTTCGCTATAATCAAAGCAAACACCAGCGAACCGACTCCCAACTTGCGATATGCCAATAACTGTAGCAATTCATTCAAAGGGATGTTTGGATTAGACGTGACTCTGAGTCACGTGTCCACTCTTAATGAAGCGAGTGACCGGTACACAATGCAAGACGGGTGGCTGGTTATAAAGATAGTCGGATAGACGGTTCAGGCATGGGGTATGTTCTTCTTGGAAATGAATTGTTGACACTTGACAGGATCATCCGACGTTGCTTTCCCCAAAAGTAGAGTAGAAATCTTAATTTTTCAACTCAAAAATCTGCCCCCCTATGCCCCCTTGGCATGAAAGTTAGGGGGGGCAATGCCCCCCTGTTCCGACGCCACTGAGAGTGAGCATAACTATAATATGCAGCTGTTGCCACTGTGCTATTAGCGTAAAATAATAATCAGAAATTTACTTGATTTGATTGGTTGTCTGTCTGTTTTGTTGTTCATTCTGGTTTTTACTATACCCATATGTATATTATTTGCAATGTGAACGATTCGATGTCTTACTGCTTATTTAATTGTGAGTATATTTTACCTACTCTGTCCATGGAGCTGAATGGTATAAGTCCTTTCACTGATGAAGATCGGGTACAAATATAAACTCGCTTGATTCAATTCGACTTGTATTTATTTTTTTACAGAGTCTGCTAGATGTTCATCAATAATAATCGTATTCTACAATCAATTTATTGATTTAAACAGAGCTATACATCTAATACGTTCTTGTGCACGTTACGTAAGACCATTAGGTAAGAGAGAAACCCAATTTCTTCGGCTCCTAACTAACCACTCTTGGGTGACCATGTCAATTACATGGAAAATACGACGACAATCACAATAATTTAAAACTATTAACTAATTCAACTGGTTGTATAAATGTGGTTTTGTGAAGTACTGCCCGAAGCCTAGAGGATAGAACCGTTATGTGCATTCTATTTTTGAAACGGGTAACACAAATTCCCAAAGGAAGTCCTGGAAGAAGTGAAGCACTGTTGATTGAGCTTCCAGAAACATACCTGGCATATCCCTGTAACTATCCTTGATTCGGTACATGCGAACAGTATTTTATTTAAACCCTATACTTTGATTGACACTGGTTTTAAAACAAACTGTAGTGTCCTAGATCAAAATAATATTTTTACATGTACTGATAACGATTTTGTCTACCCTGTTTGTTGATCAATTAACAGTAACACAGAATTGAATATACCAAAATACTAAAGCAAAGGAAATTATTGATAAGTTTAGGCAGACGTTAGAAAAAGCTGGCAATGTTTAAAACTATATAAATACGATGCCAAAGGTAATGTTTCAAGACAAAAATGAAGTGTTTTGAGTTTTTCTTGAGGAAGTTAGACTAATTTATTGATATTCGTCGATTTCCTTAACAATGTCGCTAAATTGTTTTTTTTTTATCTTTAATCAGTCAGAAAATGCAGACTTATATGGTGTTTTGACCTCCTTTAAAGATTCTTATCTATTAAAAATTGTATTTATTTTTTTGTTTATTTTCTATAAACAAGCTGTGGAAAAGTGTTGTGAAAGGAGCCTTCCTCAACTTGAAGAATAAGATATTGGTATAATGTATGTTTTAAAATTTCTTACGTATAACGACGATGTGAAATACCTCAATGACTATTTAAATCACAGTAGTAATTTAAAAGATTAGCAAATGAAACATGCCATTATGTTCAAGAAATATAAATGCAAGTACCACATAAATAAGGATCAAACACAAAATTGAATTAGCTGAAGAAAAAAAAATGCTTCATATAATTACTTATAGCTCACTTTTAGTAGAGCCAGCAACCAGTGTATTGCACTGAACATTCTCTCACGTTAATAAACATGTGATTGTTGGGCAACAATCAATGCTGCACCTAACACATTCTACCTGTTTGTTAACACTGACAGATCCTTGTGGTCTATATTCTGTTGCGTTTATCCGGCCCACAGATAGGTGTATTTCAAAATCGACGTTATAATCTAAGTCTACTAACTGACAGGTCTACGCCTTTGTCTCCTAGCAAGGATTTACCGCCTCTCCCTATTACACTGGGCTTATGTACAGTTACAACGAGTCAGTGTGGTCACAAGATCTAGAATAGTCACTAATTTATTTTAGTCACTGTTAATTGTATTGTATTTATCTAAGGCAAAGGACATTAACCAATGTTAAGGTTGACGTCGTCTACAACAATGGAAAAACCGTTAAACATTGAACGCAACTCATTGTTTATTCACCAAAACTAGATCCGCGTGTTTTTATTTTATTTTTGGGGCGTTGCAAGAAAAACGTAGCTTATAAGAAGAGTGAATATGATACGCCCTAGGACCGACAGTGTTGGCTCGGGCGCTAAGCGCTCGACTCTGATTCGGGAGGTCCCGGGTTCGAATCCCGTCGAGACCGGCAATCCTGACTGAAGGTTTTTTCCGAGGTTTTCCTCAGTCGTTAAGGCGAATGCAAGGGATTGAGTCCTCTTAAACAGCCATCGGACATCCCTTCACAATTTCCTATCCGCACATACCTAGTTCACCTGAAGAGGGGCTAATTGCACCCTATAACAGGTTTCCAACGATAAGAAAAAAACGCCCTAGGGTACTGAAATCATGTCGTTGTTTCGGTGTGCGCTTATCTGTGTAACGTTTTCTAAGTCAATATACCAAATGACAACATTTAATTTAATATGGTTGTTTTGTAGAATGTGTGTATAAATGGTCGTTACAGATGAAAAATGCGTTAAATAAAAAAAACTCTACCCATTGTTAAAGTTTTTCTGTCATAAATTAATGTGAATTTACACAAAAGCTACTTAAACAGTACATACAGTACATTCAAATTTTTCGAATGAAACTTAAAACGAACCACTGATTGCTATAATTCCTTTTAAAATTATCGATTTTTGGTTGGTTATCGTTTACTCGTTGATTGCGTCGGGGCCTACGGGGTTGGCTTGGTCGCTTTGGTTTACTGACCCCACTAAAATCGGTTATGACTGAGTGGGTAGACTCTAAATAAGATTTTTTAAATCGTTTTGTTGATGCTATTTTTGCAATTTTTGGATTATTAGAAAAGAAAAAGCATATTGAAGTCATACCATTATTACAACAACAAACATTGTTTGGAAATTCAATAAAAACAATACTGACAGCAATACAAGAAGTTTAACTAGACTTCCTTAACATAAAAACATGTTTTCTTATAAATTCTCTCCTTGCAAATTTGCTTAAGTTTTCAACGTCTAATTAATTTTGGGCAATAGGACATCAGAAACATATTATTGAATTCTTAAATTGATCTCGGTTCATGATTATTACTGGATTGTGAGAGTAAAACCAATATCGCCATCTTGAATGGCATTCGCTGTGATGTTATTTCGACTAAGTGTTTGAATTCACATCCCACCTTCCAGTCTACCACGACCACTAAACTATCGCATCGTTAACACGTCATTACTCACTAACAGTTGACAGCGCCTCGCTCTATTGACGCGCCGTTTACCTGTCATCGGCAAGTCATTTGGTCACGTGCTGATTCACACACTGACCGACAGAGGATGAGAGAACTTATTTAAGCTAAACTCTGGTTTGGTAAGTCACCGCAGTTAAGATTTTAAGTTCTTTTTAGGCTTTCTTAGAAGTATCAGTAAGTTAGAAAATTCTGACATTTCCATAGTGCATTTACACAAAATACATCAAAATATATGACACAAAATTCAACATTAATATAAGTACGTGTGCATAGCATCAAGTATCATTTTATAGAGTTTTGTAGCATCTATTTTTTGGCCACCTTCAAAAACTTGTATATGAAGTTTTCTCATATTTTTATTTTTGAAATTATGTCATCAAGTTTAAATTAATATCAACTGAATTAAAATCTGTATTAACAAATAATTGATACTATGTTAAATGAAATCAAGAAAAAACTTTTTTTGAGACGGAATTTTTACGATTTTTTGTATTTCACAAACCCGGTCTGTACTACTAGTTATCTGCATTGAGGGTCTGTTTAAATCGAGGGGAGGGGTTGTTTGAATGGTGGGGAAGGGAAGTGAGGGGAGATTGTTGATAACCGAACCTGTAGTTGATTTCCCATTCAACAGTCGATTCATCTTAAAGTACCCCTACAGAATGAGATGAAGATATAGGATTTTGCACCCTCACCGCTATAGGGTGTCGAAGGGATTTGATAAACGATGAAAAATATTTTAGGTTAATTTAAAAGAAGTTTTTAAGATATTAAATTGTGATTTAAATAATACCATAAAATGAGGTATTTCTTCCTAACCTTACACTAACTGTAGGCGTATATTTTATAAAGTAATGGATATATATACTTGCTATCTTGCTTATTTATTGATTTTATTTATTTATTTATTTATTTATTTATTTATTTAACGACTATCCCATTCAGTTAAAAAACGAAATTCAAATTTTTTTACGTACCCCAGGTTTTTATTAATGATATAACTCTTCCTTAATGGATCATTTATTAAATATTTGCTTTCTAAAATGGACGTATACCGCTGGTTAGAGCAGATGGAGGGTTCGCTTCGTTCTCCTCAACGTCTGCTCGGCAGTCTGGGTTAGTGGAAGAACCTATATGACTGTCAAGGTTACACCGTCCTTTCGGCCGATGGGACGTAAAGCCGTTGGTCCCCTTGGTACTTTTCGAAAGGGAGTAAGCTACGTGCCCGTCTCGGGTTTTCCCTCCTCCTTCTATTCACCCTTCATTCTTATCAATCACCACTCATCGTCTCGAATAGCCTTAGTACATTAACATGAGACGTTAAGCAATACATATCAATCAACCTTAAAAACAGCACAGGTTTCACTGCAATACTTAATATGTCATTACAAAGCGTAGACATTAGAATGACCAAACCACTTCAGCTAAGTATAACGACGTAAGCCACAAATCCCCTCACTCACGTCCGTGTCTGCAGTCACGTGAGAGCACGTGACACAACACGTGTCGTTAGCTGACCGTCAGGCACGTAGCAGACTCAGACTCAGACGGTGTTGAATACTTGAAGAGAAATTCCGCACTCTGCAAAAACATAATGGTAACGTTACGTGACGATTTCTGTTCGGTTACGCGTTAGTCATTGTTTGTTAATCCATTCAAGATTCTATTAAGTTCTTTTCAGACCACTGGTTGATTCGTGATCGGCTTTTGTTGGTGAGTTTCACATGATGTTTTGTTTAGTCCACAGAAAGAAATCACACGTGTCCAGTAGCTTGGCTTCACCACCAACCATAATGAAAAGGTATTTCTTAACCTTTATGTTATAATTGTATTATTATTTAATAATAATGGCCGACGGAGCAACTCCTCGTGTGATTAAGACAATACTAGGCACCAAAATGCATTATTTCAATAATAAAAAAAAATACTTCCAGAATTCGACAATGAAGGGCGTAATGACAATACAATACCAATAACATTTTGAACAAACTTCTGCACAAGCAAAGTTGATGATCGTACTCGGAAACCACAAAAATTTGACATTAACTTTATTTTGGCATCCAAGATAATTTTAAAGTTGTGTAAATACACGTTCTAACTATTTTTGTCGATCCACAATACAACTTTATATAACAAAAACTAAAAAGTTACTAGCATTATCTTTTGTTGTCCAAATGAACTAGTGGTATAATTTCTGGTTACAAAATGATAAATCGACCTCTGTTATAGAAAATATTTTCAATGGTTCCAAATTATAACTACTAGTAAGTAAGTATTTTGGTAAAAAGCCAGTAACAAATAAATATAAATATAAAAAGTTATTATAATTTTTTGATGTATTATTTTTGAGATGTGATTTGCAGTGTGTACACGTTCATCACATACCTATATACTTGAACCAATTTTAAATGCTATTGTTTATAAATAAAAGATTTAACTTTATTTTATACGTCGTGTCTTTTAAGTTGACACAGTTTAACATTCGTGAAAAATTTCTTCTTCAAACATTTTAATATTTTTGGGAGTTTTAACTTTACGTAATTTTCCTAGCAAAGCCTCATTGTGAATAATGGACTTATTTTATCTCATACAAATAACAGGATCAAGACTGCGAAATAAGTTGCTACAGTGGCGCGTCCTGTGGGTGTTATCGGGAGAGAAAGGGTTATTTAAGCCACTCTGTTCCAATCTCGCAAGTTGCTACGTTACGGGTTCGCTCGATCAAGGCAGGCCGCAAATTAAAGGCAACATCGAACGATTCGCCTCGCTCAGCTTCGAGTGTTTGTGGAAGGGATCAGGGGAGCAGAAGGTGTTGTCTTGACTGAAGAAAGAATTAAGAATTAATTGGAAAGCCAAACAATAACAGAGCTGACATTGCTGACGTTATCGGGCATCGCGTGAAGAAAAACATTTGCGTCAGAGTGAGAGAGAGAAATACATTTTCTTCGTCTAACAAATTGTTAAAGTTCACATTTTATATATAAAACCATGTTTTGAATATGGTAATTTAACAAACCAATTTCAAATCATAGCTTAAACGTCTCATTCGCACAAAGAGAAATAGAAAGCTGAAAACATAAAAATGTATTAATTTATTCAGTTATAAAAACCTTTTTAAGAAAGAGGACAGTAAGTAAAGCTGAGATTACATGATGCCAACTTTTTTTTTTTTACAAATAATTACAACACAACAATAAAATAATATCTTATTTCAACATATTTTTTTTTAAAAATGTATTGTAAAGTGAATTTTTTATTATATTATGGTATTAATATATATTTTTATGTTTCTCATGTATAGGTGCAATATCTCTGTGGCTGTCAACATCACAATATGTGTTCGTTTAAACATAATTAATATACATACATATATATTTATATATATATAAAATTAACATAATTAAGTCCAGGGTTCAATTCCCGCCAAAGTCAGAAGTTTTTTAACTTCTGATTTGGACTTGAGTCCATCAGTTCTTGTCTTAGGAGTTTGTAAACGGTGACTTTGGAGCCGTCCTAGCAACGAAGCACATAATAAATTCAGAGTTGTTCTGAATCGGCCTTGTTGATTCTGGCGTTGATCCGCGGGTGTTTGCACTCTCCATACTACAGATTGCTATATTTCCTATTAAAAATATATATCTTTGGTTGGTTATCGCTCACTCGTCGATTGCGTCGGGGCCTACAGGGTTGGCTTGGTCGCTTTGATTTACTGTCCCCCACTGAAAATCAGTTACGTAGCTGAGTGGGTAGACTCTAAATACAATTTATTTTGTTTATTTTATAACAACAATTAAAATCATTATATGATTTCAATCTATCTTTTACCCACATTTTCGTTATGAACAAGTAACACGATATGGTTATATGTCAAACTCAAGGCAGTGAGCGAGCGAGTGAAATTAGAAGAGAGAATAATGGAGAAAAAGAGACCTTTGACAGGGCACGCGTTAGAGGTTGACGGCGAAAGCGAATCAATTGACGTAGCTAGTTATGTTTCTAATTTAATTCCGTGCTTTTTTATTGTGGTTGATTTGAGCATTACTGAAATACATGTATTTACCACGTTTTTCATTTCAATTTACCTATTCACATTACATTAAAGACTTGGTTATTAGGCTTTTATGATAAACTATTAAATTGATTATGAGAAGAGAGAAAGGGGGGACGATGAGGAATAGTTCATAAAAATGAAGATTGTTTTTTGCCAATAATGTGGCGAAATGAATGTAAATGTATAAAAAGATGGATAGAAACTTAAAATGTCAAACTATTATGTATTCTACGTTCAACTTCCAAGTTAATACACTGACGGGATGGAGAACATGATAAACATGTACCTACAACAAAAATCATTTACCCTGTTTATGTAATGCAAAATATGAAATTAGCCCTTTGTGTACTTACATTGTTATAATATCACAAATGTTGAAAACAATGTGTTTATCATTATTTAGAAACACGGATTTTTCGTAAGAATATCTGAAGTGAAGAAAAAATGAGACGTAATTATTATGATCTTGTCTTTGAATTTTAAAACAAATAATGCATCCGTACATATACTTTAATAGAGATCCTTTTGAACAAAACAAAAACTGATCGAACTTGCTTAAAAAATTTACATACGTATGTTTACTAGGAAAACGCTTAAGTCCCGCCGCGTTGAAGGATGAGCGTTTTTGTAAGTTTTTAGTTTGCGTGGGACCACTTTTCCTTTGCAAGTGCTTTGTGAATGCATTGTAGGTGATTGTTGTCAAGTTTCTATTGTTACTTGTTTATTATTATTATAAACCTCAAAAAACTCATATTAAAACACTTATTTCTATGAATTCTGGCTAACTTTTTCAACTTTTTCTTTCAAAAGGTACTACGTCACCATAACTTTAATGTCCATGTGAAATCTCAACTTTGTAGACGCACCCGTTTGGTCAGAATCGGCCCAAATGTGACGAAAATATCGAAATAAAAATCGAAAAACTTAAATTTAAATCTTTATTTCTATGGATTCTGGGTAACTTTTTCAACTTTTTCTTTCAAAAGGTACTACATCACCATAACCTTAATGTCCATGTGAAATATAAACGTTGTAGCCCCACCCGTTTGGTCAGAATCGGCCCAAATGTCACGAAAATATCGCACTAAAAATCGAAAAAATCGTAAAAATACGATATTCATGAGAAATATTTCTTCGATTGTACCCAAAAACGTGGCAAGTCTAAGTTCAGAGAAAACGAAGGTCCCCTCCAATTTTCATCAAGATCGCTTGTGCCGTTTGCCCGGAATCGTGCGAACAAACAGACAGAAAAACAAACCAAAAAAAAACACCCGAGCTAAATTTTTTGGGGGGTCAGTGAAATTGAAGTCTTCACTTCGCTCGCTACGATCATTCAATTAAAACGTATTGTAAAAGGAGACAAACTATGAAGTAGGTTATGTGTACAAGATGACAACACTACGTGTTAAATGATGTACACAAACATATGTATCCTTTTGATTACTTGACATGATTGGTGAAGGACACTTATTAGTATGGTGTGTACATTTGGCATATTAAGTTATTGGTAAACATATTTGAAATGTTCTAAAGTTGTTGCTGTTTTGAGAATTCATAATATTATATAATGGTCAAGATATAATTTCAAATCAATTCAAACATTTCAAACTTAGAACATTATATAATACTTATTTTATGAAATGTAAATAGTGTATTAACATTATTTTTCCTCGGAATTTTTAGATCCCGACAGTATTTATTAAAACAGCAAATACTCCCACATATTATGCTACAAGTTTGATGTTTACTTGAATTAAAACGTTTGGACGTGAGTAAGCCATTTTTAACACCCCCCTTTCCCGCTTCTATTATTTTTATATATTTTGCTCTTCTGTTCATATAGTGCACTAAATATTAAATTATTAAATTTCGACAGTGATAAATTCAATCTGCATTTAAAACGTTGATATGTACTAATGTTTTAACCGTTTCATTGATGAGCGTAGCGAGCGAGCGAAAACTTCAATTTCACTGACCCCTCAAAAAATGTAGCTCCAATGTTTTTTTGTTATATTTTTTTGTGTGTTTTTTATTTTTGTCTTTTTTAGAGCAAACTGAATAGTTTGTGAAAATGTACCCCCAGGAACTTCACAAACATAATATGAGTCCTTTTGGTTCAATGTTGGGAAGACATTATTTATGGTGTTGTACATTTTATTCGATTTATGGTAATATTTTGAAATTTGTTCTAAAGTGTTGCTGTTTAGATACATAATATTTATAATGGTCAGATTTATTTTCAAACCATTCAAAATTTAAAAAACTAAACATAAATAACTTATTTTAGAAATGTAAATATGTATTAACTTTATTTTTCGGAATTTTTAGATCCTGACAAGTATTTATAAACATGCAATACTCCACATATGCTACAAGTTTGATGTTTACTTGAAATTAAAACGTTGGAACGTGAGTAAGCCATTAGCATTTTAGTAGCATAAGCGGAAGGGGGGGGGCTTTTCGCTTCCATATTTTTAGGGTTATTTTCTCATTCTGTCATTGCCACTAAATATTAAATATTAAACATTGTCGACAGTGATAAATTCAATCTGACATTTAAAAACGTTTGGTGAGTAAGTTTAACCGTTTCATAGTTCACAATTTGCCTATACCCATCGTTCACTATGTCTACCTTGAAGTCGTCCAAGTATATGTCAGTCTGCTTATTACAACATCCTAGCTAGCCACAGCTGGTCAAATATAAATCGAAGCAAATGTACGAAATTGCAAGTCATAGTTTTGTTGAATCATTTAATCACTAATTTAGCCGAAGTCAATGACATCAGAAATCGCTCACCAAGCGTTCGTGCTTCTGGCTCTGCTAAAGAGTTTAGCTACGGTCTGCTTAGAACTCGTCACACGGAACGTTATTTCCTTATGGTGATGTTATTGCACTTTGCCGAACATTAACAAGTTCTTAGTAGACGATGTATTGGTGATTAGTAGTGAGAAACCACGACGGTCATTTTGCACGGTCAGGTTGTTATGCAATGACATATTATTCATTCGCATACGATACGTGCTCTTATTTAAAGTGGAGGTAAATACACTTCTAGTGTAGTTGATTTTCTCACTGCAAGCAGAGTGACTCAATAACTAAATTATATGATTGGAAATTACTTCATTATTTTTTCACTGAAACCTGTGATCATATACTAGCCACGTCTCTTTAACCCATTTTTCATGTTTTTTTTTCTTTTCGTCATTTTCATATTATTTTGCTTATTCTTAATTTATGCTAGTCAATACTTATCTTATTTTTCAACTCTAATACCCGATAATTGACTAATTGACTTTCATCAGAGCTACCCGATACTTGTCTCGCATTCGTCATGACTGCTACTCGAATATGTTTATCTTTCATCATCATCACTGCTATCCATTACTTGTACTGTTCTTCACCAATGCTCCTCGATACTTCTTTTATTCTTCACTATTGCGACCTAATTCTTAAATGATTCTGCATCACTGCATTCTTCACCTATGCCACCCAATACTTATCTTATTTTTCACCAGTGCTACCCGACATTTGGATCATTCTTCACCACTGCTACCCGATACTTGGCTTATTCTTCATCACTGCTACCCGACACTTGGTTTACTCCTCACCACTGCTACCTGATACTTGATGCACACTGTACCGTCTGAGCAACTCTGACCAACCACTGCTCTGAGATTGGGTAACTCTTCACTATGCTACCCGTAGTCGACATTTTTATGCGTCCGTTGTTCCGGCAATAGGCAGTCAGGGGTATGAGAGCAACCGCCTCAGTGCGTCCTCGCTAGTCGTTTTTGCGTCGTTGTTTCTGCTGCTGTCTGTGTGTCGTGTCCTGTCTGTCCGTCTGTCTGTCTGTCTGTCTGTTTTCCCACCACCAGAGGGAACTCACTCGTTGGTAAAAAATAAATCATTAAAACGTCGCGGAGTTGATTTGTGAGCACATTTAGATTTATTTAAATTTTCGAAAAAAAAATTTTAATTTTTTTTTATTTCGAACAAAAATGCTAAAATTAATATTGTATTCTGTATTTGATATTTCTTTCATTGTCATTGTCCTTATAGCAAAAATAAATTTGATGACCACATTCATTTATTTGTTTTGTTAATTAAAATTAAGGGTTCCATGAAATATAATTTAAGATATCATATAAAATTCTGCAAAGCTAAAAAGAAACTAACTAGCAAACTCGAACAAAACAAAATTAAATATTAATAATTAATACAAATGTAAATCATTTAATAATACATTATACTACGTATATACGCATCAAGCATTTTATCTTATATTTTTTTCTTTTCTAATTCAAGCATAACATAATTTATTTTTAAAGATCGGCATTAATGTTATGATGTAAATTAAAGTAAAAAGGGAGATTAGTACGCTGAATCCCCGCGTGGTCACCCAATGTAAATTAGCCATCTGTCTAGTCAAGTTTGAATTTATTTTTATAAATCAGTTGCCGGCTTTCTTTTAAAAAGTAACACGAATCGCCTTACTGCAATGTAAATATTGTTTTGTATAACCCCGAGTTCTCCAGGCGAGGGCGTTGAAGGTATCATTGATTGATGCCCTGTCAGCCTTCGAGCTCGTAAACTGGGAGGGTTTTAAGAGCGCGGGCTTTATTTTTAACGTCGCGTCGCCTCTGGTATTGGCGTGGATGCGATTACTGTTGAGTGACTTTATGCGACTTCCTGCGGTACTTTAAGTGATACTATTTCAGGAGATGGGTCTCGTATGGTGATGGTTTACCCTGAACTATATTGTTCTTTGTTTATGTGGTGAATACGTGTATGCATCAAGATCGTGATTTGTTTGATCACTCTGGCCCAAAATTTACAGGAAATAAAATTTTACAAATTAATATTATTAATTTTGTTAATATCACAAATAACATTATATTTGAAGAAGTCCGAAAACTTTGTGGTTATAAGACAGTTCGTACCTTGAAAAAAGGGAAAAGTGATTAGGCTACTAAAAAATACAAATATCACATTAAAAATTGTATTGTCGTCTTTTGTTTTGTAACTGTAGTACTTTTTCCAACTTTAAAACGAATTATTTTAACAATTGTGTAAACTTAATTTTTTTTAAACAAATATATTTTTATTTTAATGCGATGTTACTTTTAAATTAATTATTTTTGGCAATATCGATGTGAATTTTATTTATGTCAGTATTCAATTGGAAATATTGAAAAGATCGGGCATATTAAGTTCATCAATATCTTATCGTCTTTCTGTATCACTGTTTAGGCGGGAAACCATTAGTTTTGTTACCGAATCAACGGTTTGGGGCAATACTACAAAATTTATCTGTTGTACTTTGGTAAAAATTTTCAAAATCGGGACCTGCCTTAGCTATTGTAAAAATAATAAATTACAGCACAATTATTCTACATTTGAAAACAAACCAATTCATACTAATATTAAAAAAGTAGTAAAATTATCCTTTTCTAAAAAAACATATTACTTAAATTTTTAGTTTTTTTTTATGATCGGTCAAAATCAAATGCAGTATAATTATATTGGTATACATTTGTCGTTAACACCTTAACTTAGACTGTATTTATAACATCCTATGTTCAAGATTGAAATCTGTATGCCTATATTTTTAAACTGAGACAAAAAGTCGTTTTCATACATAATTAGATAAATAGTTCGTAGAAACCATCATTGTTATGCTTGTGTGCATTTATATGAAAGTATGTGGTAATATATCTATAACTTGATAATAATCTTATCTAATTCATATATATTAACAAGTGTATTCGTTTCATTATAGGAGAAATTATTCCTTAAGTGTTTGGGTGTTCGTTTCGCTCCACATGGGTGGGCAAAGTGCAGACAATGTTTTGTTGTTTTTAGTCAAACACTTTCTCTTAAAATATATCTTCATTGTGTTTTCTTTAACTTTGGTTAATTTCCTTGAAAACGTTGACAAAAGAATTTCATCCAGTAGGTATACTTCCGTTAAAGTTGATTTAACAGTGTAGAAAGTATGAGTCATGTTTTAACAGTGTGGTACTTAATCTATTGTTATCGTAATATTAAGACTCTCGTTGCTAATTTGAAATTGTTCGTAAATTGCATTGAAATAGGAAATTGAGTATCTTGAATGTGATTAACGGAACGAAATTTCACCGAAAATTGAGTTGAGAAAAGTGAGTGCTAATTGAGTCTTAAGATTAAGTAGGAATTGTGGTCGATGTCCTTAAGTTCTTATGATGTAATATATTGCTTGCTGATATGAGAGTCACGACTTAAACTCATAACGCTTCTAATGTCTTTATCTCATATTACGATCCTATTATATAAGGAAGAGCTCAAGTTACGTCGTAAAGCATTATTTTAATAAGTATTTCTTACACGACAGTAATGCACTATCATGCTCTCGTTGCCATATAAAATGCTAATTAAATATATTTACTTTCTATTTTATTTATTGATGCAATATATCATAATTGTTCGGTTAATGGGTACGTTAATCAATCATTTTAAATGTCACAACTAGCAAGCTCGTTTTAAATCACACATTATAATGCGTGTGATTATAATAATAAACGTAACATAAACATCTTATAAAATTAAAAAAGGTGTGAAACTGGTAATTTTGCCGCGTCGTATGTTTACACTTACTAGTGTGTGAGTTCGACAACTGATTGCTGAAAGTGCAACGAGAGAGGCAACTAGCAAACACACTTTCAGCAATCAGTCGTCCTGAAGATGCAACCCACAGTGGTTCCGAAACGTCACACTAGTATTTGTAAACACGCGACGAGGCGAAATGACCCGTTGCACACCTTTTTTAATATATTCGGGCCGCGAAAGGCTTAAATATCTTTAGGATGTGATGTAGGATGTGTATTTAAAATTTATGATCCGTTTATGTGAACAAATTGTATATTCTGTGAGCTTTCTGTTGAAATTTGAATGTAGTGTAAGATACTTAAAAATATATAATATTTGTTCCATCAACGAGGTCCGAGTTCCGATTGTTTTAGTGGCTCTTGATACGGTGCTCCCATCCTTTAAAGTGCACCTTGTAGTTCTCCCTTTCTCCGCCAATGCAGCGTGGCGCTGCTCGACAAGCGTGACCAGTAGCGCTAGCGGCGCGCGAGGCGTAAACATAACCTCAATTATCATTGTATCCGGAGCACAATACAACTTTCCCAGGCGCCCAGATCATCTGCGGATAGTATCCATTACTAATGCATGTAGTTAAAACACGTGGTCTCTATTCAGAGTACAGGGATTGGTCCCCTTAACATAACTAATTAAGGAATTAATGTGATTAGTTACTAAACTACGCCTAAACAGAAACTGCGCTGGACATATAATATAATTTATGCATGCTATCGAAAATTGAACTTCGATGTCCAGATACGTTGTATTGGTTATGTTGGTGATGTTTCTTTGGAGTCTTGTTACTATAATGATTAAAAATCAAGGAATTATTATATTATAATAATTCCTTGATTTTACTAATTACAAACATCTCTTCATCTTCATCTTTTCTTTTTCATTTTTCTTCATCTTGTTCCTCGATTTTTTTAGTAACAAGACTCGAAAGAAACATCACCAACATAACCAATACAACGTATCTGGAATGTTGCTACATATTATGTAGCAATAATTCATCCTATAATCAAACTGAACATCAACATACGTAAGCCCTAGTTTCTGAGTTTTGCAAACTCAAACATAATAACGCAATGTTTTAAAACATGTTAAAAAATATCATCTGAAAAATTGCTATAGCGTATGTCACACATTATAAAGTATTGACACATTTTGACGTGATTAATTTTTCCCTTTCGTGAAAATATTTCAATTTTGGAAATATTGGAAGTATTTAAATTAGGTATATAGTTAGTACTGAACAAAAATAACAAAGTAATCTTCAGAGGTGCCAGCTGCATCAATTACATAATCTCCTAGTCAGTGATAACGGTGTACCTCAAGGTTCAGTACTTTGATCACTATTGTTTCTATAAACAAAATAAAGCATCATTGTATTGTATTGTGCGTGTGATGTGTGATATCAATGTCAGTAGATTAACGCAGTGCAACAAGATAAGCCTAGAATTGATGAAACGATCCCCCCCCCTCCCCCCGAGATGTGAAGATGATCCGCTAGAATACCCCCGGCCATGTCGGATGCAGCATTCACACAGCCTGTTGTCATAACTCGGTAGTCATGGTTACCGAGGTAGATATCATCTTAACAACAGCTGTTGCTGCAAGGTGCTTGTGTTGCAAGTACGCTCTACTGTAATCAATGTTAATTGTAATGTGTGCTGTGTGACATCATCAGGAAATGAGATTCCCAAATGGACGAAGGTTGCGTTGTATATTATTGTATCCAATGGATGGATTTTACTAGATTATTGTTTAGTTTATCATTTATTTTAATTTTTGAATTTCCAAAATTGCGAAATTCGTCGATAACCGACAAAATCGGAGGTAATGATTTTTTCCCCGAAAATTTGCCATGTTCATACCACAATCTGAGAACATAAAAATTGAATATTTATAATATTTTTTTATGCATACGAATTTTTGAAATTTTGGTCGGTTCATTAAGGTAGCCTATAATCAAAACAATCCAATAAATCCAAAAATAAATATTTATGTTGCATTTTACAATGTGTTTTGATTAAGTGATATTAAAACATGATATTTATTCATCTTCTTCATTCAAGTTTGATATAAACATCATCATTCCTCTTATGTAAGAGGTAAATTGATATGTTTAAGTAAAAACTTCACGATAAATTAGCATCGAGCCAGCATGTTGTCATAACTTGTTATAGTAATATAAACCGAGATATCATCTTAACAACCAGCTGTTGCATCGCAATTACTTCAAGTACTCTGCAATCAATGTGTACACTGTGTTGTCAGGCAGCGCTAGGGACGACCGACCTAGACCAAGGTTGCTTGGTCATCTTTCTTCGTATAGTACTTAATAGTTTGTGTTGAGAAATGTAAATGGAGTTAGTCTGCAATATCCGACAGACTCGTGCTGTTTCCCGGTACAAAATCTTGTCGAAATCTAAATAATTTCGGCAACAATGTATGAATATTCAATTAGTACCCATTTTTATGCGATTAATCATTGAAATATGTTACAATATTTGTATTTGCTTCAGGTATGAACAAGCTTGCCTTGTATTTTCAATTTTCTTTAAAAACATCGTTGACAAATATAACTGTTTTAAAGCTCAATTTTTTTAAGAACGTTCTTTAGCAACTTGTAATAAAGAACCGTAAAACAGAGCAAATTTGTTCTTTTTACAGATGATGAAAGCCCTCTGTAGAGTACACAGTGACCATATGGACACTGATAAATCTACTGCTGAGTTTCCTAAAACAACACTAACTAACTTACTGAGTGACAATCATTCGCTGAATAACTTAGACGTCCTTTGCATTAGTGTTATAACACGCTATATAAATATACATTGTTGTAATTAGACGGCTAATAAAAACAAAAATTTTGTTCAAAGCATAACCTTGGTCACAAGGATTTACCTTTTGAGTCAGCTAAAAAGAAAAACTGAAAAAACAAAGTAGGGATTGCCATTGGCAGATAACGTCAACCAGAAAACTGGAGCAACGTCTGTCAATTCTTGTACTATTGCAATAAGAAAAACAACTTCAACAACGCAAGATCTGAGATAATCGGGATATAAATATTAGCATTCTACATTCTGAAAAAGTATATCCAATAAATAATTGATTTCCGATCAACATTCCTGTCAACACGAACGCAATACGATATTTGTAAACTTTCCTTGTTTCGCAATTGTTTTACATTCTTGTCCCGATCTGGCTGCATTCAGTTTTTTGCAACGAAACAATATTCGTCGAAAATCTAGAAAGCTCCCAAAGTATATCCCTTTTATTACTTCGCCTCGGCACACCGCGCCAAACTTCGAGTGATAAATCAGTTTTATTGAGTGAAAGTAAACTTGCAGTGATATCGTTTCCACCTCATTTCACATTGTCATAATTAATAGGTCTTGGATTTGCGCAATGTACTCTGATTTACTCGCAAGTTACGTACTTTGATAATAATACGTGTTGTGTGTGAAGTATTTCTGTTTGTTTCTACCGCAGTAATAGAAAGGTACGGGAATTGACACTTGCAATGAAGGTTGCAGGTTCGATACCCGGGCATATGTTTTGCCTTGGGGGAATAATTGCATATTATTTTCTGCAGGTTGATGCGACGTTTTTCTTTAATGTAGGTATTGAATGTATGCCTTGGTTTGTAACAGTAAGTAAATACACGTTGTGCAAGTGTGTTATTTTTAATTCTAGGCTTTCATTGAAGAACATTATGCAAGTCAAATTATATGGCTTGTTGTTCTGACATCAATAATTTCAATCTAGTTATTCTAGATCTATTTAGTCATATTTTTGTTATTATTCCTTTCAAACACAGGCAAAGAATGAGACTAGTAGTTTTAAAAAAATTCATATTTTTACAAACGAAGTTCTGTCTCTTTCATCAAGGTTGCCTTCAGACACAGAATAGCATTTATTACGAGTGTATTTACATGAACAATTACATTTACAGTTCAACTTTTAATTGTATCACAACCCGTTTCTGACATATCATCAATCGTTACAAAACAACCCGATCAATAAAAATGTCAACATTTACTTTACACTTATACGTTTACAATTTAATTTATTCAATATCATTCACGATCACAATTACATTTTAACAAAATATAACATTTAAAAAAGTAGTGTTAAGTGTGAAGTTTGAATAATGACCTGTTATAAATAAAAATTAAAAGGTTGACGAATGCTTGTTTCTTCTTGATAATTTGGTCTATTAAGTGATTTCTAAAAATCAGATTATAAGAATATCAGAAGGATTCAGAAGTTTGTGCTATGACCGACAAAAAACGCTGGAAAATTCGTCAGTAAGAATTGATGATTTACTATAAGGTATTACATTAATTTTGTATTTTAGTGGGTAAGAGACGATAAGTAGATATGACTACATAGCGAACGTACGATGAACTAGATCGTGTTATGTTACATCGTAGAAGTATACTCCCAGGCAAAATTAAATCAAGGGTGTGCCTTTCTTTAATCCAACAACACATTATTCTAATCCAAAATCACTGCCTATTTTGTATATTTCCTCCGTGAGTGATGACCATGTCATCATTTAAATTATCAAATTACTAGGTGCAATAGGTATTTGAGTCAAAACATTTTATATCAGGCCCTTAATTTATCACCGTTCTCGGGTATTCCAAGCCAAGTGGTCAAACTTCCTTCGATTACAGCGAGAATATAAACTTTGACCAACCTCTAGTTAACTAATCGTAATGTGATTATAGATAATCGATACGTTCTCGGACCCAGCCCTGTACTGATGAATAATACATCGGATAATGAATTTAAATTGGTTATTGATATTGCAATTGTCCATGCGAAGGACGCTTAATTTTGTTAAACTCGCTTCATCCGCTCACATGCGCCAAACTTGATGTTGCATTTATAGAAAGCTACATCGTGATTGCCGATTATTGTATGTACATTAGGGCACACCCTCACCGTAGATTATTTTTGAGTAATTTCACTTTAATTTTTATTAAGTTTGTAAGTTGCTGCAGCATAAAAAAAATATTCGTATAAAAACTTAGCCCAGTTGTAAAACACAGCATGCAGTTTAGGATTATCAATATTGTTTGTAAATTTCAAGAAAATATTCAAGCGTCATGCATTGCTCATTAAATATATTTATATGTATTACTTTTCAATTTAATTTATTAGTAACTGCTGAACTGTACATTTTTTAACCTCTAAATTTATTTCGTCTGCTGAAAGGCGCTTAAATTAAATGTGAACAAAATAAGGAGATGCATGTTTGTTTTTGTGAAAAAGTGATAATCATGACAAACTAATTTTAATTGTACACTATCTAAAAATAATGAACAATAATTTGTAATAATGTTTTTTTTTAAAGTATTTTAACCAGACGTCGTTGGATTGTGTAAATACGTATTTTTGACGTCACAATTTTCAGACACAAATAACCAAATTTGATTTATTTGAACAAAACAATTATTTACGTTTTCCATTTGACCTAACAATGATTCTTAATTTATTTTCCTGCTGAATAGAGCTGGCATTGTCTGCATTCGTCAGTCATTAAAATCCCATGCATTCTTAATGAGCTCGTTATCCGTTTTCTTATTTGTTTAAATCCATCAACGTTTGAAAGTTGATTCAGAGCATCTTGTGTCGGTTTAGCCCTAGGCTTTTCTATATCAAGTCTTCGCATTTGATGAATATTTAGTTCACTAGGAGGAGGGGAAGGGGGGGGACGCCTCCGGCTAAGAGGGCTGTGAGATTCAGATACCGGAAAGAGGTCTCAACACACCGGAAACAAAAATGTGTGTCTACCTTAAGGCACACAGATTGCCTTAGATTCGACTTCCTTAGATTAGAAATTATATTTAGTGATATTTACTTGGAAGTTTTAATTTTTTTAAAGCGCTTTTTTATGCGCGTTGTTGGATGAGCGTAATTTAAAAAAAAAACGAAAAAATCGTAAAATTGCAATTTTAATGAAAAACTTTTTTAAATTTCACTCAAATTTCACACGAATATATTAATTTATAAAATAAGGTTCTTGAAAAAATCATTACAATCGGATGAAGCATGTAGGTGTAATAAGTCGAAGAATTTTTTTTATCGAAAAAAGCGTAAAATTGTGATTATCATGAGAAATAATTTTTCGATTGCGCTCAAAATCGTGGCAATTGTTAGTTCAGTGATTTCAATGGCCTTTAGAAAATGTCATCGCAATTGGAGTATCGGTTTAGCCGGAGTCGTGCTAACAAACACACAAAAATACAATCAGAAAAAAAAGAAAAAAAGGTAAAAAACATTCCTTTTTTTCTCCAGTGTAGAAGAATGGAATCTTCGCTTTGCTCATCCAATAAACATAATTATTATTGTTTAATCGCAAAAAACAACAACGAAATATACGTTTTGAACTTTTTTACGATTCTAAATCAATTTATTTATATGTACATATAAAATACTTTTCTTACTAGAAGTCACTCTAACATCTTAATTTATGCTATTACTAGGGAAACGCCAAAGTCGTTGTTAGACGAGTGAGTGAGCCATGTGTTGAGTACCCGGTAACATTTCTTTTCTTCCCCTTACCTTAGGCCTCCCTAGCCTATCATATAGGCTACATTGGAGCATTTTGGCCTAAACTATGGCCTAAACATTTACACAACTCCCGGACCAACAATCTAACATTAAGCAAGACCCGGCAGTCACACGGAATATTCAGTTGAAGACTGCCAACAACAGCAACCTCCGGCACAGTGATTTCCACCAATACCCTATTATCTATACGAATATAATTATCAAACTTAAATGCAAATGTTCCCGGGTACTCACCACATGACTCGCTCACTCGTCTAACTACGACTTTGGCGTTTCCCTAGTCTAGTTGGCTAAAGCGCCCTTGTAGCCGAAATGTGGGAGACGTGGGTTCAATCCCCTGGTCGGGAAAGATTTTGTAATTTCTAGATTGCATTTCAAAAATAATTATAAACATGTTTTGAAATGTATATAACGCAGTGTAGTCCATCATCTGTGGCAATAGGGCCTACTATGGTTAACATAGCCAGTACGAAATACGTGAAAATATTGCAAGGTTTACTCAATCTACGTGCGGAATTTGGGGGTACCTTGACGTCCAACATTCGACTGACCTTGCATGGACACGGCATTTCACGGCCAGGCGAAAAACAAACAAAAAATATCTTTTCAAAATCTAAAACATTGTCGTTAAAATAATTTCTAAACATTGGAAGTCTATTTCTCAGTTTATTATTTCTTGTAGGTTTAAATCGCAATGAATCTTGCTGATTTTGTTAACAGTTCTCAATAAACTCGTACCGGATGTCCGTTTAAAATTTCAGCGCAATTTGTTCAGCGATTCGGCTGATTTTCAACGTACACACACACACACACACACACGCACGCACGCAGAAAAACCGTAAGGGCCGTTTAAGTCGAATGGAAATCACTACGTTCGCTACGCTCACTCGTTCAATAAGAACGGCACTAAGTTTCTGACTTACATGTTATCAGTTGGGTGAGTAAACACGATTGTACAGTGTAGGCTACACTATCGACTGTAAGTAAATCACGGGGTCAGGTTGTAAGTATTCATCACACATTCAACGGAACTCGAGCGCTTGGAGGGTGTTATTTAGTTTTCCTCAGTTCACATAACAATTATGAAACAGTGTGTTAATGTTGTTACATAGTTCAATCCACGATGAAGGTTGTTGATAATTTATAACGGTGTGTAAACTAAAACAAAAACATCTTCCGCAACAGAAAAACACGGAAAATTCCTTTTTGAGGTTCCAAAAGATATTTTATGTTTTAATTTACATGTAAGAACGTTAAAAATTATCAACAACCTTCAAAGTAGATTGAACTATGTTACAACATAAACACACTTTCATAATTGTTTTGTGACCTGAGGAAAACTAAATAAAACCCGCCAAGCGCTCGAGTTTCGTTAAATGTGTGATGAATACTCTTACTTCTGATAGAGGGTGTACTTAAAACTTTTGGTCCAGCACCATATTGAGCTTTGGTTTCCTCCATTGTCCTTCACCACTTTGAGCCGTGGATTCGTTCCAACTATTTCTGGTCGATCAGCGCATGTCTCTGACACCTAGGACAAGAGTAATTAGTGTATCAACGTCAGGAACCGTTCGAGCGGCAAATCACACACAGCATTTATTTCGTTTATTTTAGGCAATTGAGTTTTAAATGAAATTATACTAGGAAGCTTCGCAAACGCTTTTTCAGGCGCGTTGTTGGATGAGCGTAATTTTTTAAATATGAAAAAGGATAAAATTGAGATTTTCACGAGAAATAATTTTTCGATTACGCTCAAATTTCACACGAATATATAAGTACAAAACATTAAGGTTCTGTGAAAAAATCATTACAATCGAATAAAGCATGTAGGTGTAATAAGTCAAAGAAATATTTTAAAAAATCGAAAAAAATCGTAAAATTGCTATTTTCATGAGAAATATTTTTTCGATTGCGCTCAAAAACGTGGCATTTCTAAGTTTAAAGATTTCGAAGGCCTCCACAAAGTTTCATTGCAATTGGAGTATCGGTTTAGCCGGAATCGTGCTAACAGACACACAAAAATACAAAAAAAGAAAGAAAAAAAAACATTCCGGATTTTTTTCTCCAGTGTAGTGAAATGGAATCTTCGCTTCGCTCGCTTCGCTCATCCAATAACGTAAGGACGATATAATTTTAAAATTATGGATCAATTTTAATTTTAATCGGATATCACAAAAGGTACAAAGTTTTAAGAAAAATAAAGTTTTAAATAAAAAAAAAAATTGTAGGACATTTTTGTTAAAAATTCTCGATATATCACCCTTTTATTTATTTAACATTTTTTTAACAGTGATATAATATTTGTAAAAATGTTATTTAACATTTTTTTAACAAATGTAGGGCCATAAAGTCAATTGTGCATTTAATACTTTATTTATTTATTCATTTATTTATTTATTTATTATTTTATTAATTAATTTAGGGTAACGCTTATTGTAATCAATCAAGAAGCTGATTTTTGGAAAAAAATAACTTCACTTCAAAATTTACTTGTTATGTGTAATATATTTTAGTTTCATCATCTCGATAACTCTCATTAAATAAAACAACTACGTAAAGTTTAGCCTCTCGAACAACAGATACACCCAACCCACAACACACAAGGTAAACATTGACATAGTTAAAATCTGCTGTGGCGACTGTCCTCATTTTTCCAAGCCCGTTTCAAAAGTAACAACTCATCGCGAATGATGGCTACAGCCAATTATTCCAATACCCACACTTACTAAAATAATAATATGTAAATAACGGTCTTCACTTACAGCCTAAAAAACCAACTGGATATCCGTAGCAAACAGACGGTGATATTATATAGTACGTGAGTTTGCAACTTATTTTTTTGTTCAACATCCGTAGACATAACCTAGAAATGTGAGTAACATCGCGTTGTTAAGAAGATGGACGTATTACGTAAAGTTGCAACGAATGCAAGTTCATGAATGAGCTGAGCTTTCAATTATGGATCACCCGTCAGCAGTTTAGCTAGCTACTTCGAACATGGCAATTATGAATATACTGTTGCCAGTTCATTGATCTTTATTTGATGATTTACGTGCTGGAAATATTTCTGAGGTAGGAGATTTTTCTTATTGAATCATTGAATGGGTTTGAGTCATTCAGCATCTTTTGAGACTGACGAAGCTTTGGTTTTAGTTGGTGATGTAATATGCTACCTGGCAAACAAGAGTCTTATGGAATTATCAATAATCGCTGGTAATTACAGTTGGGGCAATATTGTTAAGGATAAATAAACAAATACAATATGTTGATCATATCTAAGCTAAACAATTACACAATTTCACATGGTAAAACAATATTGTTCAAATCGTCAATAACATAAAAACGCTTATACATATAGCAGGTATAATGTACATTATGTAGTCGACATGTGATGGTTAAATTGTGAACAGATACAAAAATGCATCAATACACATTGTTATAAAAGATTAACGATATTTTTTAATGTGATTTTTGTTTAATTTTTTAAATTTAATTTTTCAAAATAATTTATTTTGCACGTAAACATTTCTAATAAAGCAAATATTACACGAAAAATTATAGTTTAAATATAAAATAATGCGAATAAAATGTAACAAAAATGAAAGAGATGCTCGAAGATCCCGCCTTAATTTGGGATGATACTTTTAGATCGATCTATATAAATTTTTGGTACCTTCTCAGAAAGGCAATGCCCATCTTCGTAAATTGTTTTTTTTTTTAAATTTTGCCCCCGTTTGATCAAACATAAACACGAAGGCAAACGTACTTAAAAAGTCAACATTTCTTATGGACTTTGATGACTGGACTCAAAGAAAAAGCTGTAACTTGTTTATTTAGTCTGTGCGCAAAATGAAAAAAATTTATCTACCAAAGGGAGAAAACTTAGGCAAAATATTTTTCATTTGTAATTGTTGTATCATGTGTACAAATTACAGAGATAAATAATAAGTAATTTTTTTTGTGCTTGCGATTCAAAATATTTTAATTACTGCACTCAAACATCTCAAAGTGTACTTTGGGTTATATTTAATACAAACAACTATATTTTAATGTGATAGGAAATAGGGTGTATATCCTATCCTGTACAATATGTCAAACAACTTATAGCTTTATTTCCGTCGCTATAGGTTGATTAATACATCACGGATCTACCGCAGGCTGCAGTCTGACCTTAACCTAATAAATAAGGCTGTTAATCCGATTACACCTACAACAAAACTATCACACACCTAAGTTCAGCATTATCTTTAACCTCCAAACAAAACACCATTGTAAAAACGCCTTCTCATTTTCACAGATTGAAAATCAACCACCATCCAAGCTTAGTTACTGTTCATATAAGTCGACTTAAATCTTAACATTTAGTTATTCAACTCGGGCTTAAGTTTTGCAAGAGAGAGCTGACTTAGGCGAAGAGTTTAACACAGACCATTACAGATGACGTTTGTTAGGAGGTCTACAATGAAGTCCACACCAGATGGCAGCTAATGTTCCCTCACCCTCCCTCAATCAATTGGAAATCCTAGCTACCTTAACCATCAAATATTACGACGTACGATTTAACATGAAGGCAATGTTTCTCCTACATTTACCCACATGATTCCTGCAAATGACACAAACTATATACGCCAAACAAAGGAATAGAGAATTGGGGTCTTTATCGAGGAGAAGAATTGTACTATTACTTGTGGTGGTCTTCACCAAATTCAGGTGATTCCATTTACCAAGAGTAGCTGAAAGGAAAATTACCCCCATTATTAGGTCGAGGGTTTAACAATGAGAGAAAATGTGCCTCTCAGTTCTGTTGAAGAGATTTCTGATCATGGGGGAAAATTTTGTGAAGAAGGGAAAAAAGAAAATTGAGAAAGTTTTTCGTTTTTTTCTTTTTCTGTGTGAGGGTTTCGATCAATCACGCGGGAAAATGACAGAGAGTAAGAAGATCTCTTGGTTTAAACCCGCCCATGTTGTTTACGGATAAACATGTTA
Source organism: Sweltsa coloradensis (assembly GCA_024449915.1). NCBI lineage: Eukaryota > Metazoa > Arthropoda > Insecta > Plecoptera > Chloroperlidae > Sweltsa > Sweltsa coloradensis. The sequence continues at coordinate 177,574 of JAMZAV010000182.1, forward strand.
GGGTTAGGGGTGAGATCTCAAGGGTGTAAGACACATTTATCTGTGTTTTACCCGGTACGAGGCAAGGTTTATCAAAACACTTTATCCATCATCTTGATGTATCTACGAGTATGTAACCTAACCTACATGTATACATGCGATCAGATAACACCACGGCACACAATGACAGTGGCTATGCATCATGTGATGAACCGAAGACTATATAATTTTATCCTCCGTTAATAATTTCATATATACAAATAGGATAAACATAAAACAAATAAACGTTAACATGTTAGCGAAATTTATTCCAGGTAACTTTGAATGAATATGCCCTACTAGCATTGTTGGGAAAATGATTTTAAGACTAAGATAGAAAAAAAAATTATCACTACGTGCGGAGAATTGGTCACAAAGACCTGCTTTTCCGCTTCATTCTGTAATAAAATGCACAACATGGGTAGAATTTTAATAAATCCGTAATATGTAAAAACAAGAACGGGTAGAGGGGAGTAATTAAAATAAGGTGCCAACTAAAAACCAACTCTTTTGGTGGAGGTGCCGGGTTGTGCGAATTTGCACTTTTGGATAGGACTACTCCATGACCCTCCCCCCCTTTCCCCTACCTGAACGCAATGGTCACCAAAACATTCTGTGTTACACTTATTGAAGGACAATGCCACAAAATACGCATGCCAAACAGAGGTCATGTTCGGTTTTAATCGTAAGACGTGCTCACACATAGACGAACAGAAAGTGATTTATAGGGGAGTTTCGATACCTAATTATTTTTCGATTATTAAGTGACCAACTATATTTCGATTTTTAAAAAATGTTATGTAAATGGATGATTTACATTTTGGTTTAAACAAACATACCACTTAGTACAAATTACTACCCACTTAATAATATGTGTCAGTCAAGCTGTCTCGTCACTCAAGTGTACTTATCTCGAAATGTAATACGAGCAACCGCGAGCAATGTAGTTCTCTCAAAGTGTTAATTACAACTCAAACAAACATTGCACTGTACTCTAAGTGAGGTAATACCACACTCAACAAGTGAGCTACGAGAATAGAGTTGCCCAATGGAAACATTAGTTTCCTGCAATATATAACATTACACGGACAATGATTTACTCAAGTCTGTTTGCGGTTTTTATTTAACCTGACAGAAGGCGTGGTTGGCTGGTTGCAATTGTCGGCGATCTACCTGTTGTAAAGTTCAGACGTTTACACAACAGCTGTTATTAATGTTTCCTAGGAAAGTTGGCTAGGGACAACTTGCAGGGGACTTACTAGGTTTTTGACGTAACGATGACCGGATGATCCTACTGCATTTCGTCACACAATTCAATTGTTTTTTGATAGTTTAATACTTATTTGTTACTCATCCACAATTTCACGTAAAATATTGGCAATAATAAATGTAGACTAGGTTTTTGACGTAACGATGACCGGATGATCCTACTGTATTTCGTAACCCAATTCAATTTTGTATAACCAAATATATTACATTTTGATTACTTATTTGTTATTCATCCACAATTTCACGTTAAACATTGGCAATAATAAATGTAGACTAGGTATTTGACGTAACGATGACCACGAATCCAGTCCGATAACTATATTCTAAAAATCGAATCGAATTGAATGCCAAATATTGATATTAAATTGCGTATTTAAATTCCAACTTCTACAATACGAAAATAAGTCATTCTTAGCAACTTTGTGTCATCAAACACATATTAATGTTAATATTTTTTGCACACCTTACTGTTCATGTCAAAATGTATGTTGAAATGCACTTGTGGGACTTATGGCCTGATTCAATCAGCCACAAAATAAAATGAAAATGAAAATGAAAAGGGAAAAATGAATGAATCTTTTTGTAATATGAGAACTTGACCTACACTATAGCCTCTTTCTAGCTGTGAGCGGTGAGCCAATTCTTTATCTCGATAAGCCTAGTTGAAAGAAAGCATTTCACATATCTCCAATATCTTGAACTTGCAGTTCGAATACGCATTGACATTAAACAAATAGGTGTGGTGTGCCAAAGGGTATATTACCCTTATATGGGACTATAAAAGCTGTTTGGAACATTATTCTCTAAACATAGACTATGCCAAGACGTGACAGACCTGTTAAGATATTTTTTACACGTCAGGCAGGCCTCGTCAGGGAATAAGTAGATGTCATAAAGATGGCGTATTTCAAGGCTGAGGCAGAACCAGTTTAGTAAGAACTATTTGTATAATTGGTTGTCAATATCGAACGAACAACAAGATTGTAGTTTTACTGTTGTGAGATTTTCCTGAACGACATATTTCTTTGAACCGTTGTAGCTAGGATCAACTACAGATGCACATCGATAAAATACAAATTATCGATAATCGAAAAAGTAACTGCGTTATCGATCAATAATTGGATGAGCGAAGCAAAGACTTCAGTTTCACTCACCCCTCAAAAAATTTGGCTCGGGTGTTTTTTCCCCCCTTTTTATCTGTTTGTTCGCGCTCTACCGGGCTAACGGCTTATGCGATCTTGATGAAAATTTAAAGCGAACTTTGAAATCTCTGAACTTAGACTTGCCACGTTTTTGGGTACAATCAATTAAATATTTCTAATGATGATCGTACATTTACGATTTTTTTCGATTTTTTATGAGATATGTTCGTGATATTTGGCAAACGGCTACACTTCGATCTTGATTAAATTTATGGTAACGTTGAAAATCACTGAAATTATTTATGTTATGATTTAAGAGACATTTGAAGCAATATTTTTCCGTACTTTTACGATTTTTTCAATAGCTCATCCATCAACGTGACTGGAAAAAGCGTTAGCGAAGCTGGTTTGTATCGAACGATAAACGATACCGTAATAAAAATATCACTATATTAACTAACAGATCGGCCTGATCAAGACTGAGTGTATCGAAAAGTCAACATTGATTTTTATGGTCAAGAACATTGTGAATCTCGAAATGTCAAATTACTATCAACTACACAAAAATTCGTTATAAGAGGGTCCATGTAAGCTGGAATGCAATTTTGGAAAATATTTTTCAGAAACCTTCAATTATCGGTTATCGAAACGTTATTTGATATCGATTATCGAACGATAATTATGATTATCGTGTGCATCACTGATCACAACTAATGCTTCATTCGAATGGGGCTCAAAGCCTTGATACTTTTTAGTGCAAAGCACTCATAACTAACAGTTCTTTTGTGTTTTGTGTTTGACAGTTTAATAGTAAATTAATTATATATTGGAACCTAAAAGTTGTTTATGACACTACGATTAATGACCTTAAACGGAATTTATTTTTATTTTATCAATATGCAACTTTAATCAATTAATCCTGAAACGCATTCATATAATCTGATAACGCACAGGGTGCCTGCTATCATGTTTATTTTTTTCATAACAATTTTGACACTTGTGTGTGTAGTTTATTAGAAAAAATGTAGAACACACATTGACCATAGACTATCATCGGTTTTAAAGGACGCAAAACAAAGTCATACCAGTGTCGAGATGATTTCCCATGCAATGCCCTCAGTGTCGTAAGAGAGCAAAGAACGTCTTGTAATTCAACCTGGATTCTCGGCCTGAGAAGCTGAGATCGTCTAAGTCAGTACGATCTCTCTCAGAGAATCGAACACTCAGCAGCTTAGATGGGAAGTGAAACCGGATGAGGAATTAAGAGAGGTTGATGACGCTTGGCATTTAGAGGTTGGCGGACACGGGCACACAATGTGGTTCTCTTCTGGCTGACTGTGTATGAAATATTGTGTTCGTGTGGGTTATATCTCGTAGACAAATAAATCATTAAAATAATGTATGTATTATTTTATTAATGTCGATTGCGTCGGGGCCTACAGGGTTGGCTTGGTCGCTTTGATTTACTGTCCCCCACTGAAAATCAGTTATATAACTGAGTGGGTAGACTCTAAATAAAATTTATTTATTTATTATTATTTATCATGTCGATTTTTTCTCTGTTTTGGAATACACACGAAATAATAGAATGTTACATCCCTGTCGTGTCTATTGTATACTGCAAAGACATTGAATATAGTACGTCGAAGATGATTAAACAATATGTACATATTATGCAACACAAAAATAATTATAATTTACCTACATAACGTTTTTTAGGCAGTTGGTATGGAAGTTGCCATTATTTATACTATTGTATCACAAGCATGACCGAACTATGAATGAATTTGTGGACGTAGTTGTTTAAAATGGTTTATTTTCAGACCAAGAGAGGAATCACAAGTATATTTCGTTCAAGTGTTATGTAGGTGGTCACCAGTTCGATATCTTCCACCGGCATATTCCGACTGAAGGCGTTCTCCAAGGTTTTCCTCAGATGCAAACATACAAACGATGTAATTGAGTCATAAAAATACCGTTAGACATTTTCTCCAGACTATCTACATACCGCTTACTTGGTCACGTGAGGGGGAAATGTATTTCGTCTGGTTTCTGGAGAATTGTATCTGTTGTTCTAGACTTATTTCATATTTTAGAAAAAACCTTTTTTATTCATCTTACTTCAATTTCATTCATAAAGGAGGAAAAAAATCAATTATCTTTACAATAATTTTGGGGTGTTTCTACATTTAAGTTCAACTTGTGTAACACTTATTTAAAGAAGAAAGGAAGGGGTGTGTTCCCAGGTATTTATTGTGTAATTAATTTTTGTATAATGTGTACAACTTTAAAATAAAGTATTTGTTTATTCGAAAACAAATTATCTTTGTGTTACTATTAGAAATTATTGACATGTGGGAATCGAAACTAAAAGCCTCACCATCCGATTTTCGTGCACTTTCAGCAATATTATCGTAAAGAAATCCGTACTACACATATTTTCTCATGATTTTATATTTTATCTCTCACGTTATGCAAATTAGATACTAATCTAACAAAAAACGCTTGCATTCTTTTAATAGAAAGCAAAACCAGCCATCATACGGTTTATAATTTCAACTAAGATCAGCAATGTTGATGTTACGTAGTGTTATGACGTCACTAAAACGTTGAACGCGAAGATGGGAGACGCTTATCTCAAGACAGGTGGAACAAAACGTTCTGTGCACTTGTCAATGAGGAACTGTTACGTATGTTCATCAGACTAGGATCTAGTGTAACACGATGCGTTCGTGTCGTAACGAGCTCTCACGGAATCACCCGAGCGTTCACTAATAAGCTCACGAACAAGGAATTTGATTTGTATCACTTTCAATGAAGAGTTTTCTCTAGAGCAAAATATTATTCTCAGAACTGCTGGCATAACTAATTTATGAAAAAAAATTAATTAAACAATTTAATAAATGCATATATTATCGTTGGCATTCCAGTACGCATTCAATTTCCGATATTTTTTATTTTGTGATGTGTCTATGTGTCTTATTGTATTTAGAATGTTTTGAATCAAGTTGCACGTTCGTAATTCTCTTTTAGGGACATAGATGAAATAACGAGATTAAGATATAAATTGAAACATTTTACTAAATTGAATGCGTTTGGATCTTTTTAGCACTGTCTTCTTCTTCGTCTTTTTCATTTGGCGGTATTTTGTACCGATTTGTACCGACTAACAAAAAAATTCGCATTAAAGACAATTATTGTAAAAATCTTTTTTCTCTCAGTCAGCCCCAAAAAAACTAGTTGAAACTTAATGTCACAAAAACTCAACTACCTACGGTGAATGGTGTGCTTGGGCGAATTGAAGTTTGAAATTTTTTTGATTTTCTAAAAGAGCCAGGTTTCAAAGACATTCGCTATATTTTGACTTAAAAGCATATCTGGGGAAATAAAAAAAGCGGTCGAATAGCCTCAAGATTATACAAATATCGTCATTTGGCTAATAATAATTATATAACACCGCGAAGAATAGCGCGATTAAAAAAATCATCAACCGGTCGCAAACCACAATGTTTTAAATAATATCCTCGTCCTATCGATATAAAAAAAATCAAACTCGAGACAATGTAGGTAGTGGTTTTGAAGGGCCTTGCAGCCGTCTAGATCGTAGCTATATAATCTGCAACCTACTTTAACCTTGAGTCACCAAGAAGTGGATCTTGTTCCACTTGAGTGTTATATTATTTAAATCAATACTTTCTACTTGCCTTTACCGGTGACAGAGGCGAGGCATGAGTTAGTTGTCGCCACTACCGGTACCGGGGTCTCTATCATTGTGTTATATCAAGGTCGCACGATATGATAGTGGACACAAATCACTCACACTTGAGAGAGAACGTTACGTTTATAATAAAAGGTTCTATTTACACAAATTCGAAAATATTTTTTGATCCTATACCAATACCTTTAGAACCACAAATTTTTGGCGCCTCATCAGATATTACTTTGGGAAGACAGGACACACGGATATACCCTGATTAAGACGAGGTTTTCAGAGAACATTTGAAATCTCTTCATAAGACTCGCTATTTTCTGATTGAAATCTAAGTATTAATTCTGATCAATATCGCAAATCGATACATTTTTTACTGTGACCATAATGTTTTACTAGTAATTCTCTCGCCTTGTTTATCATTACGCTAATTGTCAATGCAACAAAATATCGTATTTGAAAACTCACAAGTGTTATGCGTTATCATTTATGTTTTTACGTTAGTGCATTATATTTTATTGGTAAATAAAAAGCATTTTATCATATACATACCCAGTTCTTTCTATAATACATTATACACAGTTACAGTACTACGAAAGTTTAAAATTTTGCATAATATTATGTGGTTTTGTTTCTACAATTTATGTAAATTAATCACAATAAGAACAAGTTTTATGGAAGGCGATGCCTGTCTGACTAAATCCCTTGCCTCGAAGCGAGTTAGCGCGCGTCCAACAAAAACAAAAAACACACTAATTGTTCAATAAAACCGCAATAACAGTAGGGCGTGTCTCTTTCCGGATCCACACCTTCCAAAACAACATCACTTTTACAGTTAGCCTACGTAGCACGCGCGTGTTTGATGTGACGTCACGGAAAGCAAGATGTGCGCCTCTTTCAAGGTCACACTACTTAATCATACGAGGTAAAAAATGTTCTCGAAACACCGTAAGTTCTAGGTCGTGAGTGATGTGAGTGAAAGCTGCTTAAAACGCCGACAAATAAATGTGTGCTTCCGTTTAGGAGATCGTCTAGATAACCCTGTTGTGTAATCTTTGCACTCGTTTGAGTGTTCGTGAGAGGTTTTGAGGAATTAGGTTGGGGAAATGGAGAAGAAAACTGGTATTATTAAGGCTATTACATTTTCCATTTGACCGATATCTTAATAATCCCAGGTAAAACGCCGAGTGATTGAAAGAGGGACTTGTACAACATCAACATATTGTATTAATATTTAATACAATTCAGAAACTACCCCTCCCCCTCCCCCCCGATCGGGATGGATTTTTTAATTTCTTTTTTAATACAAATCAGAAATTAAAAAATCCATCCCGATCGGGGGGACATTTCTGAATTGTATGAAATATTTACAATTCTACCTACAGGAGTGTTTCCCGACTATCCAAATCGAGAAATCAACATATATTTTAAAAATATTTTGGACGGAACATAACCTCTCTTTCAACCATTACATGAAAACTTTTGGTCATCAGTGGACATACTGAAACAAGTGCAAAATTAAATTTTTATCAAAGATGTAGTTTTTTGTTTCACCAAATCTTTGTCTCACACCCAAAGTTTAAGAGATAATGATTTTCTAAAATATCGTCGAATGGCCAATTTTTTGTCCTCTGATACAAAACTATAGTATTTGTACCGTCTACATTCTTGAGTATAATTGCATTTAGCGTACATGTTAAACTCGTTTTCCAAAAAAACTTCGCACACCATAAATAGAGGTTGTTGGTAATTTTAATATAGAATAAATAGTCTACATATTCCTTGCCAGTGTTAAGAGCTATTATTAAAAAAATGTTCTAAACTATTTTAGATCGTTTTAAAAATATACAAGCACATACGGTACAACCCACGCCCAACGTAGCTCTTTACAAACTAAATGTTTTCAACTATTGAAGATGATATTAAACATGAAACTACTGGAAGAGGGGTGGGGGGTGTTGGGATGACTCGTTATTCTAAAAAATCTGCAGTTGAGTCAACCCGTCTGTTGTTTTGAATGTATTAAAAGCGTTTGAAATGTGACGTTAAAAGCGTAGAGATGTTAGTTAAATCTACTCATACAGACACATTGTGACATGTCTGTCTTCCTCCTCAGTAAATGCAAATATTCATTTAAAACGTTAGTGAGAAGTTTTTTCTACGCTTGGAATAACCTGATAATTATTTACGTTTTAAAAGAATCATAGTCTATAAACTATTTAAAAATATAAAAGCGATTACAAAATTAAACATTTTATGCAAGTAACATATGCGACTTTAAACGATAAATGTACACGCAAAAATCCAGATATCTTACATTTGAAGGATATTGACATTATCCTTATTATTAGCCTACATTGAAGGCTTCTTTTGTTTAAAAAAATCAACGTTATTTTATTTAGCTTAGTAGGTTGACTAAACCTGAAATGATGTTATTTCTAGTGACTTTCTTTTCAACCCCCCTGTTCACCATTTCTGTTCAACATAATTGTTCACCCTTTACTAGCTATTGTTTACCGTCATTTGTTCACCCTTTACTATCTATTTTTCAACATTTACTAGCTAGTTTTATATTATTTGTTAATTTATGTCTATTGTATTTTATAATGTGGTTTTAAGAGGTATAACTAAGCATAGTAAGCTAGACGCTGTGTGACTGGGGCCTCATGGCCCTTTTCTAACTTTCTATGAGGTTGTGCACCTTAATATTCGATTATCTGTACAATTTCTAAAATAAATAATAAAAATAATTAGATATTATATAAATGGACAGATTTTAACCCATTCTTTCTCTTTTCTTTCAGAATATCCTGGAGAAGTTCAATCCGGGAGCGCGACAGCTGATCAACGCAGGGAAGACCTACTTGAAGGCTCTTCATGGTGAGTTCAACTCTCCTTTATCTTCCTTGCAATCGCTCATCCCTTCTCTTTCTATTAACAGCTCATCTTGGTTCTCTTTCTATCAATATCTCGGGACGGAAGTTGTAGTAGGAACACCTAAAAGTTCACAATGTACATAATTCAGAATCACTCTTAAAAGTGCAATGGATAATATTAAAAAAAAAAAATCAATCGGGAATTGAACCTGGACCTTCAAAGAAAAACATTAAAACATAATATACATTTATCTATTGATTGAGTTGACTCATTTGTGCGTACTCAAAATGGTGGCGCCTGTCTTCATACACGACCTGTTTTATTTTTATTAAATATTGGTGTTGTTTGATGATGACCAACGAGCCATGGCTCGTTGGTCGTGTGGTTAGCGTCTCTGCGTCCAATGCAGAAGGTCCAGGGTTTGATTTCTGCTAAAGGCAGCAGTTTTTTAACTTCTGAATTCATCAGTTCTTGTCTTAGGAATTTGTAAACGGTGACTTTGGAGACGTCCTAGCAACGCGGCACATAATAAATTCTAAGGTTGTTTCGAATTAGCCTTGTTGATTCTGGCGCTGTCCGTGGGTAGAATCATGTCCAGCTTGATAAATCGGTGTTTCCTACTTAAATACGCCGGTCTCTAATTAGTCATTGTTCGCTCGCCTACAGAGTTGGCTTGGTCGGCTTTGAAAATTAAATGTGCCCCACTGAAAATCAGTTCTGTAACTGTGTGGGTAGACTCTAAATACGAATTTATTTTTTATTGATTCATACCAAAAATGGATGTTGGACGTCAGAACTCACAGGAAAAAACTGCCTTGATTGGAAAATGGTCTATGTACGAAAAATGCGGACATTGTTATCAATCAGTGAGTAAAAATGCCCCATTTTATGAATATAATTCGTAAAGAAAATACTTTTTAGTTATGCTGATCGTCCACACGTCCACGCCTCTTAATATAAGACCGGCGAGCAACCGTATAGTTTTTACTGGCTAAGTAATCGACCAGCGATGAATGGATATATATCTAGGGAAGCACGGCCCGTTAACATTACTGCAATCCCTCTATACGCTATCTTCGTGCCATACAGTGTACACCCGTATGACGTTCATGCATGGCAAGTACTCATTACTTAGCATGCAAGCAGCAAGCCATGCACACCCAGACAGGCATACAAGTGTATTGCCGCAACCGTTCTCCCATACGTGCCCCCACGGCAGGCTATAGAACACCCTAGGATAGTCAGATGAGCATTCAGGAATATACGGGATTTGATGCAGACATGTCTAGGTTAATATGAATATTTAGTGTTATATGTTAATTCCTTTATAATAATATTAAACTCAGCCTGAGTGTATATTTATATTATATTTAAAGTACTGATTAGTGTTAATTTGAAACATCTTATTTTTACATAAACCAAATTACAATGGTACTTTTAGTGTTAATTAATATTGTTATCTAAAGTAATGATAAAATAAATAACTTTCAACTAAGCATATGGTATGCCCCACCTCAAGATTCTCTCTTATAGGTATACAAATATAATTTAATTTAAAAATGTATTGTACTAAAATATTTGAATAACAATCACGAGTGGGGAGTACCACAAGTAAGGAGCAAAGCATATCGTTATTGTACAAGGATTCTTCTTACGCCGGACTATTTTTGGTGGAGGTGCCGGGTTGGTTGATCGAGTGGTAATAACTCCATTCCTCTGACTCGCAGAATTTGGAAATATATTCAGTAACATCCTTGTGGGAGGACAATTTCGTATCAAAAGTAATGTTCGGTTTTTATCTTGAGAAGTGACACGCATATAGACGGACGGACAGAAAAGTTATGGATATATTGGACCATCGCTCCCGAAATATGATTCTCTTTTTTGCTTGCTTGCCTCTCTTATGATGGATTGTTGTTTTGGATGTGTTGGTAGTTTAAAGCTTGTGTGTACGACTCAACACCGGCATTCGAATTTTGAAACAATCCTAAGACATTTAGTCGACGTTCCAAATTAGATTTAAGAAAAGCGTATAATGCATATTAAGCTATTTTTACATATAAAACATTACTATTCATAAAACGAGGATTCGAAATTTGATGGTGGATACACATTAACAAAAAGCAATTATTATTGCAATAGTTTAATGTACTTATTAACATTTATTATTAAAGGCATAGTATAATTCCATATACTGCTTGTAATTCTTACTAAATTACTTTACATACTTACATTACACATAGAATCGTCTTTCGACAACGATAACCTAAAACGTGGAAGAAAAGGTAACATTCTTAGAATTCACTCATAAACGTCCAATGCTGGACACTCTTAAATGAAATGAAATCATCTCTTGTTAAACCCGGTGGAAATGTTTTCCAGCCCCTTTGCGACTAAAAGAAGCCTATGATTCCCGGCCATGCACACACGTGGAGGCTCGAGTGCTTAGGAGGAATACGCGAGGATTGTGCAAAGCAGGCGTCGTTAGCTGAATACCAATTACAACACTCTAATTCAGACTTTAATTGGAGATTACGAGCCCCCCCAACCCCCCTACTCCTCCCGACGTCGGCGACCGCTTCCCCGGAATCACTTTTTCTGATATCAAAAACACTTTCACTGTCTGGGAGAGAGATTCCATTTTGGAAACTGAACGATTGTAAACTTAGCCATTCATATTTGATAATGTAACATGTTCAAATATTAGTTTTAAGAATACAAATATTAATGGTTTAAAAAATAATCACTTTTGTATTTGTGATCGATTCTTTTAATTTGTACGAAAATACGGTAAGGGCTTATAATTGATTAATGTTCGTGTGTTTGACAATTGCTGAAATGAATTTAAAATTCGATACTATATTTAATATTGTTACTGTTATATACGTTTTATATAAACGAAAACAATATATAAACTACACATTTAAAAACAATATAATTTATACATACCAAGAAATAAAAGTGTGTTCACCAAAAGTCATGGAAAATGGCCTTTTCCTTCAGGAAAAGGTTTCCACACACTCATACCACCTCTCAAACACACGTACATACTTTAATTTAATACATTCATAGTAACGTTTATGTAGTTATTGTATATATTTCGTATTGCAAATTTTATTTGTATGGTAAACTGCACTATAGGGGGTATAATGTGGTAACACCATAAAAAATAAACATCGCAACGTTTGTCGACCTAGGTGGTCTAGTACTTCCATTCAGAAAAACAAATCATTTATCACATTCTCGTTCTCATTTCCTGTATTTTAGTAATATGGTATTTTAAAAGTTTAATCAGACATAAAATTGTAGAGGAAATTAACTGAAGATTGTATTTAAAAATCGTGCGTTATCTAATAACTTCCTTCCAAAATGATATTCCACCGGAACTCACGGATATTCTCAGGCATTTGTTTCATAATTTACATTGGTTTGAGATTGGTCGATTAACAATGAAAATGCCATCAACGAAGGTAGTTTGTAATCATAGAGTTTTCGCAAACGATGTCACGCAACATGCTACAATCTTAATCACGTGGGCGTGTCCGAACGAGTTCGTCAACCCGCATATATCGTGCATTTCCTGTATTGACGCGATTATTTACGTTTTGTACCCACTCCTTTAATTTGTGCGTGTTTACCGGCATAACAGGCATGCCTGTAAGTCGTATGTTCCACGTTGTGATTGCGTTTTGTCGCTTGGTACATGTTTACTTCAGGTAAAACGCAGTCAAAGTAGACCTACTTGAGAGTTATAACTTTAACGCTAAAAAAACAGTTATGTGCCAAAAAAATAGTTATTTTATAACAATAACTAAAGCCTTCCGCAATGGCACATACTATTAGGGCGCAGAGCCGAAGTGTATGGCTCTACAAGGACGTGGGTTCGAATTGCTTCATATCGACTTGCCAGGCCTGTTGTCCCGTTCTCCTTCTATTTCTTCATTCCAATTCATATCTTCTTATCACTCTAGGGCCTTCAAATTCCAACTCGACACCTTCCCGCGGTTTGGCCCGTAAATAGGGGAGTTTCACTCCCTGAAACTAATGGCGAGCTCTGGGTCGTCGTCGGGCAACCCTTGCCCTTTGACTATCCTCCCCGACGGCGACGACAAAGACAACACAGACGGATGATGACACAGACGGAGACGACCACGACGTGGGGAACCCCTGCCCTCCCCATATTTGCTTGTGGCTGGTGCTGACCAGCACAGGCCTGTCCACCCCTTGTCCCCCCACGTCATCCCTTACGTCCCTCCCTTCGTCTCGATTGGCCAAGTTGCATAAATATGAGACGTTAAGCAATATCCAATCAATCCAATCTCTCTCTAGTTGGCTAAAGCCTCTACCCGGAAAGTGGGAGACCCGGGTTCAAAACCTTGCTCGGGATAGATTTGTAATTTCTGGGTTGTATTTTTTCCTAATGGAAAATATAAAAAATAACATAAATTAATTTGTTGGACTGTACCTGCTCAATAAGTTTCATGACTATAAAATGATATTTTTCTTATAATGTAAATTGTAGTACTACATACTCATGTGTTTCTTAATTTTATGTGTTTCTTTATTTTCCTACCGCCTATATTTTCAAACATAAAATTCCCTGCGTAATGTTTGATTGCTGCCCCTTATTACCGTCTAAAAGAGGCTTGTAATTATGAAAGTGTTTACTGCGAGTGTTTGCGCCTCGTCAAAGCGAGTGACCTGGCAATCAACGCTTGTGACTGAGAGACCCGGGCTCCCGCTAAGATCAAAGGGTGGAGGCAGCACCAGCACCTATCCTGGGAATCAGGGACCCTCCCGAGAGAGGCACCTCTTGTGACTTCCGTACTGTGATGCTTGACCACTTGCAAGGGCTGTCGGTAGTGCTAGTGGGACTCGTTGAAATAAGTCAATCATAGATTCGGATAAGAAATATTAACACGATTAATTATATGTCGGTTTGACAAACACACAGTAGTATTAAAACGTCAGAAGTTTTAAATAGAACAGAACAGCGAAAAGACAGCGTAAATGATGTTAAATGTAATATAAAATTGTTGATTTTGTTGATATATTTACTGAAAAAATATCTAATCCTCTATATGTCATCTATGGAAAATTTGTCTGGAATAAAAATTATATAATTATTACCAACAAATAGTTGGCAACACGATTATTTACGTCTTCCTTCCATTTTTAACCGATTTAAGGGAATTACCATCAATGTGAGCTATGCCTATTGAATTAATTTGTACCTCTTTTACATCAACTGGACCAATATAACCTTACTCACCCAGCCAAACTTTATACACATTTATCTGTCAGATAAGATTTAACCAGCAGCTCGTCTACCAGTTAGTTTACTTGCCAGTTAGGACCCAATTTAACTATTGAACCTATCGTTTAGGGACGTCGTTGATTTCATCAATGTTCTGTAAAAAAAATATGTATTACAATTTTTAAGGCCGTAGCTTCAATAATACTTGTGACAAATATGTTTAAGTTGAATGTGTTATTAAATTAAAGACAACTGCAATCAATTAAATTGTTTAGAATGGGTCAATGTCAGAATGTTTCACAATGAATCTAGATCATAGATCCACCTGGAATGTAAGGATGAGCCTCGTTCATGCTACGAAACAAGAACACATTAAAACATCGAGCGGAAATGATCCAAACCCCAATAGACTTCTATTCTCAGGAGGTGTCCCATAAACATTGACTATTTCACACTAAATTACGCTTGCCTGTCAAATGTAATTAATGTGTTTTATGATTTGTTAGCACTCTTTGTTTCACCCAGCGAATCTGTTTTGAAACGGCAATCCGTCATAATACTGCTTGTGATGATTTTATTGTTTTGGCGTAATCTACACAAGAATGTAAACAAAATAAATCATATTAGTGGTTAAGTGCAACATTTTTTAAACTTTACATGTTTTTAGAGAGATTTTCATTCTTCACGTCATGATTAGACTTCTTTGGAATCCTTGGTCAAAACCAAATCAGAAAGTCTACCAACAACATTTCTACTAAAACAATAAAAAAATTATATAAAGGACAAGCCACGGGATGTCTAGGGCAACAACGGAATCCAATCAAACAAAATCAATCGAATTCTTTATTATTAGCGTTTTAGCTAAATCAATAAAAAATTAAAAGTCTTGTCCTTGGCCTTGGGTTCTCGGAAATTTAAACTAATAGATAGTTTCTGTGGTCGCGACTTTTTGATTTCAATACATTTTCAATGTGTTTTTATGTTCATATTTGTTCTTTATTCCGTACATTGTTTTATCGTAGCTAGTTGCCCCGTTACAAAACCAGCCCAGAACGGGATTTGTATCTAGGTATACATTCGAACTAAGAATCCACATTGAAACTAAATAAACAAGTTTAGAACACAATCTCAGCTAAGACGAGAGTTTCAGATGACGTCACACTTCTCTACTGTCATGGCCGACTGGTGGGCAAAACTTACATTGTCGCCATCTAAACACATGTTATAGAGGGTGAATTTTATAGAAGATTTCTCAGTGCATAACATTTGGCAATTCAACTAATCGAATATTATTTATTCTAATATCTGTTATTAGTACGTTTTAGCATGGAAATAATGGAAATTGAAGAACTGTTTGCTTGAACAATTAAAAGCTTGGACCCTGTAAAAGCAGGTTAAGGGTTCTGCCAGCTGGCCACTTTCGACTCTTGAGAAGTAGATCTACCGTTTTTTGGCTGATGAAAAGTATTTCAATATTACTAGAAGAACCTTAGCTATCCGATTATTGATATCTTACGTCGTACACATTTTTATCAGTTTATGCGACGGAAAATAAATAATTTCTTCATATCCGCCTATCGTAGCCATGTTAAAATTGCATTTATTTCCCACCAGTTGCCCAAAGAAGTAGATACTGCGTCATCAAAGCCTTCTTGAAAGTCTCGTATTTGTAGCTGAATTAAATTTGTCGTTAAAATATTTCTTCAAAAACTCAAAAGCGTCTAGACGACTTGTAAAGTCTCGGGATTAAAAGTCTACTTCTGCAAATACCATAACGAGTAAAGTCTCCTAGTTTTTAAGCACAATGGAACGTTTCTGTGCAAATAGCGTTTCACACCGCCCTCGTGGTTTTACGCCTTGTTTCCCTTGATTGGCACTCACGACGGGGAAGCATTTAGCTGGCGGTGGACGCTTCCGTTTTGTTAGCTCTGCGGTTTTTAAATAAACTGCGTGGCTGTCCACACAAACACACTAACACGCACACTCACACGCACCAGACGCACACGTGCGAGGAGAAATTACTCCTGCTGAGCTTTCGGGAATAATGATGAGCTTTGCTTTTTCGGGAAATTTATTTTTGCGGTTATACAATCCCATATTTCTAGACAATTTAGTTGAATAACCAAGTTGCATTGCATGCACTTACATATTTTAATTTTCTAATGTCCTTGTTATTATTATCAGATGAATTCAAATATTTTTTATATCATTTTATATAGTGTTGCAACTAATTGCATTTTCTAAGCACAATTACTAACACTGAACATTTAAAATTTCAATTATCATGGGGACATTTTACTTGATTTTATTCGAACTTTTTATAAGAGCATAAATTTTTCATAGGACTTGCGTTTTTTAAATTTTTTAAATTTATAATTCATTTTCATTCACATTCCTTTTCAGTCTACCGACTGTCACCACAGATGATCGGAATTTTGAAAAGTCGTCACGGAAGCAGAAACAAAATGGCTCTACAGTGTTTTTTTTCTAAAATTTGCTTTCAAATAATTATTAATAAAAATGATTTTCTCGATTTTGAATTTTGTAAAAAAATTATAAAATTTACCATATTCGGGTATTTTTCGCAAAATATCGAAAATCTTCGTCTGTAGGTCTGTCCTTGCACGATTTATTGACAACTTTGCAAGTTTCACATTCGTCGGATACGTCCTGGCCAAGCGAATATAGCTATTTGCCAACTGCCAATGTGTCATATTCCCTCTTATTCACCGCAGAGAGGTCTAAAACGTCCTAGCTGAAGTTTTACAAAATCCAAAAATAAACGCATTACATACAGACTAAATAATCCGCAACAAGAAAAACTTTTAAACTGATTCAACATGCTAGTTTTCAAAAGTTTGGAAACAAAATGTTAATTTTGGTTTAGAATCTAACTCGAAAGTTGAAAATACTTTTCTTTGCATTTTGTCTATTTATGTTCTAACTTGGTCGAGGAATGTTTAGTACCGATTTGGAAGAACTTAGTGGATAAGGATATGAACATAAAACAACATCTATTTTCTTGGTGTTCCCGTGTGGAATAGTAACTCCCGTATTTACATTACATGAAACTAATAACATAGCGGAAATCTTCCTCTTCCTGGTTGTGGATCTCGGCTGTCACGCTGCCGCTACAGCTGAGCTACACTAATGGCTTCCTACACACCCTCTCGATCCAACTCCATCCCCCGTGGCTCCAGCACATCCACCCCATACGTGCCACAATGACGTGAAAAATACTTTTAATAGGATATTGATGTTTTGAGTTTTTTGGCTAGGATTATAGAAAGCACCCACTGTGATTGCATTTGCCGCTCTAAACGCACGTTTTAAGCTCCCAACGAACACAAACTTCTTTTTGCCCTTCCATGTTTTTTTTTCCCGAGGCATGTGTGCGAATGTCAAGGGTGGATTTGTTGGGGGTGTGGTTTTAGGGGATGGTTTTTGGCGCCATACATCTCGATGTACTTACCCCCTATCGCTATACTCCCGGGTAAAAATAGCGGGGTAGGCTAGGGTAAAAGCCACAGGCTTATAAACAGACTCGGGAAAAATAACATTGAAAACTTTTGGTTATTTAGTGGTATTCACCCCTAAGTCTTGTAATTTAGGATGTTCTCAGACTGGCCAAAACATGTAGGGGATGGAGCTTATATTGTGGGGTGGATGTTTGTCTCGATGTCTAGACCGAATCAAGACGAATTCCTTACCGAATATTTCACTTTTATTCATTGATCGTTGAAAGATTAGTTTAGTTTGAGAGACAGATTGTCAAAGTTGTAACGGATATATCTAGATCGTTGGCGATGCGAATATGATAAATAATATATCTGACAGTTATGTATTGGGCGTGGTAGCGGTTTATATCTTTCTTTCGACGATGAATATTGGTTGTCTTGCTTTGTGACGAGCTGAAAAGTTTATCATTTACCGAAAACTATTTATTTTTGTTACACATGTTTGTAATTGCAAGTCTCCTTCCCCTACTCAAATACTCAAATGAAATTGTGATATTTATAATATGCAATTTGTTTTTCCGATGAATAAAGAAATACGCACGTTCCTACACAGTTAAATGAATAACTTATTTTCAGTGGGGTACATTATGTTGATAGTCACCATATTTCGTTGCTTGAACGGTATAAATCTTACTGGATAATAATTATTGTATTGATTCATTTTAGTATGTTTCGTTAGTAACAAACTTAAACGATCGAATTTTTTAGTCTATTATCTGCAAGGTGATGGAAATTATTATTATACAAATTATAATAAAATACATATTGATTAATATATTGAAAAGTACAAATTTCAAAAATATTTTCTTGATTAAAATTTTAAATTTTTTTTAATTGGGGTGAAGTAAAGAGTGTAGAAACACACATGCATTTTTAACGAGACGCAACTTCTCTCCGGTAAACCTTTGTGCGTGAGGGGGTAAGAGTGCACAGTCTTTAATCAAGTAGGCCTATTTTTTACATTTCAAATCCCCATAAAGAATATTATCCGCGCTTAATCGAGAATTAGGTAACTTTGATTTTCAGAACGTTTAATTTCCATACGATAAGTTGAAAACGCATTTCAATATTCTTTTTTCGAGTTTCGCTTGTACAATATAAGTTATCATCAACTGTAACTTTCTCAGCACAAGTTTATAAAACAAATCAAGGCTACTGTATAGGCCTACATATCTCAATTTTTGTTTTGTATTTGTCTTTGTGTTTTTTCAAGATATTCACTTTCAATCTGGATTTGGGCCAATCCGAGGACGAAATCATTGGAGCCAACGTGATATTATTATTAAACTTCAGAAAAAGTTTGTTTCGTTCAACTTTATTCCCCCAAAAGTTAAAAAGCTCATGATCTAGGTTTTGCTTAGGGACTGTCAATCTAATGCACATAAATTTCCCTCTGTATTTTGTTTACAAGGAAAAGAATTCGAATAAATTCCAAAACTAGAAATAAAAAGTATATTGGCAAAGTGATGAAGTATCGTTTGGGGATGTTTGTGTAGCTAAATTATAGCAAAGTTAATAAAATACTCTTACAAAGAGGAAGTTCAGATGAATAAATCCAAAATAAAATATTTAAACTTACACTGAGAATAAATATTCCTTGACCATGTTCAGTTATTAAGTTGTTTCTTCAATAACATGTTTTATCCTGTTAACATAGAACAGTTTTACTCCAACGTGATTAATTAAACAACCACAATGCATTGTAACATAACCAATTTTTAGGCCTACTTTAAATAATTATTCAATAACAAATTTATAAGAAAACATTTATTAAACTCTTTAATGTTCAGTCAAACAATCAATATTAACCAACTACAACAACAACAACAACAACAGTGAATTCTTTAGTGTCAAAATAGTACTGCGAACAATTACGTATCAAAACACCAATTCAAATATTTACGCGTATTTCAACCCGAGTGTTCTTCAGCTAGTAAACCGAACAGTGCTGCATTCTAACATATCGCCACAGAACCACATTGTCGATCGAACAGTTATCGACCATTGAATGGATTATCGACATTTCAACCAATATATGACACGTGCTGCGATCTAGAGTATTGGTTTCACCAACCACCGATAGAGTGCATTGTCGACCAACTACAGTTCTGATAATTTTATATGCAACATGTCAGTGACTCGGCAGTTCTTCATTTACTACGCGTGATTTGCGAAAATGAGCTTTAAGTAATTCTAAAGACGCCATAAGCCTTCTCGAATGTTCTTTATGACATCATCAGTAAGAACTCCTGGAAACTTCCACGGCAGACGCCACAGAATCCATCTAGCCATACACGAGCACGGATGTGCTGATCGAGGACAGGAAGGACGCCAATCCGAGGGGAACCCAAGACGCCGACAATTACTTAATTAACACATACAATCTTCTAAGGAACTTTCACGATTGAGGCAAGACTTGGGACTCGCGGGCGTGATTCTGGGACACGATTTTGGACTTCTACACCTGGGATTCGGTCTAGGGGGCCTAGGCCTATACTCCACTTCAGACAAACTACAGCTCACGCTACAAAGCACGTAAGCCTAAGGGCGGATATTGGTACGTAATAACGTTTTAACTGAACTATTAATGTAATAACGAAAGCCTAAGGGCTATTGGACATTATCAACTGAACTTTTGAAAGAGGAACGGAGGCTTTCATGCCATTTAAATAGGCCCAAAGGACCTGATATTAACCTGTATTTCATTGTATAACTTGTTCACTGTATTTCACTGTATAATTTGTAACCTATATTCCATTGCATAATTTGTAGGCCTAATTTCACATATCACTAAAAGTGACATTTGATTCCCTTGTAGGCTAAGCCTACCTATAACTTGTACAATTGTCTGATTTTTGAGACACAATTAAATTGTCAACTTAATATTTCATCTCTCATTTATAGGCTATTATTCCTGTTTGATCACTCATCTCCCTTGTATTATTATAAACTTTCTGACAGCTGGTTAGGTCTAATGAGCCAGACCTAACAAGCCGTGTTCTACCGACTGCAGCCGAGGCAACCTGTAAGTCTTTTGTATTTTTATTTGTAGTTTTGTATTTATTGTTTTGGTGAATAGGTGAGATTCATTACAGCATACAAAACACATTCTACAAAATAATCGTATTTTATATTATAAATTTGAATATTACGACTTAATAAGATAGTTCCATCTCGTTTTGTGAGTTTTTGTACATTTAAATATAAATTCACGGTAACAGTATAAATTACAATATACTATAACAATAACAATTAATTTATTAATATTTTTAAAATATTCAATTTTATGCAGTGTCCGGTCATTCACATGTGGCCATACGTTTTCGTTCATTCTTGTATTGATCCAAACATTTTCAAATAACACACCGTATATTAGGGAGCGAAGCTCTCGTATAACATCACTTTCTGCCCGTCTGTATGTGCGTAATTTGCGTCTCACGATAAAGCAACATGACGATACAGAATGTTTCTAGTGATCATGGTGGTAAAGAGAAAGGGGGTGGGGGATAGTCCCCCACAAAGGAAAAAAATAAATGTGCCCAGCACCTCCACCATTATGAATGCAAGCATAAGCGAAAACCGTTTTCTAAACATCCCGGCACCTCCATCATTGTGAATGCAAGAATAAGCGAATAATGTTCTTTAATAGGAACCTAAGCTTTATCTGAACTCCCGGCACCTCCACCAAGACTAATTAACGAAAAGTGAATTATTTTATTTTTGCATTCTTCTAAGACTATCTGTTAATTATTTAGGAACACATCCTCTTTGCGTACTGTGCTTATCATAATATATACACATTTCAATGAGTTAAGATGATAACTTTTTGTTCAACTTTTTGAATAGGAAATGGTGTAATTAATGTAGATGTGACGCCAAAGTTAATAATATATAAATACACATTACATAGATAAACATTGTGGTACATACTTATGATAAAAGATAAAATAATGCATTTTTTAAAAATTTTATTAGTAGTTTTTACTTCACTATTAAATTATGATATGTCTCCTACAAAGAAAATCTGTTGAACAAATTCTGACTTATCCATGTTGAATGTAAATAATTTATGTCATTTGTGCGTTATTAAATAATGGAAATAAGCAAGAAATCAATTTAGCACGTTACCTATAGTTGAGAGAGTTCTTTACTTTAATTTAATCGACCTATTTCACTGCTACATAGATTACAGAGCAAAAAAATGGAGCCCAATTTAATCTACAACTGATGGTTATGTCGAACGCTGACACAGTTGACTGATCTTAATCGCTTAAGCCAAGGACTTACGAGAACATCTCCTATAAACGGTTCAGTTTTTCTCCCACTTAATTGATTCTCAAACGTTTGAACAGTCACTTTATCATGTGCACAAAAACAATAACTGCAACATCCTGTCACGCAATAGTTTGTACACACCTTTTTCATTAGTGCCAACTTTATTACAGGTATTAACTAAATACGACAAGACAGTGTTAATAATATTGGCAATTAACTTTTTGCTACACAGTTATTACAGTTTTTATTACTTAGTTTTATGTGGTTCCAGGATTGTTGAAAATTCATATTAAAACTTCGGACTCTGAAGGATAAATTAATGGTCATCCAAGGGCGTTTAGTTGTGTATAATTAAAAATATTAATAGTGATAATATTTTATCCTGTTAAAGTATGGTAAAATGTTAAATAATTTATAGTTCACACTAAAACACCGTTTTAATGAACTAAATTGTTAAAATGCAGGTTTTTTTACTAGATTTTAAAATAAAACTGTTAAGTTTTCACTTATGAAAATAACGATTTAACTACAATTAAATGTATGATTTACACATGGATAATTAGAAATAATATAATTTATACGTTTCTCCAAAACTAATAATCTCAGTTGGGTAACTTATAAAGCGTAATAGTTTTTGTTTGACATGTTCCCTTTTACTTTTGTTTCTCGTGAATTTTAGTCTTTTATTACCGGTATGGTTTGATTTTCACTTTGTAAATATTGTTCATTTGTTATTAATTTGTTATTTACCCTCTTGACCATGATTTCGATGTATCATAATTTAAACGAATGTATTTATATTATTATATACGAAACCTTTTTATTTAAAGTTTAACACTAAAGAGGCACAACTCGACGTTCGATGCTATACCAATATAAAATAAATGTCATCGAATTTGTCAAAATTCGCTTTGTGATTTTGAACTAGAAAGTACTTTTCTACCAAACGCAGTTCATTTTATGTTCTGTAAAAATGATTGGAAATACAATAATAAACACAATAAATATATTCAAAAATATTTTCCACACTCCGTTTTTCGAATCAAAAATCACATTTCCCCCGTTCACACGAGTTCTTGACACGAGAGAAACCAACCCCAAAAACGATTTCCACAATGTATTTTTTTATTTCTTTTACACTCACCCCTCAAAATAAAATCGAATCGTTTCTTTACAGAAATATAAAACGACTCGCGATTCGCGGCAGATTTTGACATGGTCACTGTAAAAATAGATTACTCTGGATTCTCCCTGCTTTATCGTCAGGTTTCCCCTCGTCATAGAAACTCCTGCAGTTCCCGAGATTTTCACAGGAATATTCCTTTTCAACAACAAGGGAATATTGGAATGGGAAATGAGCCACACACCCTCCCAACACCAATCAAATAAAATTGTGTGCCACTTCTGGCTATGTTTACTCCCTCATATACCCTCGTTTGTTATTCTGATATGTGAGAGAATCAAATTATTCAAATGAAAACGAATAAAATTTGCTGGAATCACAAATGAAATGGAGAAATTTTTTGATCGTGTCTGTGAAGTTGTGAAAAATATTTAACATTTTGGGGATAACCCGGAAGTGGAAACTCTCGAAACCGGATGTTGATGTAACGACGAAGCTGGACATGGTTATATCAACGAATCTGTTTTTTATGAAGTGGAAATGAACTCAAGGCAAATTAGAATAAAATACACGTAAATTTTGTAATGAATAAACATCAGCATATTCTCCGATGAAATCACCGACGATGCTGCCGTAATTGATGCAGACACATTTCATTTTTTGGATGTATTTGCATCTGGGAATACATTAGGATTACTTTAGCTTGCAAATTGAAAACCAATTAAAACACTTTCAATTTGCTTTTTAAAATTGATGCACATATTTGCATAAATGATCAATCGTTATTTCTTTATTTGTCGCCCATACTTTTTCGAATGTCGCCCAACATAATATTGATTTAAATTTTAATTGGACTTGATTTTATTAATAATAATGTTTTTAATAAAGTGTTCGTCTTAAATCAATAAGTTAACAATTGACAACAATCACTCATAATCACACATCAATGCAATCAATTAAATCAATTCTGAAAATAGAAAAAAATGTTTTAATTGATATTCAATTTGTAAGATATTATTTTAAAGGTATGGAATTGTATTTTAAACTGTATGTTTTTTTGCTGATTTACTAAAAATCTAAATAAATTCTTTATCAGCACAGTCAATATTATTGTGTTAAGCTGCAAAATGTTGTCAATTACATCAACAAATTAGATTTACGTGTAATATATAGAGTGTAAATACATAATTTACAATTCAATAATTCATTTCCTCCATAAGGAGTGAAATTTAATTTTAGGCACCCATATTATTGACTTATATTTCGTGAATTCTAAAGTACCTAGACATATTATGTCTCTACATTGAAAACGTGTGTTTTCAATAAACGAAAGTAATTTACCTCCATTAAAAACCAGTATTATCAATTTAAAATAGTTCCTTGTTCTTCGTGCATGTTGGCTTTAGGGGAACGCTACACCTACACAATTTAACAGATATAGGCTAAGTTAGTTTCACCCATCGCTCTGTACGGCAAGGAAAGTCGCTGTCATGCCTAGGGTACCGACCTGCATGCACTTTGTATTACTGTTCTTCTTGGCAAGTGTCGCTCAATCATATCATTCAAATTATCTCTTGAAGCGTTTTAGTGTTGGCGTGGTCCAAGTCGGTTTCATTAGGTTTGCTTTGGTTCGTTGGCTAGTTCTATAGTAAATGATGCGAACTTACTTATCAATATCCATGTCAAAAAGGATTTTAACGCACGTCCGTTGGTCTTAAACAACTCAGAAATATTATTTTTTTTATAATTAATTAATTGTGATTTATTTATTCGTTTGGGGAATGCAATACCACTCTTCTTGGATTTCAACTGAGATTTAATTGATAGTAAAACACTTATCTAAAAGAAGAATACATATTTTTTCATGGTGTTTTAACTTTACAGTATGTTTTCAAGAGTGTTTGAACAGTTTGAACATACTTAATTGTGTTTTTGTTTTATGCGTGGTTTTATGCGTACTTGATCTAGGTCGTAATAGTGAATTTTTACGTATATGTGTTTATGTTGGTAGATGCTGTTGATAGTGTGTCCATTGTGTACATGTATGTCCTAATGCTGTTAGCACTTTTGTGTTTGTTTATGTGACTACATTCACGTGTGCCTGTGAGTATTTGATTTTAAACCATTATATTTATTTATTTATTTATTTATTTATTTATTGTAATTTTTTGTACTGTGTAAAAGGCTTGATATGTTGTTAGAAACGAATAAAAAAACACAATCACATTGTATTTAACGACTTAGTGAACATAATAGCGTTACAATTTAAAAAAAAAAACAAAAACAAAATACTTGAAGAGAAGTATTTTTGGAAAAAAATCAATATCAGCTCTTCCACCCAGCTGAGATTGATTTTTTAATTTCTGGATTGATTCCCAAAAAATCAATTACACCTACGGTAGTGTTTCCCGATTAACGAAATTGAGAAATAAGAGAGGGTGTTAGTGATTGTGTGTGTATGTGTTCGAGTGTCTACGTGTATTTGATTGCTTTGCGAGTGTGTGTGTGCACGTGTGACGTATGTGATTGTAGTTGCCGTGTGTTTGTCTCTTGTCAGTGTTTTATGTTCGACTCGTGTTTCAACACACTCGTCCTCAAGTGCTAGCTTTGTCCATCACACTCGTATTTGACTCCATACAACAGCCCACCCCTGGTCTACCCATCATATAGCTCAGTACAGCACCCGCTGAAAACACCATACATAACCTTGCGACAGTGTTGACTCGAGCGCTAACTCTGATTCGGGAAGTCCCGGGTTCGAATCCCGTCGAGACCGGCATACTTGACTGAAGTTTTTTTCCCGAGGTTTTCCTCAGTCGTTAATGCGAATGCAAGGGATTGATTCCTCTAAAACAGCCCTCGGATATTCCCTAATAATTGTCCTATCGGCAACATACCAAGAGGTCACCTGAAGTGGGACATACATTGCACCCTATAACATGTTTAATTCCCACGGTAAAATGTTTTACATAACCAGCAACACAACTTGCATTTATCAACCCACAATAAACACACCTCAAGGCTGAGTGTCACCTAATTCTCCAAAAATACTCGCTACTACGGTAACTAAGTATTACTTTTTCTTGTCATTAATCAATCGAAACACTTCTTTACGATATGTTATTAGTTATTACCTTTGAATTGTATGTTCTTTCACGTCCACAATATATTTGTTATGAAAATCAAAATTATCTATTTAACAAACCAAATATTGTTGAATTGAAAGAGCATAGAGTTCTGAAGGAAGTTATACGTTGTCAATATGTATTTTGATTGATTAATGACGAGAACAAATTAAATATACATTGTCGACCGTGAGCCACCGTGGACGAACTGTTTAGTAACAAATCATGTTCATAATAAAACTAAGGCAGGACAAAGGTTTCCTTGATCAGCCAACATGTCGTGTCTTATTTTTTCTACGTGTGACCACGTTTCATTTCTCCTTCTACTTCCCAACGCGTCGCCCAATCTTGCAATTCGTATTCCGCGGTCTCTCCAACCCTTCTTCCTCGTCCAACTCATATCCCCAACTATCCGTTCTGCATATTCCAATCTCGGGGTCTACCTATCACATTTTCTTTCCACTTAACCTCAATAATGGCCTCTTATATCCCTAAATGCCTAAGAGTTTTCCCTACGAAAACCATCCTAGGTTTTCATTATAGTCGACCATAATCCTCTTATCTCATTTGTTCTGCTAAGTATCCCCTTATTTAAGACTCTATCATCTCTAAGAATCTTTAACATTCTTGAGTATCACCACATCTCCACGCATCTAATCTTCTCTGTAACATTTTCTGTAGTCTGCATACAAATGGATTCTTTTTTAAATATTACATTTATTTATCATACATGGTTCAGTATACAATTTAGAAGGATCGTCTATGAGGTCTGCCATCTGTAGCATGACCTTGAATGTCGTGTGGTTGTCTAGATTCAAGTGTGACCAATGAGTCGTTAATATTTTGGTGGAAGGAGGTAAATGATCGTAACTTCCAAGAGAATTTTATAAAAAAAAACTACAGAAAGTCTGTTTTTAGTTATTACGTTTGGTTTAAACAAGTGCTTTTTAGAGTATACAGATTTTTTTAAATGATTTTTGTAAAACAAGTGTTGGAAAACAATTGTTATCTAAGAGTGATAACCATTGTAGAATTGATTGAAGTGCTGGTTGAAGCTGCTCAGATTGTTTTAGTTAAATGTTTTTTAATACTTGAATAATAAAAGTAAACGTTCAATAGAACAGATTGGGGGTTGAGGTGGGGGTGGGACTGGGGAGGGGGGACACTGACAGTGACGTTAGTCAACTTACGAACAAAGTTTTGTTGTTGGTTAATTCAAATTAGTTAATTCAATAAATGGCCAATATAGCCTATTTTATAAAATTACCAATTTTGAAGGATTTTAAAAGTAATTAATTGGTAATTTCACCGTAGTATGATGTGCCAGGGAAAATCAAAGGAAGTCCGGGGGAAGGCCAGGAAAGATCAAGGTATAGACACACTTAAAAATAAAAAAAAGGCTGGCAAAAATGAATTGAAGTCGAAGAAGGGAGTACAAACGCATATAGTTCCCGCAAAATAACAAATCAACCCAGTTGAAAACATCCATTTCAGAATCAAGTGATTTCACATTTCTAATTATTTATTCTTTGATAAGTGTAATCAAAAATAATTAATCGTAGCTAAGTACTGTGTTCACTCGCTACGAGCTAGGCGCGAAATATTACGCATTCCGTTATACGGAGCACCCTCGAATAATGTAATTATTGTGAAGAGTGCGACGTTCGTTCTTCAAATCGTTTGGGTAAACATCAATTACATAGCTTGCTACTCGAACCAGCGACATAAGAGTTTACCTGATTTGTTTTCACAAGTGCATTGAACAAATTATAAACACAGTGCCTCTTCCAAAAAATAATTTGAATTTGTAAAAGCCTAAGTAGCAACCATTCAAAATGTGTTTTGTGTTGTCAGATTGCTAGCAACAATTGAAACGAACGGTTAGGTTTGAGAAAGCAAACCAATACGTTAAGTAATAATCCTTCTATATAATATAATAAACATTTAAAAAGAGAACAATTGTTAGCAAAGAGATGCGAAATAGTTGCCCCGTTCGACTTTGTTATCTTTTTAAAATTTTGTCTTTTTGGTTTTGAACTAAGCTAATTTTCTCTTATAACATGCTTTAAAATTTGTATTTATTATAATTTAAACCAGTTTGTTTCCATTAAACTTACGTTCTTAAGTCCCCACTGAAAATCATTATATAACTGATGGGCAACTCTAATATATTTTTTTTTTCTTATGCACAGTATTTATTTATGGTAGGCCTTTGTTAGATATTTTTATTTTTTGTGCATTAAATCTGATTACCATTATGTGTTTTTTCAAATTCTGTTTATTATTTCGTGAGTATTTGTGTTATTCTAATAATATTATGTAATGTCATCCTTTCTTTGTAAATCAGTTTTTATAACTAATACAATATACCTAAATAAATAGATATATTTTTGAAAACAAAATGCATTCCAATCCACCCCATTTCTAACCTGTTATACAAAGTTCCGGGCATTTTTACGACGACTATTCGTGTGAGTTTTCTAGTGAAGGGAATGTGATTGTCCCCTCCCCCTTCCCCACCCACATCCCCCTCCAACATCCAAAGATGTCACACCCCCCCCCAACAACCAAACATGTTTTTCCGTTTCCGCATCAGTGCTCGATCCGAAATATACCTAAACTTTCCGACCGTTTCTCAAACTTTAAAGCTTACATGTCAATTCGTTGCAAAGCTTCATAACTTTTAAGACGGTCGCCCTTGTACGCTACACGGTATAAATCAATAAAATCTACAATATTAAGAGTCGTGTGCGAAGTTTCTGCATACGCTCGTTCATCACGCGCTGACGGGGTGGTGACGTATGGGTGTGTTCGACTATTCATCAGGGAGGGAGGTCACAGTGTGGCAATACTCTTGGGGGGGACTGTATCTTATTCATCAGCCTGCTAGGACGTGGTCTCGGCAAGATAGCGCAGGGGAATTTCACATTTTATAAGAAAAAAGTAAAAAAATCTTAGAGTTTATCTTCATGTTTAGATTTTTTGCAAGAACAAAATTATGTATTTGAATATTAAGATAACTGGGGCAAACTTTATCCCGCTGTATAGTCAATGTCATAAAATATAAACTGTCATAAAGTATTATCCGATGGTTATATATTTTTAGGTGGGTGTAAACATGAATTGAGTGTTTTTCTATTCGAAAACATTGCATGGTTTCGTACAGATATATTTTAAATTTCTTGTTTAGACCAAATATAGAAACAATTACATTACATTCTTAACTAAGTTACAATAATCAGTCCTATATATCTTGCCTAGATATGAACGTTTTCATACACAGGAATTTTTTCTGTCCCGGATTGTAGACATTTTACATTTTACATTTTATTATTATTAGTAAAACGTTATTATTTTTCCTGAAGAAGAAACATAACAAGAATCTTTTCTCGATAATACACGTTATTTCCAAACAAACAAATCCAAGAGTTGTTTGTTTTTTGTACACATAAAATTATCGTTATCCGAAATTTTAAAATATGTACTTATTTCAACTGGTCAGAGTAGGTTTAATTTTAATTGTTTGTTCTTATAGGTAGTGCCTGATTTACTCTTTATTTCGTTGGATTAGAGCACCTACAATAACGGTTAGATTTGACAATAATATATCGTACTTTTTGCTTGTACGTATTTAAATCTACGATACAGCCAACATTTCATATGATAAACATGATAAATTAAGGTTAATTCCTTCTAGAGCGACCTCGCAACTATCAGCTCTAGTTTGTAGCAATTACTTTGCAACGTTGCGTCGTTAGCGCGCATGTGAGATGTGCAGCGCATTTCATCTGATTGCTAGACGTGATTTGACGTTCCCCGCGCAGTCGACCGTGCTGTGCGCTGGAGAGCTGGGGTAGATCGTATTAATCCCTCCCTGTGCAGTTGACTTGTTTGTTGCCCTGGTTAAATGGGACTCGGGACTTTAAGAGGAGTCGCTGAGGCTAACCTAGAGCGACATTGCAACTATCAGCTCTAGTTTGTAGCAATTACTTTGCAACGTTGCGTCGTTAGCGCGCATATGACATGTGCAGCGCATTTCATTTGATTGCTAGACGTGATTTGACGTTTCCCCGCGCAGTCGACCGTGCTGTGCGCTGGAGAGCTGGGGTAGATCGTATTAATCCCTCCCTGTGCAGTTGACTTGTTTGTTGCCCTGGTTAAATGGGACTCGGGACTTTAAGAGGAGTCGCTGAGGCTAGCCTAGAGCTACATCGCAACTATCAGCTCTAGTTTGTAGCAATTACTTCGCAACGTTGCGTCGTTAGCGCGCATGTGAGATGTGCAGCGCATTTCATTTGATTGCCAGACGTGATTTGACGTTTCCCCGCGCAGTCGACCGTGCTGTGCGCTGGAGAGCTGGGGTAGATCGTATTAATCCTCCCTGTGCAGTTGACTTGTTTGTTGCCCTGGTTAAATGGGACTCGGGACTTTAAGAGGAGTCGCTGAGGCTAGCCTAGAGCTACATCGCAACTATCAGCTCTAGTTTGTAGCAATTACTTCGCAACGTTGCGTCGTTAGCGCGCATGTGAGATGTGCAGCGCATTTCATTTGATTGCTAGACGTGATTTGACGTTCCCCGCGCAGTCGACCGTGCTGTGCGCTGGAGAGCTGGGTAGATCGTACTAATCCTCCCTGTGCAGTTGACTTGTTGTAGCCTGGTTAAATGGGACTTGGGACTTTAAGAGGAGTCGCTGAGGCTAACCTAGAGCTACATCGCAACTATCAGCTCTAGTTTGTAGCAATTACTTCGCAACGTTGCGTCGTTAGCGCGCATGTGAGATGTGCAGCGCATTTCATTTGATTGCTAGACGTGATTTGACGTTTCCCCGCGCAGTCGACCGTGCTGTGCGCTGGAGAGCTGGGGTAGATCGTATTAATCCCTCCCTGTGCAGTTGACTTGTTGTAGCCCTGGTTAAATGGGACTCGGGACTTTAAGAGGAGTCGCTGAGGCTAGCAAGGAGACTCGAGAGCACGTTCTACATAGATTTCTTTAGTTTATTGCATTGTTTATTTATTAAATGTTTTATTGTTTTAACTAAGCACAGATCAATCTTTGTTGTAGGTTGTTTATTGTTTCAACGACCTGAAAACTTTAGAACCTACAACTTAAATTGACTGTCAAAATAATCTATATATTTCATAATTATTATGTGAACTGTGGAAACCCAAATAACATATACACAATTGATCGAGTCCCTTATTGACAGGTCTGACGTTTTATGCTTTTTCCTGATACATTACTGTTAACTGTAAAACAAGCAATGGGAAGCAGTACGTCTATTTCTAAATCCATTCTTGGATGTTGACTTAGATATGTGTGCAACTTGTGAGTTTTCTCGATTTTCGTGTACTTTGTAATTTTTCCAATTTCCTAAAATGTTTCAAGCAAATTTTCGTTCTGGATTCCGTCGTAGAAAAATTGACTAATACGGATAGTTCTCTATGTTGTGAATTCGAATTTTAAAATTAAGAATCATTTTTTAATTTTTGCTTCTTTTTGATTGATATCTGTGGTGACTCTCGCCAAAATTTATTCATTGAAACCGATTGTGGATATGAATAGAAGTAGTCTTCACCAACGTCCATACAAAAAACAATCAGTAAAAGTTCAATTTGAATAAAAAAAACTGGGGTCTATTTACTAAAAGTGACAGTGAGAGTGACAGCGACAATAGTCGACCGAAACGACAACTTTAGTGAGAAGAGCAAGTGAGAACTACCACCTCGAATTTTTATCATACCAACTTAAATTGTTATTACATTTGCTGTATATAGTTGTTTATTACGTTAAGGAAACATTGGCAGACGGCAGTCAAAATGTTAAATGGGTGATTGTTGACAAGCTTGTATAGCTGCAGACGGATGCGTAACTATTGTCACGAAAGTTGTTGTTTTTGTCGACTTTGTCGCTTCTCCTGACGATCGACTGTTGTCACTTAGCAAATAACCCCAAGAACCCTCTAACTCGTGTCCGCACTAGCCTCAGCGAGTCCTCTTAAAGAAAACTGTGACTCCTGTGTTTTATATCCTCACTTGCGAATGCCCTGGGGCCTCTTCGAGTTAAAATGAACACATCGAGACGATCTTATCCAGACGATGAACCCGGTCTTTTAGGTAATTGATGGACAAATACAAGCGAAATAATATAGGTTTCGTTTTATTTCCAAGGTTATATTGTTTGAGGGACGAGGAGGGAAAGTTAAATTGTTTCGAAATGCACGGTTTGAGTACTAGCCTTAATATATATGAAATCAATATTATAGTATATTGATTTCCATATGACAGAAACAACCATTTTAAAACTATGCACAACAAAATAATTTACAAAAACACTTTAGAAAATAATAATTGCATTATGAAGCTGAATAAACAAACACAACACGAAACGAAACGATGTTGTAAGAAGGTTTATATTAAATGAATTGGTTGGGTTTGTTTTGTATCAATGAAAAAGGCCTTGTTTAACCTCAAATGATTTCTAATTGTGTTTGTATGTGTTAATTGGCGAAATGATATGCATTTGTAAGCATGGTTCATATGAAATACATTTTAAGTTTTAATATAATTTTAAATTTCATTCAAGGACTCAATCCGTTGACTTCACTTTAAGAAACAAGAAAAAACTTGGGAAAACCCTTAATTCAGAATTTCCAGTGGCAGGATTCGAACCCGTGACCTCCCGAATAAGAGTGCCGCGTGTTGCACTTGAGCTTCTTTTATCGGCTTGACATGTAGCCTACTATGATTTGAGAACGTGTGTACTGTGTTGTAAGTACTCTCCAAAAGGTGTATAATAATATTATGCATTGTCGCTACAACTACATCCTCATCATGTCTACCAACTTTAAATTACACATATTCTACGTGATGTTCACTCCCCCATTGTCAAACGTACTTCGTATATCATTGTTAATCCGTGCGTGACTTATCAAAACTCTGCAAATCCAATCCCTTCTTAACATCGATATTCAAACAACAAATGAATACGTTTCCTATTCACGCGCCAAGATTGTATTGTGACTTGTTTTTTGTGTGTGTTTCTCCTTGTTAAGTTTGTCGGAATGATAAATGTCCCGTCGGTTGCCTAGCGACTGTAGTACCGATGTTAGCCGGCTAGAATGCTGCGGGCGCGTGGTGTGTTTAGATAAAGGCCGGCTGAAATTGCTACATTATCAGTAGGGCCAACCAGACCAGTTTAATGGAAAATAATGTGATCTGAAATAAGGGAACAGTTTCTCAAGAAGGAAGATTTCAAGGCGTATACACTGTTCTACACCCAAGGTCTCTATAAGGTTGGTCGGCGATCACTGAATCAACACAAACCTTATTATGGGGGCAGCACCACAAGATTACACAACGTCAGATGAATGAAAAACGAAACTCAATAAATATTATGTTCAAGAGGAAGATTAAACCAATAGATTTCATTCCATATTATCTTTCGTTTTTTATCATTGACTTTACACTATTATGATCCTATTTTTCTACAGATTGCATGGTAATGATTATTATGATTTTTTTGTGGTTGTAGTGCTGTTTTGTTAGGTTTATGTGGTATTGTTTTTAAGTGATTTTATTATATTTATTGATTTTATATTTAATACTGTATTTAACTTTTATGTTTTTATTTTTATTTTCATTTTATTTTATTTCATTGTTTATCCTTGTTGTTATTACATTTTTTTACAACAAGAAAAGGCGTCGACACTAGTAAATATTTTACTAAAACACTTGATGTGCCGCGAAGAGCCTTGCTAAAGCACGTGAAATTAACACGGCACTTGTAGTTGGTTCTCCCATAAGTACTCCTTACACATGGAAGGGAAATGACTTACTGGGCAGTCTTTGAGGGCGGGCGGCAGGTCGTTCCATGGGTTAACAACCCGGAAAGAAAAAGCACGTCAAATTATATAATACATTGTATTAGGTACATATTTGGTAGGCCTAAGAGCGCGACAGGTACACACGTACTATGGGGCAGATGTTCTCTCTGTCATTCTAGCATTCCTATTTATAATCTAACAATCAAATTCTAATTATGAGAATGCAAATATTAATTAATTGTGTATAATACAGTTAATTAGCAGCCCATTGAGGATATATGTAATGATTAAATAATAACGCATAAATTTAACCAAATATTAGTTATAATAATTTAAAAGTTAGGGGAAACCGGTAGTAATTTTTTTTCCAATAGCTACTGCTATTTAGGGTTTAATTCTAGCATGGATTGTATTGCTACTTTAAGTTAAAAAATCAGATGAAATATTAAGTGGTTACATAACGAGGAGATTAGCGTTTTATTGTATCACAAAAAGAACCAGGAATTTTGTTTTCAAACCACGTTCAAAGAAAATCTAAGTACGTTCAGATATATGTGAACTTTGTT
This sequence comes from Sweltsa coloradensis, assembly GCA_024449915.1. NCBI lineage: Eukaryota > Metazoa > Arthropoda > Insecta > Plecoptera > Chloroperlidae > Sweltsa > Sweltsa coloradensis. The sequence goes on from JAMZAV010000182.1 coordinate 212,276, forward strand.
GTGCTTGAAAAAACCAGCGAGAAACTGTATAAATTTATCACTGTGAAGAATTTATACGGGATTTTTTTATTATAAAATGTTTAACCTAAATTAAATTAATTCCGCTTTGGCTAAAGCAACACACAAACAAGATGCAAACGTTTAATTTTTCTAACAGTCATACATTCAATTTTTTTTAAAAAATTCTACTAGCTCAAACTTTTTGCAAATCTTTGTTTTGTGTGTTGTTTTTCATAAATGAGTGGTTTAAAATAATGAATATGACTTTTTCTTATTTGCAATTCAAATATATTTGTGTCATTTCTACATCTACAAACAATATTGTAATAACTTCCTGCTAGTTCTGCACAAAGTGTTCTTTATCTCTTTATCAATAACGTTATCTACATATTTATGAATCACATATACGTTATTATTTTTTGTTTGTTATTCATTATTGTTTGTACAATGTTAACTGTTTATTATTATTATTTGCATAGTACTGTGAAATCCCGAGGGTGTTATCTGGTTATAATGAATTAAACTTGAGCAGCACAATTATACTCAAAGGAGCTCACAAATAAACAGAAAAATACATTTAATATTTATATCACAATTTAACTGTGTATATATGTTAAACGGGAATAGCTTACAGTGCATAACTATCAAGAAAAACTTAACCCAAGGAAATTATTTGTAAATAATATTATTTCAGATGCTATTTTTTTTTTTACTAATGAAACAACAGATTGCAGTGTAAAGAAGATTTTTTAATTAGGTAAAACCACAATAATGTGTATGTCGTGTGTAACAGGTTTTGTTTTAAATGGGTTCCTCTACAATCCCAAGAAAATAGGAACACAAATACTGGAATCTCTCTCCCACTCCGGACTTAAGACTTTATTGGGAGTATCAAGATGTCCAAGCACAAAATAAGGCTTACATATAAGCCGTAAGAGATTGCAGGCTTACCAGCCAAGACTGGTTAAAAATAAATTTTCTCAAGCAGGAACTGCAATGGAAGTTTTAAGTGAAAAAAATCAGTAAATGCTGACGTCACTATTTTCTGAATTTGTACAATGTAGTATCATCTAATGAAATGTAAAGTAATGTAACACTGTTGATGGATCGATATTGAAAATTTAAAAATGCATCAGTCGTTTACTCAAGTGAGAATAATAATAATTATTTATTTCATTTTGATCGTGTACATGGTACAGATATGCACTGCTTCGAAGAGAGTGTGAAATAGTAGATATTCTAATACACAGATATACTTTATATACTTAGATATCTATTCTAGGTAGAGCATACTTAAAATACTTATAATAATTATAATTCAGTCTAGAACAAAAGTTAATAACATAAAAGGGTAAGTTTAAGTTGACAAAACATTATACTGACAAGCATATTAACATACCCAAGGCATAGTGCAGGGTGCTGACATAATAAAAGACTGTTTATTAGTTTAGTTTTGTCGGTCATTCTGATTTACAAATTCATCAATAGAATAAAAACACCTGTCAAGCAGAAATGATTTTACTCTAGCCTTAAAAATTATGTGCCTGCTTGTATTTATGAGTTTGATGTCTGCTGGTAATTTGTTATAGAGGGCTGAGCATAGAGCCAATGGTCCTGTGGCAAACTTGGATGTGCTGAAAAGAGTCGATATGAATGTTGATTTGCGAGCGTGTGCCATGGTGATGAATTTGTGAATTGCGGGGAAACCATTCAGGATTATTGTGAACAAAGATTACACAGATTTGATTAAGGATACATGGAAGAGTCAGTATTTTTAAATTTCTAAATAATTCTTTACAGGATTTTCTCCTATTGGCTCCAACCATGATTCTGATGATGATGAATGAATGAATGATGGTAGTGAACAAAAATCATATTTATTTATTGGTTCACTCAAATACAGCATTAGTGCCATTTTACATTGAGGTACTAGGATAATAAATTTAATATCATATTCTAAAAAAACATAAAATGTAGTAAAAACAGTAGTACTTAATCATTTCAGTAACATACAGTTGGTTAACACTTTTAATAACTTCGTCTATAAATCAATAGTTAATAACATAATGATAATGTACAATGAATTACCTATACGATAATGAATTGATGATTTAGAATGTACTAATATGTATAAAAAACAACAAAAAAAAACAATAAAGAATCATTTTTTTTTTACTTAAGTTTAACTATCCGATTAATGATTTGTGAGATGCCGAATTGATGATAAAAAAAGTCCCAAATTTATTAGCAAAAATGTCAATTGGTCGAGATTGTGGGAAGGAGTTGAAAGTGTTAGGAAGACGAATGAATAGTAGTGACCTTTTCGTTGATTATAGACTGAGTTTGAGATTGAACAATGTCAACAGAAAAACACATTTAATTGTGTTTATTGTTAATCAAATTCGTATTTATATTTAAACCTGTATTCACATTTTAGTACAATATTTCGTATTTTTATTCAGTAAATTCGAAAATTCGTTTCCTCACACTACATTAACGACATCACGCAGACCGGAAACTACCTGGCCACATTTGACTTTTAACAAACCCTTTCTTCCAAGTCTGTTTCGTTTAAAATGTTAAGCTTAAACACTCCCCAGCGGTAATCGTAAAGTTCTTTTAGTGCGTATTACCTGTCCTCTTTCCCTGATACCATAGATTACAACCAAGATTCGAGGTGAATGTTACTTTATTCGCGCGTTGGGATTTGTAAGTTCACACCGTGGTCGGCATAGAAAGTAGACTGTTAGTTCTCGTAAAGATTGCCAGGTGAATAAAGAAAGGGTTTATTTATTAATAAACAACCCTGGACCAACAAACAATGACAAACTCAGAAGGGATATAATCATGTATTTATTTTTTATTTATTCATTCACTCAAATACAGCATTGCTGCCATTTTACATTGAGGTACTAGGATAACAAATCAAGACTGAAAGGTAATTATTTATTTTAGTAAAAATGATTGCTGCTGTTTTTAGGAAGTTTTTCATTATATGGCATTATTTATGCGAGTGGTTGATATCCGAAAACTTTACTATCTTTTTTCTTATCAATTGTGTGTTTATTTTATTTTTTAGTGGTTCAGTCGTAATTTTGTTGTCTTCTTTCAATGTCAATCATTAATTAACGATTTTATGCTCCTTTACAAATAAAAAAATGTAACATTATAAATAATAATAAAAGCGAATAAAAGTTAACCCAGGTTAAAGTTCAGTTGAGTGGTTTCATAATTTACGTTTCCGGGTAAATGAGTTCTCATAATTTTTAAAATTATAGGCTCAATTGACTCGCGCAGAAATTTTCATGTTATATTCCATAATTAAATTTTTAGTTACGCTTCTTATCACAAAATGAAGCCTACATACGAAAGGTAGGACGTCGACAACATTTAAGACATGTGACAAATACATTTCTAGTTAAGTTATTGTTCTTACGAACCTGAAAATATCAAATTTCCGCCTACTGCAATCAACGTCTCTCAACTAAATTTCTTATTCAACACTCTTAAAATCTTGAATGTTGTTTTAGTGTGATGTTCACTAGACCGTTTTGTTTGTCTTACTCTGCGAGTCTGCGATCTTAATTAACTATCTGTTTCCTTGATTCGCGAGCTGTATTTCCAACTGAGAAGACGCGCCTGCCACGTTTACCCATTGCAGTCGGAGTCAGTAAGCAGAAAGGTACAGTTAGCACACATGTGACTGATGTTTCATCAAAGACAAATAGTTTAGATATCATAGTTGTACTGCAATAACTTCATTTATGATTTTTTTAACTTTCTGATTTTTTAAATTTTTTGTTTTGTTTTACTCTTAATTAAGTTTTTGTAACACGTGGATAGTAAAATAAAGAGTCCGTTTACTGTGAATCGGCTATAGATACTTTGACAAAACCCTTTAAAAATGGCGTCATTGAATACAACATTGAAAATTATCGCAAATTATATTTGTAACTCTAAAAAGTGCAACTTTGACACTTTGACCAAAATTACTTTACGTACGATATGACTGCCGTTTACGATTTACGAAACAAAAGGCAGTGTCACGCTGAAAAAGACAGAACACTTTTGTGTGCGAAGGAAATTTGTTTAAAAAGGGTTTGGAATAAAAAGTGAAAATGAGCTAAAAATAAGAGGTAGAAAGTAAAATAGATGTGCATTTTTGATCGAAATTACTATACCCTAGAACAAACCCACCAGAAATTATGTAATAAAAGATGGTCCCAAGAAACGACACACGAAATCACCGTCGCTGTGACAAAATGGGATTTTTTTATACGAATTCGCAGAGATAAAATATAATTGATGGTCAGTTTTGAGTTACGCCGTCTTTCTCCCTGTTCCCCCGTATCACCATTACATCCGCGCTTTATAAAACCATCCCAACCTAGGGTGCTGGTGTCAGAATCTCTCGGTGCATTTCATTAGGCTCAGAAACAGACGCTACCGACGCCCGGCGTCGTTTTATCGGGGTTATTATCTCTGATGGGATGGAGACGGTAAACGACGCCATCTTGGGAAAACCCAGAGAGGTATGGCGGCCATATTGGACATAACACAAATTTTATCTTTTCTTCCCGGGAAGCAAATGAGCTACAAAACCTGCCAAAACAATGTGTTGAATTATTTACAGCCCAGTTGTTTTGTGCAGACTTTCTTCAGGAATGCTACGCTTACTGTGTGCTACAAAAGGAACTTATTTTGCAGTAAAAGCTTTTAGAGGAATATTTTTGTTGGATGTAAATAATTCTCTACTCGCAATGGAAGTTTAATAATGGACACATACATCTGTTGGTGTCATTTCCTTTTAACATATATACATAAATAAAATAAATATATTTTCCATAGAACAGCCATGTGGAAGAATATGTTTTGTCTGTTTGAATTCGATGCAGCAGTTTTTGCAGCAACTTTTACTACGTGGTTATTAAATGAGTTTTAGAGCCAAAAGTGCAATTATATTTATTTATTTTCTATCCAATTAAGTTAAAAAACTGATTTGCAAAGTTGGACAATGAATGTTCAAAAAGCGCAAACGAACGTTCTTGTATTATATGTGAACAACGCTAATTCACGAGGTTTAGTTGGACTTTTATTCGTATCCTTTTCATTGCTAGCAATGGAAGAAAGCAAAGAAAATAACATATATGACATAATAGTCATTATTTGAATGCGCTTTTAGTTTTCTGGAAAACCATTTGAAGCTGCTGCTGGAAATTACTATGTGGTTAAACGGTCAACAGACAATTTCTAAACACGTAAATTCCAGTGGTATCATATTAATAAAAGCACATTCACCGAATTACCTATTTGCAAATCTAAATTAAGCTAAGCTAAAAAAAATAATTAGAAAACGTGACAAGTTTTTACCTTCACTAAAAAATTGAGGAATGTTTAATAAAGTATTTCTTGAACGATGATCAAGTTTAAGAAAAGCTTTAAATTGATGTAAACGGTGTAATTTATAAGCTTGTACCATATTCTTACATAGAGACTATAATTCGTGAAAAGTGAATAAATATTTAGAGTAAATTCTCCTACATTGTTTTTCAATTTAGTTCGGTCTGAAAATGTTCTTGAGATTGTTAAACAATGTCTTCTTCGTCTTCCACTTTCGTTTTCATCAACATTCTGTAAATACAACACTTCAAGGAATGTCGCCTGAAAGTATGTCTCGCTTTCTTGTCATTTGAAACATTTTCTGTCACATGCCGCTTGTTCTCATTTTACCAGAGTCATTTTCACCCTCCCTCGCTCTCCCGTCCCCCCCCCTTTCTCCCCCAGACGCCATTGACTTGATGAATAGGGGCTTGTGTAATAGCCGCCTTAAAACAGACACGATAAGTCGTCCAGTACTCGAGCACTGATTCTACTGCTACTATTTTAGTTTATTATGATTTATACTTGTGGATTAAGTTTTAAGTAATTTATTGTATTTATTTTTGGGAGCAAAGCTCCCTTATAAGCAACATTTTTCTGTTCGTTCATCTGTGCGTGTGTCACGTCTCATGATAAAAACCGAACACGACATCCAAATGGCATGCGGTGATTTTGTTGACATTTTAATTCACCAAGTCTGATAATGAATGTTTTGGTGACATTGGGTAGCCCCCCCCCCCCCCCCCCCCCCCTCCTCACGAAAGTTTTGAAATTCATGTGTCCGTCACCTACACCATTAAGAATGCGTGAAAATAAACGGATTTTGTTTTAAATGTCTCTTCATACCCGGCACCTCCACCAAAAATGAAATTTAAACTGTCCATGGAAACGTATTATTATTATTATTATTATTATTATTATTATTATTATTATTATTATTATTATTATTATTATTATTATTATTATTATTATTATTGGAGTCCGACGAAGTGATCGTATACGTACCAGAAACTCTCAAATGTGATATTTTGGTCTTCATAAGAATGTAACGCATGTTTATAGAAGGCGGGGCCTGGTCATGGTAACTGTTTGTTTTGTGATTTTGTTTTTCTATGTAACGCCTTGTCTGTGCTTTTATTTTTGTAAGTTTTTAGAATTAATATCTTGTTTTTCTGAGGATAGCCCACACAGTTGGGCTGAAACGTCAAAAGCAATTAAAGCAGATTCGACGCGGCGAAATGTCCCGACCAATAAATTGTGTTAATTATTATTATTATTATTATTATTATTATCATTCATTATCATTATCATTATCATTATCATTATCATTATCATTATCATTATCATTATCATTATCATTATCATTATCATTATCATTATCATTATCATTATCATTATTATTATTATTATTTTTATTTTTTCCTTTTTTTCCTTTTTTTCTATAAGATCTGTTTGATTGGTTTTGCTCCCTCTCTTGTTTACTTTTGTACTTAAACTTTTTGTTATATTTATTTTTTAAACGGCTGAAAAAGAGCAAAATAGCAATTTCACACAACATATTAAAAACGCAAATACAAATGATAAAACTCTGTTTGGTTTCCGCCATTAAAAACAAAATATGATTTACAGGAATAGTTCGATTGGTCACGAAAAATTATATCTATTTATTAAACTGAACGTGAAATTGTTTCCCGGTTTACTTGCAAAAAAATATTGTTTAAAAAAAAGCACAATGGCCATATTTAAAAGTTATGTTCTACGAACAAAAAGTGCAAAAGATGTACTTCTAATAAAATAAGCTCTAAGTAATCATTTGACATCCTAGTTGTGTATCATCTACCGTTGATCACCCATCAACTCGCATAGCAACACCTTACGAACTAATTTATGTTAAACTTATTCAAACCCAAAACTATTATGTTGTATTAGCACAGCTTGCGGTGTATTACCTTATGTGAATTAAGATTAATCTTCTCTTCTAAAACAAAAGCTCATCATTAACTACTTTCCTGTATCATTCTTCACCTCCATTAACATTCGTCCCCTAAGAAGGTCACCGCCACTAAACCACTTACCAACAGATACCCATCTTTCCCACATTATACTTGTTGTTGCCATCCACATCTCCATACAGTACTTTACCTATTGTTTTCTTCCTCTAACGAGAGCATACGAAGCGAATTCACCAGGGCAATTACTTCATAAGGAATTAAGAGAAATTACGTGAAAATTAAAAGTGGACCCCTCATAATACTCCGTACGTGATACCGTTAAGAGGAGACGCTGAGGCTAGAGTCAGGCAAGCTTAAGCGCGGCCAATAACATGATATCATTGAGTATACAATATGATGATATGTATAACATTCCTCGTTGAGGAACTAATAATTTGAATTGAATAATTCATTGAATTTAAATGAAGAAATCTCGAAATATTTTGAATTGACTTGAGGTTTGATTCTTTGTAAATATACTCCATCCGATTACATATTTTAAGCAAATGTATACTTGATCACTTTGTTTTAATTAACTTTGAAGCGCAGACATTTTCAATTTCGTGGGAATTTAACGAATAAAAACTCATGTTTTGGATTCTAAATCGTTTAACTTTCTAGACTCATCTCGCAACAGCCTAGTGTATACATATCAATATAAGGGTTGTTTATTAACGTTTGTGTGAAGTATAATTAAATCCAATTGTGTACTTTTCCCGCGCAAGCCTCAGCGACTTCTCTTAACCAGAGACAGTTTAATCTAGGTTGAAAACAAAAGGTCACTGTAAAACTACACGAGGGATTGTGTCTTATTCAAAAAGACATCTAACATAAGATATTCTACTCTTGAAAACGTAGAGAATTAGGCTTGAAATATAAATTGACTAATTATGTAAATTTAGAAACACGCTTTGAATTATACAACAAAAAAACTTTTGCACTAATAATTTTGTTCACAAAGACTATCTTGTTTTTTAAGAAGAAAAAGAAGAACATTTTCGTGTTTTACGATGAGAGGAAGAAAAAGAGTTTTGCGAAAGTTTGTAATAACTTAGTTTTTTAATTCTTACCTAGAATTAGTAACAGACTAGTTTGTTGTTCGTGTTGTTTTTAGAGTTTTTTCCTGCGGGATAAGACGAGGCTCGTTTCAATTTCTGTACTAGGTTAGGTCCTCCACAACGTAGAAAAACTCATCAGTAGTAGGCTGCGTACAACCTGTTTTAATTTATTTCTGGTTATGATTATAAAATAACAATGAGATTTGACAAAGTTTTAAGGGATCATTTAAGTGTGGTAGACTTTATCAAATTACTTTATTTACAACCATATTTAGATGAGATAATGAAACTTTAATTTGAACGGGTTACGGATATAACCATGCATTTTATCTTATCTTCAATTCATAAATCCAGCAACATTATCTTAAAAAGTAAACATTTTTTTTCTTCAGATAAGTCTAGCGCGCATAACTCGGTTTAAAGTTGTTTTTCATTTTTATTGGATATGAATAATACATTAATTGAACTCACAGTAATGTATTTTTTGGAAATTTTTATAGAGTAAATTAATATTATACATTCCAAAAACAAAAATGTCGTCTTGATAGAAAAGAAAAACACTCGATGTTAAAAATATTGAAACCGATTTCATAAGAAAGTAGAAATAAATTCATTCTAAACAGGTAATATTATAATAACACTTCATGAAAGATTATATTAAAGATTAAGAACGATATTGAAGCAGCTGGTAAAACGTAATATCGTTGTAAAACACACTATAACAGGTTTATTCTTTGTAACATTCAGCACAGATGCCCTTACGTTTGGTTAACGTAGAAGCTACTACAAAAACCACCCCTATTCTCGCAGTTAACACAGAAATCTGTTGCTCATGTCTTGACCTTACCCTCAAGACAGACTTCCTCACAAAAAAACAAAGGACGCGTAAAAGATACCGAGAAACAAGGTGGAATTGCCAAATTTTTTCCGGGCAAAAAACAAGATAGGGAACAATACCAACCTAGAGATAATTAATGTCCCTTGGTCGAATTTCAACGAGTCGACGTTCCTTTTCCAGGCCAGTTTATTGTCATTTGTCTTTTGTGTTTGTAATTTATGTGCTCTCCTCTGTGTCCGGGTAGCGCGAGCGCTTCCTTCAGGAAGTTAATTAAGCCCAAGCTGGGATAATAAATAAGTGACTAACTAGAAACCTGCCCTCTGACAGGAACTGAAGAATCTGGAAATGCCGGGAACGTGAGTGGGAAAAGTTGTTCTTCTTAAGGGTGACAAAAAGAAAGACAAGTTTGTAAATTAGAATCTTATAAACACAATTTTATTTTAAATCCTGTTTCATTTCATGTTTAATGAGATATTCCTTATTTTTAAAGCCACAAGGTTTATGTTTGCGTACGTATATAAATTAATTTAACACAATTTAATAAAATATCACATCGATGTTCGTTATTGTATTGAATGTAATCCAGAAAAGTTCCAGAATTCATAGGTGGTCTAGTTGGCTAAGGCGCCTACTTGGAATGTGGGAGGACCGGGTTTGAACCCCGGTCGGGATGGATTTTGTAATTTCTGAATGTATTAAATATTAACAAATGAATACATATCCAAAGAAAATATGTGGTGATGTTCATTCCCATAGCTTGATTAGGCACAACTAGTGTTTTATTTTTTTAATTGATGACAAGATTTAAAACTCCAAAAACATAATACAATCCAAAAATTACAATATAAACGCAACCGTGAATTGAACCTTGTCCTGCTTCACCGAGCCGTTTGGTTTATAACTTGTACAATAATATCTGAATGGATGCTAAGCGGAAAACTCGTGTTTTCTCCTGGTTGAGTAAGCTTTTGTTATATCTGGATTGTTTTTAAAAATAAATCGTATTTATAGTCTATACGTAAGCTCTATTACTGATTTTCTGTGAAGTTCTTTCATTTTTAAATCAGAAAAAGCCAAACCAGTCGGCGCCGACGCCAATGATGTGCAAATAATGGCCAATCAATGACCAAATTTTTTAATCAAGTTGTAACATGCTGGAAGTCATCAAATTATGTTTACCCATCATTTGTACACCTTTTACTATTGTTCACCATCATTTCATCACCCTTTTACTAACTCATTTCATATGATATGTACAATACCATCATTGTTCACCATTTACTTTTACCTTTTATAATATTTGTTAATTTATTTTATTGTATTTTATAATGTGGTTTTAAGAGGTATAACTTAGGCATAGTAAGTTAGACACATTATGACTGGGGCCTTATGGCCCTTTTCTAACTTTCTATGGAGTTGTGCAGCTTAATATACGATTATGTGTACAATTTCGAAATAAAATAATAATAATAATATAATAATAATAATAATAATATAATAAACCAGAGACTGGTGTTTTAAATAGGAATCATCGACCAAACTAGTTGGACACGATCCATCCGCGAACGACGCTAGTTTCAAATGACAAATTCGGAACATATTCAAAATTAATTTTGTGTGCTTCTTTGCTAGGATGGTTTAACAGACCACATTTTCACATTCTCAATACCCAGAAAATGATAATTTAATTTGATATTTAACATCAAACAATACCAATTTACCCACGGGAATTTTTTCCGACTTATTAAAAAAAAAAAAACAATGTTGAAACATTATTTAATATAGATTCGTTTTTTTAACCTTGTACGATATTTAAAGAAGGCGGTGAATGTTTCTCGTGCACCATTAAACCGTACATTAATGGTCTTTTAAAACACCGTAATTCCCCAATTCCGCTCAAGAATTTAACGATTTCCTATAAATATTTCCCAGTGGCTTTCATTAAAAACAGAGTGAATGAACGTGGAAGGTCTAGGTTTAGGCTGTAGAGAGATTTCTATGTGGGCACTCGTGATTGGAATTTTCTTGTAGATTTTGTTATTTGTGAGAGCTAGAGTAGAAATATGATTCACTTGTTAATTCCTGTACAAGGTTTTGGTTAAGCAGCCGCCTCTAAAATACGGTTGATAATGAAAGCTTAATTTCCTGCTGACGTAAACTTGCGCTTAAGTAATTCCTTTGTGAAAACGTTTCATTAACACCAAGATGAAAAGTTTGATTTTCAAATTCTTGAGTCGTTGTTTATAGTTTGACGGTGTAACAAAGCGATACTTAAACGTTGGGTTTGCCTTCATTTTAAGTAAGATAAAGTGAATTTTAAGAGTAACGTCTTCGTCTTCAAGTCACACTTGACGATCTTCTTAAATTTCACTTCATCTTTGCATTTTTAATTTTGAATAGTTTGCAAACAAAAATGTAGGGCCTAAAGAGTTTAGCTATGCAGATTTGGAAATAACTTTTATTTCATTTTACTTCATTTCAAATTACTAACAGTGTAACAAATAATGTCTTCACAAATTTTGACACCCATAAAAGTCCATTATATGGTGCTATACAATGTTTGTCTTCTGTATTGTTGATGTTTAGAAGCCTAGACAATTTTCCATTGTGGCGGTTATTCTATCCCCTAAATTGATGTAGACAACTAACTTTGTCTTTAATAACACCAATGTTGTAGGCTGAAGGCATTTGCAAGATAGATACGCCTTATAACAAGACTGGGTTTAGGAGTAATTTGCAACTTAGTCGTATCTATTGATTTTTCCGTGTATTGTCTTATTTTTCTTAAGATAATAACTAACGCTTCGGTTATACATTGATTTAGTCTTATTATATTTTGTCATGGCATACGGTAATTAATAACAAAAAAAAACATGAAGCAAGAACTTTAACTCTTGCCAGTAAATTAATTGCAAAACTTATTGTATTCTTTGGAGAACAAAGATGCAAAGTTTAAATACATAAAAACAAGTTTCTTATGTTGAGGCGTGTTAACAGAAGAGCATGCTGGCTGTTGACTTTTACAATCATGTTTATACATTAAAGTTATCCTAGCAACATCACGGAATGTACAAATTAGGAGCGAATCAATGCACGGAATCAACCTTAAATGATCGGATTACCCCACTAACAAGAAAACAAAACGAGGGGAATTTCATTAAGATATTCCTACTGATTAGAGGATAAGATATAATCACTCTAAAATATCAACAGTGATGTTGTTGACAAATGATGTTTTCTAAGAATCGTGGAATATTGAGAGGAGTGGGGAGGCTCAGGACGTAAAACTTACAAGACACGCCATGATACATTTCATCGTAGCATTAAAACCTTGTTTGCTACTTCCAAGTATTCAGATATTTGCTAATGCTTTTGAATTTATATTTTTGAATAGTTACCATTTACAAGAAATTGTACTCGTCATATTTGTCATGTTTAATTTGAAATGATCAGTGTAAACATTTTGAGAAATTATTACTAAATGTGTGACTGAAAATGGGAAGACACAATACTTGGTTATGCATTTTATGTGCCAGTAGTTAATTATTTATTATTATTATTTGAAACGTTTGAATTAAACAATATTTAATGCATTTAAACGCAGAAAAAGTGCACATAAATAAATATTATTATAGAGTCGGAATTTCTTTCAATTAGCTATAACGTCCATCTCTATTTTAATATCTAATTCCCCACACTATAACGTTATTATTTTCCAGCTAATGGTAACTGAAATGAAACACAGTTTGTAAATGTAATTGTTTATCTCCCGGTAAACCAACCACAGCAAACACGTTTAATTCAAGACATTAACACCAAGACATGAAAGCACTGAATAACAAAGTTGATTCCTTGAATTCAAAACCCAATTCGACTCATTTCGTCGTGTGGAAAGTGATTCAAATCGTGGAAGTGTTGTTGTTTTTATGTGAAGACGTGTACAAATCTTTCGCTTTCTTCGATGACAAGAAATAAATTTAAAAAAATTCTCGTGAGTTTAAATCATTTATAAAATGCACGTCAAATACGATAATAAAAATACCTCCACGATTTTCTTTGTCACATCCCAATACTCATACATTGGCAATCGTTCTTTCATTTCTATGCATTGATGTTCGATCATAACATTTATTAATGTTATAAATAATTTGTATTCATAATATAATCACGATGATACGGCAACTGCTTTTATATGCTAGATTAAAGGAAGTAAAGGACGAAATGCCGTATTGCATGGACCGTAACGAAAGGAAGGCAAGTCTGTCTCTCCGGGAGTCTACGCATGGTGTCATAATAATATAAATGCGGCACAGAAAAACAACTAAACACGTAATTCATCTAATTGATAAATTCTAAGTATTAACCGATAATAAATGATTAAGGTCATCTCTTTAACTTTTTTATTTTATGTTTCCATCATTTTTCAGCATGCTCATCCCTGTCATCAATACCATTGTTAGTGATAAAAAATTAGTGCTTAGTCTAGTAACACACAGTCTTGCCACCAGCACAATATACACAATAATCATCATAATCATTGATGATACATGAACATCAGTCTACTAATTTGTATTACATAACACAATGTACCTTCGATTACCACGAATGTGCATTAAATCTTCTTTTTGTTTATATTTATTAGACAAGAGTTTTCGAACTGACTAAACAAGTAAAAACAAAGAAAGTTTCCACAAAACTCGCGTTTCACCCCCTCCATCTTCTGCAGTATAGTTTCAGCAGTGCAAGCTGTCTACTTGTTAGTCGCCAGTTCGTATGGTAATTATAGGTTACTGTTTACACACTTTATTACACTGGTAATAGGGGCAAAATACCCTGGACGCTGCGTGAAGTTACTTTGCGTCAGGAAGCTGAGTGACTCACACTCGCACTTACAGATATCGGGGCGGGGGATACACGTGCTCGTAGTCGTAGGGAGGAACTAGAATTAGAAGCCATGAATGGAAATTAAATAAAATGTGTTTAATGGAGTTCTACTAGAAGGATCTGTTTTGCATATCTGTTGCTGCGAAACATCAGGGGACATGCTAAGTAAGATATAATACAAGCATAGGTATAGGAAGGAGTGTGTACCCAAAATTAGGTGGATTATTGTTTTTTTTTTGCTGAACGTCTTTATTAATGCACTAAGGTTATTCGAAACGATTAGTGGTGATTGATGACAATGAAGGACACTTACAAAAAAACATGCCTCATGTGTGAATCGAACCCACGTCTACGTGGAGCTATACAGCGTTCAAATCGTATGTGCCATCACGGACGAAACCCAAAAATAAGAGGGGTACCCTGTGATTTTTTTGTTTTTTTTACAAAAAAATCATATTTTGACTTGGGTTGAAAAATGTATTTTCTGAAAAATCTTAGAATATTGTTTGTAACGGATATTTAGCAAAATCTCATATTGTTCCCCCTTTGGTTGGGGTTTGCCTGGCCCCCTTCCCCCTAGCCCCTAGGGTCACCATAAACATTCCGTCATATTCTTGTTGAAGGACAATGTCAACAACATAAACACCTCTCTATCGTAGTTCATATCCGGTTTTATCGTGAGATGTGAATCACACATACGGACGGACATGAATGTGATGTATATGGAAGCTTCGCTCCTAAAATCTGTATAGAAATATGGTTATTTTACATTTTTCTCACTCGAATCATAATAATTATTATGTAATATTCGCTTTATTTTGTAACAACATTGTAATCTGCAACCAAAAATTGTGATGCAATTCAAATCAGTTTAAATAAAAATATATATTTCTAATGTTTCCTGAACATCCTATCATCTATGAATTAAATTAATAACTTTTGTATTATTTCTTTTTTATATTGAATATAATTTTTAAGTTTCTTTAAAAAATTACTTACTACTTTTTTTATTAATTACTAATCTTGTTCTAGTTCACTTAAAAGTGTTATCCTATACACTGACTAATTTAACTTCAATCCTACAGCGGATATTAAGTTCATACTTCTATCAGCGTCCATCAGTCTTCAGTCAACTATGATAAAAATGTCCCCATTCGTTTCCATCAGCCTCTATATCACTAGACGATATGTAAACTACACAAGATAACCAGAAACTCCCATAAAACTTCATCGCGTTTTAATAAAGTCTGAAGGATTTATTTCGATATTTGTTCGCGTCTCAACGTCTCGGTGGCTATTTATCGATTTGCACTACACTTCGGAGCCGAGCTGTATCTGATTTCAGATAGATTTCCCTCAAGGCATCTAAATAACCCCTCCCCTACGCGCGATGTCGGCTCAGCACTGATAATGGGCCCGCGTTTTCGTCTATACTTTTTAATAACGAGGTTTCATGTACTAAAAAGGCTTCATCACTTTTACGAAAGCTAATTGGAATGGACATATTTCATGGACGAATAATAACGCGAATGGAATTATTTACATATGCTCTTATAAATTTAAATATTTTGAAAACGTCAAGTGTACTCAAAACTTGAAATGCACATATACATAAAGTAAATTTTAATGACTGAAAGTTAATTAATATACGTAATGAGATGTTTTATATCAAAGAGTACTTAGAGTTTGTAACTGACTGGAAATACCAGAAAGTATTTTTATTTTGTTGCGCCAGTAAAGTTTTCGAAATAAAATTATTAAAAAGCAGAAAAGCAAAAAATTGAGATGCAAATGTACAGTGATATTATGAACTTTGGGCTCGATATTTTACGCGGGAGATGTTTGGATGTATAGAGGGGGGTTGGGTTGGGGGAAATGGATACAAATGACGTGGTGATATAAGCATCTCCGAAACATTATTCAAAGATGTCACGAAGAGGGTTGAAGTGTTTGGGGTTGGGTGTTCGGAGCGAAGCAACCTATCATTTGAATGAAAGTATGTCTTCACACATTTTTTATCATTAATATTTTGGCTGATTTTTTAGCAGGCTTTTTTCTAAACACACGATTTTACTATACTATCATTGTTGGCTACAATCAAGTTGCAATAGTGTACAAGTACTATAAACTTATATTTTATAATAATCAAAACTCATTTCCAAAAACGTCAGGTTGAGTGGTGTTCTTCACACCATGATATCTAGGACACGAAACATGTTTTTGCCGAGATTGGCGGGCTCAGCGTTTCTTCTTCATCACCATCTTCATCGTCATCTTCATCCTGCATCTACTTCTCCACCAATTTTTCCCACTCTTTCCTGTCCTCCCACAGCATCAATTCCATCACCTGGTTCCACGATTCACTTCGCTCTACAACGTCTCCTTCGATCAATCTTCCCCATCTTTCTCTCGGTCTTCCTATTTCTCTTTTACCTTTCTCCCCTGCTTCGAAGTCTCGTTTTGGGATCCTAACCATTTTTATCCTCTTCATATGCCCAAACCATCTTAAACGTTCCCTTTCTAATTTAAACCTCAATTTTTCCAGACCTAATTCCTTTCTTATAACGTCTCTTCTAATGTAATAAACATACTTGTGTATGATTTTTTTTTAATACATTACTACACTCTAGTCATAGGACAATTTCTACAAAAAAAGATAGGAAAATTGTCTTAATTTAGAAGAATCATAGGGAAAGGGGGAGTCTAAGTGAGTTTAGGTATAATAATTATAGAAGACGTAATCTTATAATTATTTAGGCCATCTCTGCCTAAAATTAACTAACAAGTTTTTAAACATTATACATGCCCCTCTTATTGACTTTGAAATTGTGATTTTGGTTAATCATACAAAGTGGAGGTTTAATATTATCATTGTCGATCTTAATCCATGTGTAAAGTTAGAGTTGTATCATGTTAATTAAAGCCTTTCATTAAAATGTTACAATTTCAAAATATTTCATTGTACAAAAACAAAACCAAGAGCATTATATCCTTTGACACTGACGCTTCAACGCACAAGATAAAGTGTTTGCGTAGCTTTGATTACCCGACAACAAACAAGCCTGTTTTTTACTGACACAAACTTCCATGTTGTGACTAATGACGTTGGAAACAAATGAATCCTTTGTGTGTGAAACGGTTGAAATCAGGACTCGGATACTTTGACAACAACAACAACAACAACACCAACTCCGTGACGCGTGCCCCTCTAAACATAGAGTGCGGTGGTTCGAATATACACATGGAGACAATAGGGGGCTGTGAGATAAACGGACGTGGCGCTAACGAATGAATGATGTTCGAAAGCATCGAGTGAAATGAGACGAGGTTTTACAGTAATCGAGATTGATTGCCTGATTTACAAGTCCGTGCGAGTTGAAACAACTAGCATTAGCTGGCCGTGGTTTAAGTTGAAATCACAATAGAGTTTCGTGCTTTTACAGATAAAATTTATACTCTTTTTCTTTGGTTCTATATTTATAATATTCGAGAACGAAACATCCCTATGTGCATCACTTTGCTGTCCTTCGCTGTGCGTGTGTCACGTTTCACGATAAAAACCGACACGTGTGTTTTAGGTGACCACTCCCTTAAACAAGGATGATACTGAAAATGGTTCGGTGACCCTTGGTACCAGGGAGGCCAGAGAGCTCCGTCCTAATGAGATATTTTAGCCACCCGGCACCTCCTCCAAAGACAATCGAATGTTAGATAATTTTTTGTGTGTATCCACTTCTGTATTTTTGTATTTTTGTATACAATCTGTTGGTGAGGGTGCTCCGAGTCATTTTTTGTCTACTTTTGTACCCTAGTTTCTGCACATCTTATTTTAATTTATGTATTGGATTATTTTAAAAATATAATCCAATAATTATTATGGTGATTGGATTAGTAAAAATAAATACAATGCAAATTTAATATGATATCCATGATGCAATTACACATATTATGGCGAGCACATATTCTATGTATCTAGTTGCCGTGCTCAGTATTAATATTTATTTGAGTGATAAGTGATAGGCTAAATTTTATTCACACGGCAAAAGTTCATGATAGTAGTATAGTGAATTAATTTAAATTCAACGTTTAATTATATATGTGACTTATTAATAATTAAAAAATAAAGAGTATAGAATTGTCTACTGCTTTGTGAGTGTATGTATATTAAGTAAACACCCAGTATCATGTTTTGTTGTTGCTCTTTAATTTAGAATTCCTGGATGAAACTTTCTCACATTTTGCAGAACAAAATACTCTAAGACTGTGCATGTATACTCAGTTTATAACGGTCTATGGCTTCCGTTCTTCTTATTAACACAACCAAGCGTATCCTTTTGTTTAAATAATTTATACCGGCCATTCTGGCTCGAAATTCGCCTAACAACGACCCATTTGTAATGGAAAAATCATCATCCTCCTTATCTCGTTTTATTTCACTTAGTTCATAAAGCCCCATGGGTCTCGTTGTGTGCCCATCAGTCTCGTTCTCCAGTGTTGATATTTTGCTCGTAATTCCACCCGTGTTGCCAGATTTAATTTCATCAAAGGGAGACCTCTCTTTTGCTACTTGGATAACAGCCCGATGAGAGAAAATGCCTTCAGGCTAAAGCAAGGGAAACTTCTTAACAAATAGGTGCTTTGATGGCCCGAGCCAAACAGTTCCAATACCAAAAACGAGAGACAAAGTTTCTTATTGGAAAATAGACCCACCCTAGAAATCTAATATTGTGTTTGGTTCAAGATAAGACTGACGGTATCATGTTCTTTGAATTTAGAGCTTTGGATCTGAGGTATTTTTTTACTTATCGATTAAATATTTGACATTGTTCAGTCTTGCCTCTTTCAAGAGATCCGTTATTCTTCTTGAGTTCGCTAGAAGATGCTTCGAGAAGACTTATTTGGGAAGTCTTAACAATGCTCAATATTTTGTGATGGAATAAACAGGAAAGGGGAGACGATAATTGTTTGAAAGTATACTCACGCTTACTTTTGGTTAGAATTAAAGTGGCACACAGCCAAAACTTTGTTTGAGAAATTCCAATTGGCGAGATAGTTTTCTTTGGGTTAGTTTAAAGTTAACGGTTATCTTTCTTTTATTATCCCGTCCCTCATTATTCAACAATGAAAAGGTTTAGTTTGAAAGGTGAAAACCATCTTAACAGTAACTTGTCACTACTCAAATTTTCTCTGTGTTAACAACATGTTGGTGGTGGTGCCGGGCTAGACTTTTAATACACTCGTTTCTTTCTTTACACATTTACCGTAGTATTTGAAGTTACTAAGGGGCAAAAGTAGTTTACAGGAACTAAAGTCTTCACTGTTACAAAAGTATGTAACTTGACCTTAATTGCGTTCCCCCTTTTGTAAAAAAAAAAAAAATTCACGTAAAAACCAAAACGCGTTCGTGTTTCAGAAGTTGAACATTAAGGGCATAACTTTTTTAAACATTATTAAATTCATATTAAGTCACATCAACTGCTTTTGTTTTTGAAAGATATTTTATTCTTTAAAAATGATTTAAAAGTTTTAACAATGAACGAAAAAGGGGTGATTCTGAAATAAAAGCAGCAACGGTGCAATATTCAAATAACACAGCGCTCTTGAGTTGATTTATTATAAAGTTAAATATTTTAAACAGTTTTGAACTCGTAAATATATTCAAAGGAAAAACAACAAATACAAAAATGTTATCTTTTCCCAAAACAAACATTTACATTCACGAGCTTCGAAATATTTAAAGTTAAAAACTTTGGTCAGTGAATGTTTTCCACCAACGGTAATCCTCTTCCCGGAATGTAAAGTCATCCCCCCCCACGTACACGTGCCTACCCCCCAATAACCCCCTCCCGACGTGTATACTTGATTAATTGCGCGGGTGTGCCTTCTTATCAAGGTGGTATTTTTCGACTGCACCCTACTCGCAGCACCCAGCCTACACGCCGTAATGATCGTACTTTGCGTTTAATTTACTCCGGCCATTGTCAACGATTAATTTTACTCGCGTTAGTTGAGTAATTAATATTGTTCGCTCGAGTTTCTGTCTGCTTGCTACCGGACGGTGTGTGTTACAGGGCGCCGAGTGTGTGCGTATGTATGGGTGCCCGCTGGTTATCCAATTTCATTTTTGTGAGATATGTGCGTGTGTATATTTTAAATAATAGTTGTATGACTGTGGTTATGTTTATATTTAGGTATTAGAAATTGTACATTTTTATAAACTACCGATTACATTTTCATTAAGTACCACTTCATAAAGGTAGAACATCTCCCTAGGCAGAATATTTTTACCTTTTGGAAGTTCCATCATTTTTTTTTTGGCTTAGAATAATGTAAACGTTGAGCCGTCCTAGCAACGAGGTTTATTATAAATTATAAGGTTGTTCTGAATTAACCTTGTTGAATCTGGCGCAATCCGCGGGTGAAATCGTGTCCATCTTGTTAGGCCCGTGTTATACTTACATATTTAAAATACTGGTCGCGATGACACAGACAGAACATAATCTTTCATCAGTGGATTGATATATATATATTTATATATAGTTAAACAATACATTTGCGTTTTAATAGCAGGTAGCTTACTCTATTCTGAAGGCTTTGGTCATAAATTTACAAAATAATTCGTATGATAACTGTTATCAGTTTATACTTTTTAAAATGTTTTGTTTATTTATTGTATTATGCTGTATCCTTGTGGGTTGTTGGTCAGCAGCCAATAAATTTATTTTCTCTCTATGGATGTTATGATCGCCTTTGTGTAGCTTGTTTCATGCGTATTCTAGTTCAAGTAAGATGTAAAATGGTTGTGAAAAGTTGACAGGCCACTGTTCGTGTTGTTCTTTCAACAGAAGATAGTAATTATTTTCGAATAACTTGGCAAGAGTCTAAGAAGATATTTAATCGCTTTTCCGTCGACGAAAATCTTGAGAATAATTTCGAGCTTTCCTTGGTAAAAATGATGAATTATGATAGATGGGGAGGAAAGATTGAAATGTAGTTTTTTGAGAAATACATTTGTGACAGGGTAGGGAAGAAATAGAAAGGGCATTGCAGAGTGAGAGTGAGCGAGAGAGATATTGGTTCATACAGATGCGAGAGATATATACAACTTCATACGCAGTTCACACGACCTAAATATATCCTTTCACCCATCAGAAAAAAAGATTTTTTTCTCACAGTTATAAATAGAGTAACCAATTTATACATCTTTTCTGAAACATCGAAGGATATATATTAAAATCTTAATATTCTGATTTAAACATAGGTTAATAATAGCTGCTGCTGTACACTGCTGCAAGCGAACTATGTTTAAGTTCGGGATGTACCAGTTCGATTCAGACCACCTAAAATAATGATTGAGGGTGTGTCAAAGATTTTCGTTAGCTTAAATGCGAGTGACTGTAAAGTAGCATCCAAAAATTTAGCTTTCATTCTATTCGTTGATTATAATAACCAATACTTTATAACTTAACACATCACACACATACATTTGGGCCTATTATGTTAACCAAAAACGGCTATTCTTCATTTTTCATGTGCTCTTTAGTCTTTATTGTATCTTATAATAATTTAACACATAATCAACAGGTTAACAAATAATTTAGTTTCGACCCGGAATCAACAGGTTAACAAATAATTTAGTTTCGACCCGGCACCTCCACCAAAATACTAAAAAAATATTTTTTGTTGTCATTCGTAGCTGGTAAAACTACTTTGAATCAATTGTAAAACATGCATGAAAATGTATAAAAGAATTTTTATCGCGTTTTTATTACAATCAATTTTTCCTGTGCGCTTTAGTTTTTATTGCATCTTACAATAATTAAACACATAATCAACAGGTTAACAAATAATTTAGTGTCGACCCGGCACCTCCACCAAAATACTAAAAAAAATGGTGTCATTCGTAGCTGGTAAAACTACTTCGAATCAATTGAAAAACCCATGAAAATGTAAATAAGATTTTTTTGTGTTTATTACAAAGATGAATGTTGTTATTATTTTCCTTTTTATGTGTAATATATGGTGTCTGCTTGTAGGATTAGTAAAAGTGGCAATATAAATAATGGTTTAACGGAAGAGTTAGTAATATCGCTATTGCAGTGAAACATTCTTACTTTCAGAAACCAATTGTACAGTTAGTAGGCTGTTTTGAAGAAATATTGTTTTATAAAATATAATTACATTACAATTTATTGTACAGTTAAATGTCAATCTTTGTCTTAGGGCAACAGCTTTGGCTGTAGAGACCAATTAAGGTTTATTGTTTTATAATAAGTTATTCATTGTGAGAGTATTATTTGATTGACAATAATAAGATTATGTTGAATTACACAAAGTCTTTTCATTATAACATATATTAATTTTGTTGTTCAGGATTAGCAATAGGTCATTGGGGAAACCACCATGGACCCAGCCTCTAGTTTCCTC
Organism: Sweltsa coloradensis; assembly: GCA_024449915.1. Taxonomy (NCBI): domain Eukaryota; kingdom Metazoa; phylum Arthropoda; class Insecta; order Plecoptera; family Chloroperlidae; genus Sweltsa; species Sweltsa coloradensis. The sequence goes on from JAMZAV010000182.1 coordinate 234,853, forward strand.
CTCAGTCGTAACCTACTAATCTTACCCCCACTCTTCACTCCCCCCTCCTCCCTCCTCCACCCGCGTAGGCCTAACAGGCACGCACAACAAATTACACCCACTGTACAATGCATCTGGTACAAAGGAGATAGGAGCCCAACTCGATAGCTATTGGTACCAACCACAGTAAATTAGTCCCAACACCGTTGCAGGCAGGCAAACACACCGCCAAGAAAATAGCACCTCGACGTTTTCTCTTATTTGCCTGTTTATTATGCGAGACACTTTCATAAATCATTGGATCTAATTAGATTTATTTACAAATGGGTTTCCGTTTTGTCGTGGATTCGGTTAGATTGTCTTGAGACAACTGGGAGTAGGCAGGGAACACGGCAGTGTTGGGATACAGTGTCGAGTTCTGTCACATTAAATCATACTCGACATTCTTGGAAAAGAATTCAAGAGTTTCATGCAATACCATTCTTTCATTTGACATTATTTTTCTTGTATGTATGTTCTTTAAAGATATCTTGAAAATGTATCAAGGAGAAATTTTTCCTCGACAGCTAACTTTACAATGTTTTATATACTGTGAGTATGTGTGATACTGTGAGTATATAGCCCCTTTAAATTCAATTCAATTCACAAAGTCCAATTTTACTTGATCTCAGTATATAAACCTATACGTTTTAATGATAATGACTTTAGTGAATACATTATTGTCGTATCTGTCGCTACTAAACAAAGCGTTTTTTTTAATGCGTTTTCATTAATTAAAAAACATTTTCAAATAAAACGAACTTTCACTAACGAGTCTGTGTTGCAGTAAACGTGAATATATTTAATATAATATAATTTTATTCATTTGTAAAAACGAAAAATTCCCAACTTTATATCAAGTGTTGGTTATTATTCTAATCAATGTTAAAATTATACGTTTACCTCGATCAATCAATCAAATATCGTAATCAATCACTTTCCCTATAACCGATTATTATTTAATCAATCAAAGTCAGCAACAAAAATATTAAAATGCATTACACGCTTCCACACCGGCACAATATTTCCATCCACAATCTAAAATGTATTCACCAGTTAGTAAAATCACTCCACAATGTGCAAAATAATGCGCATTAAACAAAACGATTAATTACGGACGCGTCCGTCCAATGTTTAAAACCGTTTCAATTGCCATTTTCCCATGCGAGGTGTATGATTGTCATTCATCCGATGAAATATTACACATTTAAAAAGTACACTCTAAATAATTTCATCTCACATTACAAATGAGTTAAAACCAACTGTCCAAACGCTAAAAAATAAACTCACGGCAGGTTTACCAACGTTCTAAAACTAAAAAACACGCTTACATATCACGTGCTGATGAAGAGGACGACTTAGAACATTACTCAAAGAGAACCATGAGTTTTACAAAGAGCGAGGCAAAAATATACGCGAAACAAAAATACTTTCCCTGTAGCACTTAAATTTTAACGTGCTTGGCTTGCTAAAACTTGGGGCATGCACGTTATGAAGTTATGAATGGTAAAAACAAGGCTGTGTGAACGTACGTGGGGGTGGGGCTGAAACTCTGAGCCTTGGTGAGTACGTGAGAGAAAGAAACGAGAAGAGGGAAATGAGAAGTTGAGATACATAAAGGAAGGAATCCGCAGAATCCGGGATTACATGGAAGGGTGGACGAGAAATTATCAGCAACTCAATAATTGGGAGAAGAAAAGAATTTGACTGTAATTTTAAACTTTTGAAGTTGAGTATACGATAAATGTAGAGGTTTAAAACAGAAACTGAGAAATTTTAAAATAATTTTTTAATTACTCTTTGCGTTATTTAAGTATCCTTGTTACAGTTAGGTACTTGTTCAGTACACCTTTGAAAGAAATAATAGCATATTTATAATGATAACATTTTCTATTGTTTTCTATTGTTTTTTTTTTTTTTACAAAATTAGGCCTAATGAGCATTATACTATAGTCAAAGTTACAAAAACAGTTTTAAATTGAGCTTAGCTTTCTTAATTATGAACATTATAAGGTACTTTTAAATCTAAATTTATTTACGAACCTTTAAATTAAATTTTTATCAGGAATATTTGTGATAAAATTCATACTTGGAAGAGTATGCTAAATTTTGTATTAATTTTGTATTACTTTTGTGTACATAATAGTCACTGATAAGAGTGATTGGTTCTAATATTGTCGTAATGGTAGACTGCCGTAGTTCGCCGTGCTTTTGGAAGCAGCCAGCAGGATTTCCCTTTACATCAAGGATAAAAAGAGTTTTCCATTACGAATACGTCGACTTTTCTGCCTTCATTCCAACCCTGCGCATTATTCTCCCTGTAACAATATGCTGTTTCAACCCTTACTGGCTTTGTTTACACATTCAATAGATCGAGATTAAACGAACCTATCGATAACATCGCTAATAATATGTCAACAAGGCTGAATGTGTTTTCAGTGCTGGAATCCCATCGTTATGTTCTTCCTCTCAAAATACTGACCAAGCCAGTTGAAATAACTTATACAAGGTTCAGTTTTACGTGTAGAACTAGCTCAGATTTTTTAAAATCGCTTTTTCTTTTGTAAGATGAGACACAAATGATATTGATTGAATATAATTGAAAATTAAATTATGGCTTATGTATAGTATTTAAGCCAAACAGCATTTGTGAACACACATATAATATCTTAAATAATATTTTATTTCAACTTAGGATGTTAAAGACATATCTGACTTGATCTTTCTTCGAAATGTAATTTACTTTTTTTCATTGGGATCTAAAATACGTAAAATTCTGATGGTTGAATATTGAACGGATAATATTTAATATATCATATTAATTTTTATGTTTTTGATTGACGGTATGTTGTTAAAGCAGCTTCGCTCCCTCCTTTTGGGTACACTTTAACCCGTGTTTAAACACAATCCTATATTGCAGGCGTTGTTTTCCACTTAAAGCAATATCATACACACAAAACTACTTACTTTAACCATGGAGTTATAAATCAACCAGCTCCATGCTTTAACTATGACCTAGCATTGTATTATAAAACTTTTATTGTGGTCTCAACAGCTTAGCTGTTGAATTAAGACAAAAAAACATTAATTTTACAATTTTAATTTAATCTGAATGCTTACACTTGCATGCTAATTTGTTATTTTAAAATGATCACCGTTATACAATTTAGCAACCAAATACACAAACAACACTAATTCCTGTATTAAACCAATGGTTATACCGGTTTTATTCCTGGAAGATTAAAAGAATCCTGGGATTGTCACTATATTAAATGATCCCCGTTAATTAAGGCTAATTGTGTCTTGGTATTGCCTAGATTAACAAAAGCCCTGGATTAAACAGTTAAAGCGGTTTTATGGCTATGCGCATAAAGGGGAACGGTCTCAAAACATTTATGAAGATTGCTTATTGTTGTCAGTGGTAAAACAAAGAAAACATTTGCAGAAAATAGAAATTAACATCTATATCAGGACACACAAAAAAGTAATGTCTTGAAAAAAATACTTAAGGTAGCATAGAAGTAAAAATATATATCAGGACACACAAAAAAGTAATGTCTTGAAAAAAATACTTAAGGTAGCATAGAAGTAAAATATATATATTGAAGTTAAAAAGTGCATTAAAGTGATCGAAATAAAAAATTGTTTTGACCCGATTGTCCCGAAAAAGTATTATAAAATGTGACCGAATAAATGGCTCTACTATTATATAGTCAATACTGTCATTTATCTTGGGAAATCTCCACAGGGAGAATAAATTGTATGCCTCTATTCAGGTGCCTAACTATGTATCTCGGAAATTTGAGGGGCTGACCCAATTCTTTGCACTCTCAATAATAACTGGATGAACAGCCAGGATTGACTGTGGCGAGTATCGAACTCGGAACCTCCCTTATCAGAGTCTCATGCTACTTATGTGAGTGAATATATACTTAAACTAATATGTCACAGGTCTGGATTGTTGTTGCAATGTGTATGTCTGCAACTGTACCCAGCTCTCTATCAGTTTCCTGTGCCAGACTCCACTATCTAACACATGCCCCATACAGTAGCATTGCCACAGATAAAACTCTGCATGTGTATGGTGATGCATATAAGCGGGTTAGCTAATGCTAGTTAACGGTAACGACTGGTTACTGTTCATTACTAGAGGTATTAAGTTAAATAGGATTATGTCTGTGTGTGGGGGGGGGGGGGGGTGGGGGAAGCCCCCCCCTGACTCGGGAGAGAGGACCCAGCTTTCATGTGGTACGATTGCTGCTAGAACAAGACATATTTAAAATACTAATACTAATGAAACTTTTAGAGCAGGTGAGGTTAATAATTATTAATTTTTAATTTTAACGAATTGATGGACTGTTCTTAATATGAAAAATATTTAATATTCCCATTCATTTCTTTTTTGTGTGTGGGGGGGGGGGGGGGTCATAATTACGGTACACTTTGTTTTGTGGAAATATTATTTAATTTATTTGTTGATTGATTTGTGGAATAAATGAAATGACTCTTGAAAAGAATTAAAAACCTTATTAAGGGTTATAATAAATGAAATTTGGTATAATGGTAAAATTAATGGTAGACATGAGTTTTTCTAGTGAAATTGAGATGGCAGTATGTATTTGTTTAAAAAAATTGAATTTTGTTTTTTCTTACAGTTGTAACTGTCAAATGTCATTAAACCAGTTGAAGACGACTGAATAGTCGTCGAATTAACGATACCTGCAATTTTTTTTTCTTTATTTAAAAGAGCAGTGTAAGTCCCACTATTCGCTCGGTCGGTAACAATCCGACGTATATGAAACTTTATATAGTTGTCAATAAAGCATACATGGACAGCCCTACGGTGGTAGAGTAACAATATTTTATGTTCATCAGACGGATCCATCCATGAATGTGGTCAATTTTAGACTTTTTATGAAAATCCAAAAACCTGAAAATCAATTTGATTTTTTTAATAATTAAAAAATAATTTCTTGAGAACCACCGATTATTGTAACAACTGTGGTGTCAGTCGGCCGAGCGAACAGAAATTTGCTTAAAACGCATGTCCTATATCCTCTTAAAGAAACTGGTACAACAGGTATTTTAGAATTGATGACACTGTTCTTAATAATAAAAAATATTTAATATTTCCCATTCTTTTTTCTTTTTTTGTGTTGGTGGGGGGGGGGGATATAATTACGGTACACTTTGTTTTGTGGAAATATTATTTAAATTTATTTGTTGATTGATTCTGTGGGAATAAAATGAAATGACTCTTGAAAAGAATTGAAAATGTGAACTTGAAAACAGTCACAACCTTATATTATCCTATTTATTATTATTATTATGTCTATATTTGCAACAGGCAATGTAGCCCACTAGTGCAAATTTAATAGAGAAGGGTGGAGGGGAAACCCGGTACCGGCACAAAGCCTACTCCTACCGAAAAGTACCAAGGGGACCAACGCTTTACGTCCCATCGAAAGGACGGTTTAACTTTTGACAGTCATATAGGTTTCCTCCAAACTAACCCGGACGCCGAGCAGACGACGCCAAGGAGAACGAAGCTGTCAACAAAGCTTACGAACCTAGTCTGCTCTGCCAGCGATATACGTTGATTCAGTGCCAGAGTCGGAAGATCCACTCAACCCTGACCACGACCTGATGTTTGCTTACACTTCAGTTTTTTTCGGAAGTGGGAATTGTGTGTAAACGACCGCGGCTAAATCTTTGGCTTACTTTCGCATAATTCATTTAAAAAACAGTTTAATGACATACATTAGATTATTATAATGGGCGAATTTTCCCATTTATACATAACTTTTGCTGGATTCTGTTTGTGTGTCTGTGTTGGGTCTCCGAAAAAAAAAGTCAAAAAACATGACCTACTCAGAATAACGTGCGTTTTTTGGTTGAAATTGCCTATCAATAAGGATAACATAATGTTTCTTTGGACCCTGAGTCGTCAAAGTCAATTAAAATGTGAATTTTTGATCGATGTTTGCATATTTTGTGTGACAACGGTATCCAACCTGAAAAAATCAAGTATGCATATATAGGCGTCGCTTTTCTGAGTATTGATGGATTGATAAATGTTGACGAAGTACGAAAACTACGAACGCATATTTTTGACTAGATTGGTGCGTTCACATGCTTACATTTTATTGTGATTTCGACCTTCGACCAGTCGTACACAATGCGGTCTATTGACTATCACCAAGTGCCAATAATACATACTAAACACGTTTTCGTACTTAAACCAAACCACATGCAGAATGTAGAATAAGTTCTAAAAGTAAAGTATAAAGTTAACGTTTTCTTAATAGATTGATTGATTTGTCTTGAACGTATTGAACGTCTCATATTAATGCACAAGTTATTGAGACAAAGATTGGTGATAAATGAGGATTAAGATGAATAAAGGAGGAAAGAAACCCGGTACCGGCACGTAGCCTACTCCTTTCAGAAAAGTACCAAGGGGACCAACGGCTGACGTCCCATCCGAAAGAACGGTGTAACCTTGACAGACATATAGGTTCCTCCACTAACCCGGACTGCCGAGCAGACGTCGAGGAGCACGAAGCCGTTACACTAGCGCTCGACCCCTCCATCTGCTCTAACCAGCGGTAGACGTGTGTTTCAGAGCAGCGCGGTCAACCACTCTACCCCTGACCACGCCCGAAGGTTGCTTAACTTCGGTTTTTGAGTGGGAACCGGCTAAACGACCTCGGCTTAATTGCAGGCTGATTTCTTATTTACATGTGCATACATGAAGTTACTTACTTAGTGTTGTTATAGGGCACTCAACAGTGCATACATGCAGCATTCATGAAGACTAAGCTCGCATTACCTATGTCTCTTTGTTTATACTTCTCTATCTATACTTGTATGCCTTCTACAATTCCTTTTCCATGTGTTCTTTTCACGACTCATTTTTAAAATTGTGTATTTATTCTGCAATTTAACATGAATTACTTCTAAGATGTGTATTTCTTGTTTTTCAGGTAAGTTTCCGGATCAAAATCAGTTTTGTGTGTGAATGACAGAAGAGGTGACACACATAAACTGTAATAACGTGAGTACACACAATGTTTTGTTCATTGCTATGTAAATCATTCATTATTGTTTTCCTAGGCAGATTTAGGGGTGTTTTCATGGTAAAGATTAAACTCATAATTTTCTGCAAAAATGTAAGGAGACGAACATTATGTAACTTTTATATTAATATTGTTCCCGTTTGTTGTAATAAAATATATTCTACATATAATAAACTGTAGTAGAACATGCAGGTATTTTCATAATTCACGTAGTATATTAATTGGACTTAGAGAAAGTGATTCGATGTTCGTCGCGTTTCTTGTCCTGCAGCCATAAATCATCACAACTTAATAAAACCTTGGCATACTTGATAATGAAGGAAATCTTTACTTCCCTAGTTTATCATATTATTCATATTTATCTTAGATCAATCAGAAAATGCGTAATTATTTGGGTTTTTAGAACATTTTGACAGATTGTTAATTCTAGAATATTTTTTTTGTTAATTTCTAAGATCAATTAATGGAAAATTGCTTTTATAGATTCCTTCATAATTATTTTTTACACAATGATATTAAATCACAAAGAGATGCGACTAAAATTGTCTAAGAAATTTTAAATCCCAAAAAATGAGGATTCCGGCCTCCTCTTTACCAATGTTCTTTTAATGTCCAAATGTCGTACTATTTTGAAAATATGTTTTATTTTGTATGTAAAATTCCATTCAAATCAATGATAAAAGTTAATTGTTGATATGGTTTTTACTCACTCGCTGCCCAACAATGTTACGAAGACAAACAATAAACTCTTTTCTTTTAACGTCACAAATTGTAAGTGGTAGTTTCCAGTTGTAGCCACTTTTTGCTTTAATAAAGTTTATTTTCTTACCTTTTGTAAGATAAAGCCCACAGCTCCATGTTTCCGCCGAAACGAATTCTTTAATCAATCATAGTTTCCCTTTCTCTCAATCTCTCTCTGTCTCTCTCTCTTCTCTCCTCTCGCTCTTATTTCTCTCCTATATTATTTCGCAATAATAAAATATTACCTTTAGATTCGTTAACATTAAATCCAAGTTGACGTGAATATAAAACCAACAAACCTACTATAGTAATATAAATGAAAATAAATTAGTATTTAATTATTTAGTTACATGTAGTTAATATTAATTTACGAACCTTTCTTTGTTATGTAATGGGAAATTATACGATGGATAAAGCATAAAAAATAGCAAAAAATATGTATCTAATTTCAAAGTTATGTTTTTACAAATGTAATTTCACAGCAATACTTGTGTTCAAATTATCTATATTTTCATAACCTCATTACATTGTATATTTTATAGTTGATTAGGTTGAGAACCACCATCTAAACTTATTTCCCGCAATTCAAATAAAAATTACTTTAGTTCGTTTGGTACGACACAAGTTTTATGTTTATTTTCTCCATTTAGTTTATTACGTGCGTCAATTTCTGTTAAATAGCAACAAAATAATGTATTTAAGTCAAACAGTTCACTGTTCTTCATAAACCAAACAAATATATACAAACAAATACTAAACCTACCCACTTCAAAGAGTTGTTCAATCAAAAGCTTATCCATTTTACTACACAACCACAAAACGAACAAGTTTATAACACTGAAATAGAGTCAACCCCATCTAAAACCATCAAATAAATCTTTGTTGTTTGGTAACGACCATTTTATGTTATTTTCTCCATTTCTGTTTATTACTGCGTCAATTCTGGACAGAAGTAAACATTTAATGCGATGGTTGTAAACGTCAGTTTTGATCGTATCATCATATCCAACCGTCAATTTGTATCAAACCCTCCGTGTGCGTTGTCACTTGATGGACAGTTGGTTATATAGATCACTACTTTAGACTGCGAGATATTGAGTCGTAAAATATCAGCTGTAACAGCTAAGGGGTTGCGAACAAACATGCCTGACAGTATTGGCTCAATATGACGCATGATCAATAACGTTTGACATATTTGGTTTGTTAAACGTTAAAATTGTTGCGTTGTTTGGATTGATGTAAATTTAGACATGCACACGTGTATATTTCGAATAAAATATGAGATTACAACGTAATAATAATACAATAATAATATGTAACACTGAAAATATGTTTAAATCCAATGGAAAATCTCTTTTATATACCCGAGTAAACATAATACTATACAACTTAATCATTACTAATTATAACCAGCACGTTGGAAAGAACCAGGTTAAAATTTTATACTCAATATAGCACGTGTGTGTCTATTTAGAAATAGAAATCACTCCATCAACATAAAGCAAACATTTCACAAGGAATCACACTTAAAAACAATAAATATTAGAAGTCTCAACGGTGACTTTGGAGCCGTCCTAGCAACGAGGCACATAATAAATTCAAAGTTGTCTATCGCCTTGAATCTGGCGTTGATCAATTTGCATTGTCCATACACTGACTGCTTTTCTTTTATAATACGATTCGTTGTGCTCACTCGTCGATGCGTCGGAGTACAGGTTGCTTGTTCACTTTAATACTGTACCCCATGCCATTTAGCTTTCAGCAATTGCCACTAAGCCTATAGTGGAAAATAATAATAATCGCATAATAAATCATATAGCTGAGGTAGACTCAATATGAATATTTATTTAGTATAAGTCTATTAACTTAATGTCATATTTATACAAACAAAATTCTGCTTTTACCATCAAAATTGCCTTCAGACACAGAATAGCGTTTTTTAAGCTAATGGTATTTATTCATTTACAATAATTTTAATGTAATTGCAAACAAATAATGAAACTATGATAAATGAAGTATTGAAAGGATTTTAATTTTATCGTTTACTTAAAAATGATTTACTCTCCAACTTGACTGATGGTTTGCATAACTTTTTAAGTGTCCATTTCATTGTGTTTCCATGGCCTATTAACACAGCGATCCCAACTGGGAACGTGTTCAAACATGTCTCGGTTCCCCCACCCGGCCATGCGAGTCGCGTGCACCGCCCCCTAGGGTGGGCTCCGTTACGGGAAACTGTGAGTTGAGCAAGCGGTGGAATGTTCTAATCAGTTTAGCAAACATTTGCCCTAGAGATTATACGACGTACGGAGATTGCATTAACCATGGAGCAAACACATCTTTTGAATATGTTCGGTTGAAGGTGAGTTGAAACAATATCACGAACATCAAGTCAAAATCCAAACGTTGTAATAATCTTGTTACTAACTATGTTCAGTAAATTGTATTATTTACATAAGAAAGTACAACATATGGTTTGAATGTTTCGTTGGGCATTGATATCGTTACATGGTTAAAGTTTTGGAGGTTATTATTAAGAGGGGTCGCTGAGCTTAGCTCAACTCAAATGCGCGCGCTCAGGTGTTGACGATTGCAGATGTACGGTTGGATATATTAGTAGCAAATTTTGCATAAATGTCAATAGAGTTCTTTTATATTGATTGATATCCACACTTTGTTGACACAAATGGGCCTTAAAAAACCAATGCGAGAGGTGAGTCCAAAACTTAAAAATCGAAAATTGAAAACATGGATTCCAATTCTGGAAATTCACCCCATACAGTTTATCTTACAAAAAAAAGTGCGCGTTCACATTGATTTAAACGTTGATGTCCAGTATGAAAATTTTCGTTAAAAAATCTGTACACTTGGAAATAATTCCTAAAGTTCACCCAAAGACACGATTTTGTACATTCAAATTCGATGAATTAAAGTCAAATTTTAGAGATAACAATGGGATATGATAAAATATGTATGTTTGTACACATTTGGACCAATAAGGCGGTTAATCTTACCTGTTTGAAACATGTAAAACAAAATCAGTATTTTTTCCCGGAAAATTGCATGTTTTTTTATAGTTACATGAATTTATAGTTGCATCTTTATTATCGATACATATTGTTGTACGTGTCAGTTTAAAATAATTCACGTTTTTTCAATGTTTAGTGGGACTATTTTGAGGATTGGCCAATATCCTCAAAGTTAAAAAGTGAGAATAAAAGTAACGAATCAACTCGACAACCATTCAATTCGCAAAATTAAAAAAGAGTTATTTTACCAATTTTACACTTGATTTATCAAAATTTGAGTAAACGTAATTTGATCAGTCGACAAAACGTGTCACATTTTGACATAATCGTTTTAAATTCATCACCAAATAATTTCACTTGTCTTTCCAAAAACTTTTCCAATTCATCAGCTAGTCCAGAGAGTCGCAAACTCTCCCAAACTTTCCCGTCTAAATGAAACGTCCCCGTATTTTAATCCCGCCAATCGCTCTCCTCCAAAGAAAGTGCATAAATCGTCCGTACGCGTGCGCAACGAGGGCGCCACGAGCGCTCGAATATTATTAGATAGGATTCAGCCCGAAAGGATTTGTTCTTGATTGATGGTCTACGGTTCGAGTCCAACGCAGTTTGTATGGTAATCGGACGGGATGGGGTTAGGTTAGGCCTTTCTAAGCGAAACACCGGTGACCTTTTAACCTTGCTCTCGATCGGTGAATCCCCCGTTCCGTCCAACGGAGGGAGTCCCAACAAGGGATCCACAACATTTCTATTCAATGCGCGCCAACTTGTTAAATGGGATGATTTAAACGCGGAAGGGTTGGTACATGTTGTAACGTTCTCTTTTCGGTGTCCGCACACGTCCGCAGTATGACCAACCCGAGCGGAAAATAAGAAAATTAAATGCACCATGTTTGTAACGAACTTTAAGGGAAACAAGATTAGAACTTGTAGCGTTCACACTTGCGTTCACACTGTGGGGTGGAAACTATAAAGGGGGAGTGGGAGGGGGGGTCTTCCGCTAACCTCAATACTCATCGAGGAAGAACTTTAACATGGTTATATAATATTATTGTGCACAATGTGAGCAATGTGACCTAGAAAATGTAAACGGATACAGTGTTACGAACTCTATTTTCACACAGTGAACACCGGTTTTATTTATCCCTTTCATTTAAACATTTTCACTCCAGCTAACCGGAGGGGACATTAAATCTATTACCTACACGGTGTAAAATATAGTTTGTTGCATATGTATATCGGCAGTTGAAACAGTAAATCTATCTAAACACAGATAGGTATTATTTTTTTAAATTTAAATTTGAGAACGTAGCAAACAAATTAGAACATACAATTAACGTATATAACCCGTTAAATATGTATAATTGAAGACATTATTTCAATGAATAGAATTATAAATTTTAATTAAAATGAATTAAAAATGATGGTAATTTTATTAGGCTCATCTTTCGTAAGTGCTACCTCTGATCTCTCTGAGAGACCTTTCCGTTTATGAAATCAAACTATTTACTTTCAAAATGTGCAAACTATTAGCATGAAGTAAATATATCTTTACTTATTATATATGATGTTTGTATAATAATATACAATATACATATACTGCAATACAACAGAACATATCGATCTCTTGTACCGCAGTGGGACAACAGTAAATCTGATTTTTTATATATTTATGTATTTTAAAATTAAACTACAGTAAAACAAAAAAATTTTATATTGTGGTAATTTCAATTAATAACAAACAATGTTAAGTAACCTTAAAAGGTAAATTTACAATGTCTCTTAACTTCTTTTCAAATAATTTATCTTCCTGAACAAATTTGTCTCAAATATTTCTAAATAATGTATCTTTTAAATTTTCTATTGTTATCCAAGTGTGAGCTCATTTGCCAATACTAAGACACTTCTAAAGTTACTGCATATATGAAGAGAAAGGTCACCCATTTAACTTCCTTTGAAGCCTAAAGCCTCTTACGTCCCTGACAAAATCATAACAGCCTTGCCTAACCACTAAGTTTTAAGGTCAACTATCAATATCAAGGTCACCTCACAACAATGCCTTGTAGCTAGTTCCATAATCACTTGGCCTATTTAAAATAATCGTCATATAATGGTACCCCTATAGAACAAAACTACTTTCATAGATGCATAAATACGTCGTCCTACATTCTAAAAACACACATTGACATAGTGCGATAAAAACATAAATTACACCACTCCTGTCTGTAGACAAACCATCAGTAAACCACAGAGGCACACGTGAAAGTAGCAACAATATATTACGTGGGACAATCTAACCAACATTTGCGACGCCGCAAAATAAATAAACGAGTTTTTGTTACTTTCAAATGTGTTCTGTAATTGGATTGTTTGGTTAGGAGAAATTCTCTAGTTTTGTTTGTGGTTACTTCAGACACGTCTTCTATTTTTGGGTTATTCTTATGGCACGATTTTTGGAACGTGTTGAGACGAGTTTATTTGTTTTTGTTTTAAGTTTTGAGATGATAAAACGGATAACAAGCAAGTATAATAATTTTAACTTCTCTAAGAGCATTTGCTTTGTAAAATATCGTTCAAACGTTCGAATTTATATTTGTAAATCAATAGAGAAATCACAAAATTATCTCAGCGGGGTATCGAACCCCGGCCTCCCAATTGCCGGTCGAATGCTTTACCCCTAAGCCACCGAGACGGTTAACTTCATTACATCTGTATTGTTGCTGCATTGTAGATCTGAGAAAACGTTATGCATTGTATATATTATATAATACTTTTTTATGTAAATCAGCCCAGAAATTACAAAATCCATTTAAGCGGGGTATGTATTGTATATGTATTACCACGCTGAGATAGATTTTTTAATTTATGGATTAAAATCAATTACACCTACAGGAGTGTTTCCAGATCAATGAAATTGAGATATGCACTGAACTGAAGTTACGAAGTCTGTTTCGTTCACCACTTAAAACAATGTTTAGTTAAGCAATTACAACTTCTAGAGTCGTTGTCACCATTATTAAAATTGTCTTAATTTTTTTCAAAATAATTGTCTTGACTCCACAACATAGACATAATATTTAAATATGAAATAGTTTTTTAATTACTGAATAATAAAACCATTAAAATTTATTTCATTATTAAAATCTACACAAAACTCTATGTATAATTCACTGCCATCTAGATACTACTCGTGGCGACTCGTTGAGCCACGAGTAGCATCTAGGAGGCAGTGGTATAACTATTAAACAAATGTTTTCACAGTGAGTTTGCAAACATTGCAATTTGATGGAAATTAGGTAGCAAAAACTGCAGTTTTTTTTTACTGAATCCAATTTAAATTCATGCAGGTAAAATGCAAACTTCACTCAATGCAAGTTACACTGCAGAGTAATAAATTGGAAAAGTCGTACATAGAAATTTGCGAGTAAATAATTCTCATCTAGTTCGAATATGTTCGTTTCATCACTCAATTCAGCTCGAATATTTTTTTTTATTGGACATCATACTAGTTAATAAAGTTGAATGTACACATGTTCGAAATTCCATTCAATCAAATTTGACATTATTTCCAACTGAAACGTTCTGAATAAAGTATGATTAACATTTATCTCAATTTACTGAAACAACCATCGTAATTGATACGTTTGAAATATGTTACTGGGAAAGGTTTCATTACAAAGAGGAATGAAACTCAATTTGTTTCACTAATGAAATTAATTTCGTTGGAATGGGCTATAATCCTCTCCAATTATATTCGTGAGCTGGGGTTTAATTTTTGTGTAAATTTTAAGCCATATTAACAAAGGATCACGTTATACATTGCTATTGAGTTCAGTTGTGATTAACCAGGATGTGATATGGAGGTCGCCGCTTCGATACCGTTGATTGGTATTATACCTGGGAGGTGGAGATTGTGATTTAAATAGTCACAAATAAAACTGATCTACAGAAGTAAGCACAAGTACAGGTGTACCCAAAACAGGAAGAGAGACCAAGCTTATTTTCTATTGTGTTTATTTACATTTTTTCAACCCCTAATAAATAATAGAAGCTTGTTGGAAAATATTAAGTTCGTTAATTTTCAAAATTAATATTCTTATCAAAAAAATGCATAACCTTGAATATTGACTTAACCGTTTTAGTTAAAATTTATCGAAAAACCAAAATGTGTCTACTACATACTTCTTAATACCCTATTAATCACTGTTAGGAGTAGACATTTTCGGAAACGATTAAAAATCACAGCAAAAAATTACAGAATTACATCAAAAGACATTGAGCAATTCATTTAAGTTCTTTGAATGGGTTTTGATATGGTCAATAGTCTTCTATATTCATCTTCTATATTCAATAGAAGCTTAACCAAATGATAACAAACTCTGTTTGGAAGATCCACATCAGTATTAACATAACTATCTTTACTTTGTGGCTATTTGCTTTCAATTAGTGTTAACTATACCTCCAGTTGTGCAGGCCTTACCAAACCTTCATCGTCTTTGATTATTCTGTGCATGAAAGTTTACTTTCAATAATAACATTAACAATTTAATTTGCATACGTTGCACAACGTTTGAATTTATAAGTGTTCATAGTAAATATGCATAATTATTGTTGTGTTGAATGAGTTTGTGTTCTAGCTTTAGAAGTTGATACTTATTGGATGTTGATGTTAAGAATAAATTCTCAAATTATTGTATCATAAGACGTTTTAAATTTAAAAAAGCTGTTGAAAGCTTTTATTGTTGCCATGGAATTTTATTTAAACCTTTATAAATAGTTAGGTGTAACTACCAAAAAAATATATTATATTTTTGTTTAAGCTTATTCTTGACATAATAACATTTAGCAAAGAAGGAAGTTAAAATAATTTTGCCGAGAAATTTCGACGTCGACGCTAGCAAACATTTTCTAAAATGTTATGGCTTGTAAAAACAACTACTTTTGAAAGTAAATCGTATTGTAAAAAAAATTCAAATCTACTCAAATCTAAACGTTTAATATTTTTACATTTTCTTTCTGTCTCTTACACCAATCGCCCGTTGGTATTCGTGAAATCTGTGAGCACCATATATGAATTCCACAGCAACTACACGGAGAGTTTCTACCTCTCTCTTCTAGGGCTTTGATTGACATCCTTCCGTAAACTCAAAGTCTAGCGGAATTCTTTGTGGAAATATATATTGCCTTTTCGGTGCACAATATCGTAAAAGTGTGATTTTACATCTATCTTCTCTGTGACGCAGTGAAATATCTTGGTATCTGTTCAAAGCAATTGTATAGGAATTGATCTACAAGAAACTTCAATTTCTTTTAGTAGGACTGTACGCAGTAAATTTTCTCCTTATTTAGATTTTTGGCAACTCATCCCCTTTGCAAAGCCATTGATCTTTTCATTCACCACTGGAATAGAATCCCCCCTTCTCGTTTCATCTACAAAGAAAGCGCCCCCCCCCTCCCCTCTCCACCCCCTAACTAATCAATCACCCAGGATTCAGCCCGGAGCCCCCTGAGGTTTGATTTGGGAAGCATTCAGAAGTTGTAACCAAGTAAAATGTTAAAAGGACCAATGAAAACGTTATTGAATAATTAAAAACCTTGTTTTCCAAGGATTTTTTTCTTGGAGATGGATTCTAAAATAGAGAAGAGCTGGAGCATGGAACAGGGGGGGGGAGTTCGCATCTACTCTGGTTTGATCTGTTAGATAAAGGAGCATCTCTATTGAAGTTGTCGGATGTTATTTGTTAAATGGATACATTGAACAATGTGTAGCCGTTTAAAGTGAGTTTATAGTCAAGACAGCAAGTAAGGCATAATACATACAACATTCTACATGTTTGAAACTGATTGAATTGCGCCGAAATGTGAAAATATACACTCGCTCCCAAATTTGTATTGTTATTGAGACAAACACAGATAATTTCAATACAAGAATCGATTAATGTAGATTATTACCTTTACGTGAATTCGGAAAGTCGCTGGTTTTACCGGCAACACACTGACCGACAGTTTTTCCAAAGTTTTCCTCAGTTGTGAGTGAATCCTAGGATTGAGTCATACTTTATCACATTCCTGCCAATCTATCTAAAATCCTTAATTAAAAATAGTCAAAGGGTGCTTACAGTTCTTTACAACGGTCATTCAAAAGAAAATTCAATCAAGTGAAGTATGAATGAAACTGCAAAACAAAATTATTTTTTACACAAATGTGAGCATTTCTCAACAGTCCGAATACATTGTATTCATCACTATTTATATTTATTTTTTAATTCTCTCAGGCATTTGTCTTTATAGCTACTTGTTCTCGGTTAGGATTAGCGTTAGGTATTAAACATGGCAGCTGCTCACGTTATGTTCTACGCAAGACGTGTATGCTAATTTACGTTTTCAAAATATGAATACTGTTTCTCGATTTGTTTAGTCGGGAAACACTCCCGTAGGTGTAATTGATATTATTTACTACAATTGAGAAATTAAAAAAGTCCGCCCCAACCGGGAATCGAACCACGGATCTCCCGCATTCCAGACAGGCGTCTTAACCACTTGACCATCAGGACGGGTTGCTTAAAATGTACCCGTCCTGATGGTCTAGTGGTTAAGACGCCTGTCTGGAATGCGGGAGATCCGTGGTTCGATTCCCGGTTGGGGCGGACATTGGACTTTTTTTAATTTCTGAATTGAAGTAAATAATGTGAATACTGTTGTAATATTTTAATTATAATTGCGTTAAATAATAGGTTTACATGTAATCACTTGCGTATCACATTTTAAAATGGTTATTAAGAGAATATATTTTTAATTAATGATAAATAGCGTCATTCATTTGACTTAACATACTCGTGAGAGAAGTGTTTGATCCAGTTATTTATCCTTGTATGCAACTTTATTGCATTGCATTCATTTCAGGTTCAAAATTCAAAACGCATATTGGTTCTTTTAATTTGTTACTTTTCTTGACTTTGTATGTTCGCATTTAAAAAAAAACTCATTTGTACAATTTAATTGCAAAATTGTAGTAATTTAAACATACTAAACTTAAGACTGTTGGCTAAGGTCGTGAAAACCAGACTTTGACGCAGAACGCAGAGGTAAATGGTTTGCACAATAATGTTAAGTAAGAATGTGTTAT
This sequence comes from Sweltsa coloradensis, assembly GCA_024449915.1. NCBI lineage: Eukaryota > Metazoa > Arthropoda > Insecta > Plecoptera > Chloroperlidae > Sweltsa > Sweltsa coloradensis. Next base: position 252,843 of record JAMZAV010000182.1, read on the forward strand.
AGTTGTCAAGGCATATTTTCCAGATACTTCTCACTTTTCTTATTAACTGACTGTAAATATGACACCAAACAGTTAATTTGTAGTAATTTCCCAATTTTGTGTATGAGGCAATTATTTGAAATTTCAAAATAGGCTTTGATAGTGGCACGCGCTCATCCTTTGTTAACAGCCTCCCAAAAATACAGATTTTTTAAAATGAAAATTAAAGGTCAAAAAGCTGTACTGAAATTTGTTGGATTTGACGATCGAGCGTTTATAAAATGGGCATTTAACATTGTAAAAAAATATGGCCCAAGCTTGACAAACAGTCCTAATTCAATTTTTAAATTGACTTTTTGTTTTGTGTATAAAATGTGTTATCTATTTTGTACCTTATTGTATTTCTGCGTTTTGTATTTGTGATTCATGTAATGCGGTTAAGGTAAGTTTTTGTTATCATATTTAAACACCGTTTTTATTTTTACTCAATTAATTGCAATCTTCTGTTTTCCGCTTTTTTACTTTTCTGTTTTATCTTAGTGCTCTTTACCGCTTCGCGGTCTAAGCTATCTTAACGTCCTGATTAAAAGATCGGAAGCGAAACACACAATTTGCAGTTAAAACTTTACTGAAACTAAAACTATAAAAAGTAACATTTTAAGTGCACTAGCAAATTATTGTGAGGACGTTTCTAAATTTAATCTCCACATAACTTCAACTAACTGCACTCGAGCGGATACTTTAATACCACTTTAAACCAACCTTGACAGGTCACTGAGAAGATGCAGTATCAGCTCTGCAGCCTCCAGATAACGTTATTTCACATTGATAATTACTATGATAATCATAGTAAAATTACCTGATCTCTTTAATTAAAAACAATAATCTGACATTAAATCATTATCTACTTTACTTTCCAGTCACTGTTATTGAATCAATGAATTCAGGAAAGTTATTGAATATTATACTTTTTCCTATTATACTTCTAACAAAAGCATTTTTAAATCAAATATGTGAAATATGTTTGTAAAAAACAAGCACAATTTGTTATCGTGGAATTTTTTGGTGGAGGTGCCGAGTCGCTAATCATAAAAATTATTTGCCGCATTCAAATTTAAAATTGGTGGAAGTGTCGGGTTATTAATTTTCTAACCTTCTATTTCCTTACCTCCAGGGTCACCAAATAATTCTGTATCATCCGTGTTGAGAGGCAGTGCCAACATAATAAATAATAAAAGTCAACCGGAAGTCGTGTTCGATTTTACGCGTGAGACGTGACACACGCACAGACGGACGAGCGGTGGACAGAAAAGTGATGCCTCTAAACGACGATGTTATAAGTTAGGCCTATAATGATAGATGTTTGCTTGTTTGCATTGTGGGTAGGTCTACTATTGTGTTTGATCGTCGAGTTTTATACAGTTTCTGATTATCTATTTTTGTTTAAACTTGCTACATAGATGTTAATTATTTTAATTACCTACTTTAATATCAATTTTAGTTTATTTACTATTTAAGGATGTCACACACAATTCTGTGTTTAAGGGCTATGCTCGTTGTGATATTCCTAATGATTGTACACTGAATAATAATAAATAAATAAATGTTAAAATCGAGGATCGTGTAAATGTCATTTGTGGGAAAGTAAGTAAAATATATTGACGGAGCTAAAATTTGTCTGTCTAGATGTTAAAAAAAGAAAGAATTAAAAATTTGCTTTATATGGTATTTCTTGGTTGAAACCATGCTCCATGAAAAACATCTCTGCAATTTAACCACACATAAACTCCGTAGGTCGACTTTAGAGATATCCAGATAACATTTGGTTATTCTCTTAGCTCGTGGGGTAGAGTGGGGGGGGGGGGAGAGGGAGGGGGGGGTGGCATGTGTTTATTTCCACACACAGCACAGCGGGTAGTTTATTACTCTCCCTTCTTAATCACGCTAAAGCAAGATCACAACACTAAGCTACCCCTAAGGAGGTTTTAATTGGTCTTTTTAATAGATTCAAGATTAACCGAGTGTATGTTAAACGGCGAGAAGTTTCTTCATTAACATGTAACGTGTTGGGAACGCTTGAGACGTTTATGCGTTTTGACGTCGCATTAAGCATGTTTATGAAACGTATATACTTAAGCGTGTTAATTACAAAGAAGCAACAAAGGGAAGGGTTAAAGGGTTTCTCTTGTGTCTTCAAAGCTAAAGTTCAGATCTACGTATTAAAATAATTTGAGGGAAAACAATATCATATTTTAAACATATTACAAAACATGCGTGTATATTTTAATTACTAAAACTTTCTTCAATATATATAAAGACAAATCAACCATAGGACATTTCATTGTATTAACAAATGTTATAAAAATACAAAAATAATATATTTGAAATATTCAAATTAAGATTAAACCCAAACAGACAATAAAATTGAACTATTGTCATGCTAAACAGCAAAAATAAAAATTTTATTACAATCGAAATGCTACTTTATAAAACCAAAAAACAAATTTATAAACCGTTATTAACCTGATTGTTCATCGCTAAATAAAAGCAACCAAACACAACCTTAGTCCCCGGCAATGACTTGAGCGTACCTTATCATTTAATTACTACTGTTTGATAGAGAACGCTGTGAAGTAGCTAAAAAATAACTTTTTGTGTGTTATCAAATGTGTTAAAACATGGTTAAATATCCTGTTCATTAGTTTAATTCCTTGTTATAAAATATAAATAAATTTTGGTCTGACGAAATAATATAAAATAAATTTGCAATTAAATGTGTAAACAGATTTGTGGTTCTATTTTTAACGTTTACATCTTAGTGTATTGAAGTGTATGTGTCTTGATATTGGGTCTACGTCACTTTCAATTAAAAGTACCTGTCAAATATGTATGGTTATAAATTATTTTAAAATGGAAGCGAATGCACTTATTAAATCATTGAAATATGGTAACTGTAAAGCAAATTTGTTATTTCTATACGTTTCTGTTTTACGCCCGGGATGATAACGTGATAATGATGGCTGAACTGTAGGAACTAATTTGTCATTCACGCTTCAGTGGTGTTCAATTGAAAGGGTTTGACATAATTCACTAGACGTGTCACATTTACATTCAATCCAGTTCGTAATACTTCATAATTGTGTAATTGCTAAATGTATCACTACACAAGTTTATCAACAAGCAAAGCACTTTACATTGCCACACATTCTCTCGCTTACGCTACATAATGTTAACGTGTTCACTTAGATACTAAGCTATTAACGCCACTTCAGGAAGGTGCTTAACTTAAAGTTCGTGGTCTTGTAAACTAAACTTAGATTTTTTGTTTATTTGGATTAAGGACGCGTCATCCGTTAGGTCATAATGCGCCACTTTAGCCTAGGGGATATGGGGAGGAGGGGCCCATGCTGGTCAGAACCATGCCACGGGAAAGGGGAGGAATGGGGGTGTTCTCACGTCGCGGTCGTCATCGTCTTTGTCATCGTTCGTGTTGTCATTGTCGTCGTCGTCGGAGAGATCGTCAAGGGAAAGGTTCTCCGACGACGATTGCCAGAGCTCGCCTCTAGTTTCGGCGAGTAATATACTCCCTCCCCTCTTACTAGCTGATGTTTGAGAGGAGGTCTTTTTCTCTTGAATCGCCTTGTACGATCAGCAGAGTCATGCTCTGGGCCAATTCTACGCCGGGCCCAGACGGGATAAGTTAGAACTGGCTACCAACTCGCTACGTTTAGAAGTTGACGACCTCACATTTGCAAAACTTTGTCAGTATTCCTATAGAATTCAAGTTTTTTATAATTCTATTTAAATATTTTAAATGATTTATCAATCTTTTATTGAAGTGTATAAACATATTATTAACCGTAGCTTGAAGTAATTGAATAAGAACAATCGATCGGTTTTGAATATGGGGAAAAGTAAACAATATACAAACAAAAACAACATATACACACAATCTCGGTCTAAACCTTTATGGTTGGGTACATGTATCACATTTGCATACATATTGCTGTATACTCTTAACAAAAGAGCTGCTGATTTACGTAGACATTATTTTAATTTTGTTCTAGATTAACTTATATAACTTTATTCAAAATAATGTTATGCGTATAAATATTCAAGTAGGTCTACACGTTATAATCAATTACATGCCTCGTTAAATGTAATTTAATGAAGTCTCGTTTAATAATTTACCCATAATATCTTTATTCCACACTCCTTTGGATAAACACAGTATGTACAGTTTAGTTTGTAACAAACCTTTGTAAACATCCTTGGGGAGATAATACTGTTTAGGTTGGTAAGATAAACATGTTTAATTATCCCATAACGTAATATTTAATTGAACTTACGCATGGCCTGCGTGCAATATGTCAGCAGTGATGGTAGGGCCCTGGAGTATGTGCTGCATTGTATTGTTGTCTGTCACTAGGGATAGGCTTACGTCACTGTATGTGTAGGGTTGACGTGGAGTCTCTGCTGACATGATCCAGTGACATTCAATTCTCCTGTATAAACTCATATTATATGACAAAACAGTAAAAAACATTCAATCTACATCATTTTTAGCGAAGTCAAGGATCTGTTTAATTGGATACGAGAAATTTTTAGCTTTATGTGTCTGTCATTCCTTTTAATGCATCCTATTTGATAATAACGACTGTGCAAGATTCTCTCATATACTTTTTCATTTAAAATGTTGGTTTAATTAACAGACGGGAGGTTGCTCAAGTGTAAATCGCGAGACTTTGTTTCGGGAGGCTCTGGGTTCGATAGTCGCCATCAGCAATGCAGACAAGGTTTTTTCTCGTGTTTCTTCGGTACAGTCGTTAATACGAATGCTTAAGTCTACAGCCCGTGAAGATCACTTCACAATTACTCTAATTACAGTTTACATAAGTACACACCTTAAAAGAGGCTTGCAATAAGATCCGGTATGGTTTCATACGAAAAACATTTTGATTTATTAAATAATTTATGGCTAAATGAATGATTCTAAAAGCCCCTTAACACAGAGTTGTGTGTGAAACGCATTTAAACAATAATCCATAACAAAAAACTATTTAAAAGATGTTTACTTTACTTTTTATTTTTTATTCCCTTTCACTTGTAAACAAAACAGATAATTTGAAAGCAATATATTTGCTCTATACACCAATCAAAATCGAAAACGAGAAAATGTATATTTCATATTTTTTTCTTTTAAATGTTTAAAAGGTAGCCGAAGAGTGTTCTTTGCGCAACAAGTGTAATATTAATATTTTATACATTTCAGAAATATAAAAAAATTAATCCCGATCGGGGTTCGAACCCGAGTCTCTTTCTTCTGAATTGTGTTAAATATTAACAATTCCACCAACGGGTGTGTGTCTTGACTAACTAAATCGAGAAAGTGTAATCTTTTTATTGTTTTTAATTTTAATTTTAAAGGTCAAGAGTATTTTTGTTTTCTTTGCGATCAAACAGATTCCCATGCTGTAGCTGTGAACATCTCCTGCTCCCAAGGCCCAGTGATAGCGAGTGTACACACAGAGCCACGCATAACGACTCATTCTAGAACTGGAGGCCTGTTTTATGCGCCCATTAAAAAGCACAGCGGAGTTGGGAAGTTGCAAGAACTTGGATATTCCGCGTTAGATGAAACCCACACCACCCCCCCCCCCTCCTCCTACCCAAACACAGGCACCATCCCGTTTCTACAGTTCGAATCAAAATTAATGATTTGTTAAGAAGATAGCTCCCCTGCGTTGTTACCTGATTACTATTGTTCGTTGGGTTTGACGACGAGAACAAAACATGCAGAGAATAAAAGATGAGGATAGGGCATTTTGGAAATAATTTTACAAGCACCAGGAAAGCTCTAATTAAAAGTTTGATATTGTATTGTGATATTTACCCAACACAGAAATCATATCAAAGGTGAATGTAAAATAGTAACAAAGATGTACTGTATTATATCTGATTTAAGAGATATAAAAGGTAAAAAAGTTTTAACTTTCTATGGAATCGTGTAAATCTTATTTTTTATATAATGTACAACTTCAGAAATAAATAGGATGGTGTATTGTTTTGAGATCAGGTGACAAAAAGAATGTTGATTTATGTAAATATATAAGTTTCAATATCTTCGACGTTAGTGAGTACATTGCAAAAGTGTAGTTGAATGGTTAATCTGTTTATCAGTTCCTAGGTCGACATAAAACCGAATATCATCAAATATTATGTAGTATAAATTTATATAATAATATTATCAAATCTTTGCTAAATGCACACGGTTAATAATCTTAAAATGATATCTTCGTAGTGTAACTTTCGGTAAATAAATAACTACTGTACACGGATAACCGAAAGCTATATAATGAACATAATTAACAGCCGTATAAACCTTCATTTATCTACAAATAATTATATATTTGTATTTTATACAAAAACATTAATTTACTTTAAATTAGTATTCTTCTTCGTTAATATATATTTATTTTTAATGTGGCACACAGCAAAATGAAAAATGAAATAAATCACATAGTTGAGTTTGTAGTGTAGTAGGCGTAGAATATTGTGCTCCTAGCTACTCAACTCTAAACTTCTCTACTCTAGCTACTAAGGGTTCGATCAGGTGTCAGAAGCCGAAGGCTATTTGATTGATACGATACTAGGATTCGATTAGCCGAAGCGAAAGAAAATCTTTTGTCAAGTATTTCTATGGAAGGGACAGAACCAACATTCGTAAATTGTATTGGAAATGTTAAGACGGATCGTCAGCAAACTTCTGCTGGGCTACGCAAACGACAAGCTAAGAAATAATAATAATAAGAGTTGTATTGTGTGAGCAGAAATATGTTTTCAGTGGGTGTTTAGAAATGGTTTTATAACTATTTGATAAATGACTCTAGGCAAAACAAATTAAGGTTAACGAACTAAAGCAAAATAATGTAACTAACGCCGAAATTATTTATAGACAGGTTAGGACAAGTTTTTTTTTTAAAATAACTTACCCAATCGCAGTGTATTTGATATTTTCATAGACATTAATTAATTTTCAGGGAAGTCAGAGACTTATTTAAACATTTTAGTCAGTTCTGTGACTAAGTGGGAAGACTAAATACGAATGTATTTATTTTATTTTATATCAAGAAAATATTTAACCTTTTCCCGAACACGAAAGTAAATGTTTTTAATTTTTATACAATCCAGAAACTAACAAATCTATGTAAGCCGGGGTTTGAACCCGGGTCTACCACTTTCCGGGTAGACATCTTAGCCAACAATACCACAGGGAAGGTAACTTATTAACTTATGAATTAATGCTAGGTTATAGATTTGAATGGATCTGAGACCCGGGTTCAAAACCCGGTTGTTATAGATTTTGTAATATATGGATTGCTTTAAAAAAAAATACAATTACATGTGAAAATTGAGAAACAAAAGTCAAATGGTTCATTTGTTACAATAACTGATTTTAAAGTAAAATTATAAAAATCAATATTTTGTTATGTTATTGCCATTTATTTACTTTAAAAGTTTCATTTAAATGAACGAATATAATATATAATTCCAAATATGATGTAAATGCGAACTGCGAGTATTTTATACGTTCCATTTCAATTTGAAATTCATGTTTCACGGGCGAGGGAATTTATTCGCCAAGTCTGGAATTCACTAGTGCCGCGCAATAATATATAAGGTAGCTGGAGAGATCTTGAATCGAAATTGTGTTTACCACTTTACATGAATATTTCCAGTCAGTGAGTCAGTACTTTATACAATTCGTGGGGAATATATTTTGTCTCACTTTTACGATACCAGCATTTTATCGAACACAACAGGTAGACCTCGCTTCTACATCTCAAACAGAAATATATATTTCGCTTCTTTTATTTTCATATTGCCGAATCGTAACTTTTCCATTCTAACGATGAAATGCCAGTATTTCCTTATCTAGTAGATATTGCTTTTATTAAACAACAACAATCTTATATTATCCGCCAAAACCAGCTGTATGTGTTTCAAAAACTAAACTATATTCAACATTTAAAAGATTCTTATAATAACATTCGTACTGTTCAAATAATATTTTTTTGCTTTGATACTTATGTTTGAAAATGCCTTACGACATATCTGTCGACTTTACAAAAATATTTACAATAATGGTCGACTTAATGCAAATATTATATAGTCAATAATGAACTGATTTTCAATTATTTTCTGAATAATTTTAATAGATACGTGTATCCTTTTTTTTGAGTATAATTATAAACTTGAAGATACGAAGATACGCTTTGGAACATAAGTACTGGCAATATTTCTTTGGACGCAAAAAAATGAGCTTGAAATAAAAACATGCAGAATGTTTTTCCCCAAGAATTTCTAGGTATTTGGTGACATTTATTGATGATATGACACTTATGAAAATGAAAATCGCAAATAGAGTGAAAAGTACGTGACATGCACATGTGACGTGAAAAGGGTTTGGACTGCGTCAGAAACTTACTCACGTTTGATAGTTTTAAGTTTTAGAGGAATATAGTGCAATCCGGAGTCATGTCATGTCAAGCTTTTAATATCCTAGTTCTTTTAATGTTATTATCAAGTAGCTGCCAAAGAGCTTTCTGTGAAACCCTTGGAAGATGGGGGTTATTTTCCTTGACAAGCTCTTTGTATTACAGTCTGCACAGTAAAAAGAGAACCCAACCCATCTAACTTCCCAAAATGTAGAATGCGTATCACGATACACGTATAGAAATAAAGAACCAACATTAGTTAGTGATACGATGGGGGAGGGGGGGGGGGGTCTGATTCGGGTGCTCATTACTTCGTAACTACTGATTATTGACTGAAGGTACTTTTTGTAGGTTAGAGTTCGAAAAAAGTTAATACCTCAGACTTCTTTTCATTACATTGTGAATATATTTAGACAATTCATATGGATTAAGCGATTTGTGCAAGAACAGTTAACAAACTATATAGCTTTCTTGTTTTGAATATTATTTGGTCGAAATTTTCTTGAAAACGTTTAAATGTAATAACTCTAATTGGTTGTTATGATCCAAACGGTTTTTATGACTCACTCGCAAACTGACATTTAAGAGAAGAAAAAAACAACAATATACGACCTTTATAGTAAACAATCTTTATGACAACCAACACGAGAATCAAGTTGGATTCACATTCAGCAATTAATAAAAAAATTGGAAAATAAAATTATTTTATAATTTTTATATCATAATGTGAAGATTGATACAATTTAGTGCTGATTCTTATTGAGTTCAGGTTAAGTCGATAAATAGTATAAAAATAAATATTCTTGTTGTATATTGATTAAATTATCGCAATCAACTCCCCAAATATAGTCCATTGTGTGATGTAGAATAGATAATGTAATTTTTTACATTTACGATGACTGCTAATGAAGGATAATGATGGTACATTTTTGATAATTCAAATTTAATCATATTGACTTTTATCCAAAGAGTTGTTTTATAAGGAGCACACAATAACTTCGATGGCAGCCCAGATAAATACACCTTGCCTTTGCTACGCGCGCGTCCTAGTGACATATTGCGAAGCCTTGCAATGTACCTCGTCGACTGGTTCTGTCGTGGGCTGGCGGGTAGGAGGGGGGGAAGGGGGGGAGAGACTTTGAGAATCACCCCGGAATTAGCATCAAGACAACGAGTAGTTAGAAGGCGTCCGCAGGGTGGTTCTGCACAGCCAGGGTTTCTCCGGATGATATCCCTATATACCAACCCCGGGGATTAACAGGGTTCGACGGGAGAGAATGGGGATAAAGTCAATACAATATGTTAATGGGATTGGAATGTACGATAGCGAAGTCACCAGTTCTATATGTTTTATAAAGAGGATATAAAATGTGTATACAGGTCATGCAAAATACGGTTTTCATGTAATGGGCAGACGAAGATATTTATAGGCGCGTTTGAAGGTAGCTGGGGGAAAATCTCCCCCTATTTTTCCTGTGTCCCCCCTCACACTTGTGAATGTTATACATACAGTTACGTGAACAGAAACTGAGAAACTAATGCTTCCTCCCCCCCCCCCCACTCCCAGTCGAAAAATAGTTCCTTCGCGTCTGGATATTCATTGTCATTAAATATTTCAGACCTTGCTATCTGAAGTCAAGTTGTGGCCTAATTTGATATTTTAAAAGTCAAATAAGATTTAGTTTTCTTAAAAGCACTCTTGTACTGGAATTGGGTTTGATTTTACTATTTTGCATCTGAGTTAGCAATGCAATTAAACTTGATTGTATTTGAGATTTAATTTGAAAGCAGTGAAGATCTACTGTTGCAAAAATGTTAAATAATATTCAAGATATAACTGCAACATAAAAACAGACAAGACACAATGTCAACTCGTTGTTAGTAGTTTTATCTCAACCATGTTTTCAAACTCGATCGTTATTGTTTTCCTGTGTAAAGAAACGTTCTTTTCGTTTGAATCTTGCAAGTCAAAGCGCTCAGACAACGAAGAAGTATCTGTTTGACGTGCAGCATACACAAAGAACTGAGAAAGTAATATACTTCACTTTTACAAACGATATCTTTATGGCATTCAGCTTTATGACTGACGAATTTGCAGGTTTATTTAATTATATTGATTTATTTTAAAAAATAAACCTGAATTTAAAACAAGTGTCAGGGTAATAATGTGAATTTTTATACACATTGGACGCACAGTTTAGTGAGTACCCGTAGCAGCGAGTGAAACTACATACATACATGTACCTGAATTACAAAACCTCGTATATGTATTTGCTGAAGAATTGATATGCAACATTTCAAAGCTTGTTAAAATTGCTCTAATTTTCGAAATGAGCATATTCGAGGTGTTGCAATTTAATAAGTCATTAAACCTGAATACAAAAACCTCTGAGTCTGCTCTTCGATACTTAGAGCAATTTTTAACAAGCTTTGAACTATCGCGTAGCAATTCTACAGCAAATACAGATGCCGAGGTTTTGCAATTAGGGTATATCGATAAATCATCTTTTCGACGAATACAAAATAAATTATATAATACAAACTACGTTTTTTTAAACCTATAAATCTAATTTTTGGTGGAGGTGCCGGGTTGGTAAAATATCACTTCACGGTTTTGGTAGCGCCGCTCCCTGACCCCAGGGTCATCATCCTCGTTGAAGGGTTATCTAAAAAAATGTCAATCGAAGGTCAAATTCGGTTTTTATCCTAAGATGTGTCACACGAACGGACACACAGATCAAAAATGTACGCATTTAGGTGAGATTTGATTCTTAATTAAACGTCTGAGACTGCATCAATGTCCATTACAAACTTCTTCTTATCGCCGCGATTATCGTCGTTTCCACAAACAAACAAAGCTTCATCTACGATCAAACGCACCGCATGGCACACAGATAGATTTAGAGTAGCAGCTTATCTGTGAAATTGAAGTCTTAGTACTGAAAGCTCTCTATACTCAAAGGTAAATCTATCCGAAATGGAAATTGCAATATTGGAAATGTTTAAACATGGGATGAAACAAAACATAAAAAAGATACGGAAAACGGTAAACACATTTCAGCAGAGCTTTGAATATATTCAATGCTTTAAAATTGCAATTCGAAGCACTGAGAGGAAATAATGGTGGATTTAAAGCAGAGTCAACATCGAGTCTGAGCCGACGAGAGCCGATCATGCACGAAAGAGGGTCATGTTCAACATGGGATGAACCAGTAATTGAATGATTGGATTTGCAAGGATTTCACGGTACGAAAATAGATTAATAACTAAACGTTTTGTTGAGATATATGGAATATGGATGTGAACTGGAATTAATTGGGAACGATATTAAATCAACGAATCATAACGTTACTAATACCAATCAAGCATGTGGGTTTTGAACTAATCGCTTGGAACATATTGTTTATACTACCAACCCATAGGCACTCAACATACAACAAACACAACAACATACAACATGATTGCTTGCAGATTACTTTTATTTATAAATTTAACATCTATTCTATTCAGTTGTAAAACCTTATGTACAAACGAGGACACCATGTATCAAATAAACATTAAAATAATAAACTGTTGTAAAGAAAAGAAATAAGACAAATATTTCTGATATGTTAAAATACTATGTTAAAATGTGAAATGAAACGAAATCAAATTAATCAAAATTAATATATATTAGCAAAAAATATTCATTCATATTTTTATTAAATTATTTATTCATTAGGTCAAAGGCTCGAATCTAGCCCCCTACAAACTGAACATCATTGCCACTTTGCATCCCTGAGTTTTTAAACAAAGAATTTTTAAAATCAATGATTCTACAAAATTTATTTATGTTAAATTTTCTTACAAACGTTAGATATATTTTAATTGCAGTAATGATTTATTTTTTAATACATATAATAACATACATTTTTTTATACTTATTTCATCACAGTTTAATAAGAATTTCTTCCATTATGCCACTTTCACAGACATCATGATTTCATTACGAGGTTTTCTTCAATTATAACGACCACAAAATTTATATTTTCTTTTATTATCTCTGTTTTAGGTAATTTAAATATAAAGTTGATATTTATTATTTAATGAACCTACTGACTAAGCAGGTGTTCCAAATAACCGATTCGGGTTCTGCCTACGATATACCGTCATCACACTGCGAATATTATTTGCGAAATAAGTACATTACACTTCATTAAAATTCTGCACTACGTATCTATACTCAAACATTTAAATTTTATAATTGCATACTTAAAAACTTAAAAACTGATTGAAAACATAGTTTTCATGTAGGAAAATTCACTGCATCATCCAATAAACTTGCAAATTCGTCCATCACATATTGTTTTGGGTTTTAAAGATAGTTGCGTTTATAATTAGGTCCTATTAGTTAATAATATAATTTAATATCATTACTGCAAATACGTAACACAAAAATTTAAACAATTTAGTAATAAATGTAATCTGTTCTTGCCAAGAAAAAGTCAGGCTGATTCTGTGCTTTTAAGAAAAGTTAAATAATCAAAGAAAACCTCCAATCAAATCCCCTGAATGTATTTTCCTCTTGGTAAGCTGAAGAAAAATTAATGGGTTTTACTGAAAAGGAATTTCATATTTCCGTTACTTCAAGGAATGTTATAAAACATTTTTTGCGTAAATCTTATTTGTAATTTTAATTATTTATTATGAGGATAATATGTTTTTAAGGGCGTGACATATTTGATTGCTATGTACTTTTAAGTATTAATGGTATAAGTAACTTTAGAATTTAAAATACATAAGTGTTTATTTTGAGTCTAAAATGAATTACTCTTTGAAGTAAAATAAGTCCAGGCTACATGAAACAAGCTCTGAAGTATTTCCACCTCTTTCATCTCGAATCACGATCAGAGCTGTTTGCATGTGAATAATTAAAGTGTTAATTAAACGTGGTCCGCAATGCCTGTCAAGTATTTACTTCAATGGGTGTAAAGCCTGTTAGTAGATTAGGATTGCAAGTAATTAATTCGTAATTGCTTTTGAAAGGACTCAACGTTGGCACTATGCGAAATTAAAGGAAGAGAGTCGCTGTGAAAAAAAATTTGCCTCGGTAAAATTCAACCAGAGATACAATTTTATTTCTGGTGCAGATATTAATTGACATTTATTTGTTTTGTTTGCGTTTCATCAGGGTATACAATCTTCTTTTAAAGTCAAATAATGCTTTTTAAGATCGTAAGTCTGTTATAATATTTAAGATTTTCATTCTGTGTTAAGAGGTGTATGACGTAATTAATTAGTGCAACGAGAAATAAAATTTAGAACATCCCAAAATTAATGTTAAAGATTATTCATGATTATTCATGCTGCATTGAATGTTCACATGAATGCATGATTTTTATGAGCATAATTTTGTGTACTTTATTTAATTCATTGTGTTCTTTTGTAAATCAGTTTTCATAACTGAATGGATACTTAAAATTAGCAATCTTCACAAACCGTTACAGTATCGTTTATTTATTATCCAAACAAGCACACATATATTGATATTTATTTTAATATTATTCCTGTTTGCAGAATGTTAATTGAAATATTATAGTTTTTACGTTTTTATATGTCAAACTTTTTTATTTTAAAGGAGGCTGAAAATAAGCTGATTTGTTCTTCTTAAAAAGCAATTCTTAAAAATGTATTTTAAGATTTTTGAATTCTTAGATTTTTAAGTACGAAAATATGTTTTTACTTGAAAACATTCAGTACAGGCGAGTTTCTAGTTAAAAACTTTTATTACAAACCCAAGCCTTTGTCTCCTGAAATCAAGACCGTTGTCAAAGGAAACATTTTAACTGTAAATAATATCTTCGTCGTTTTTGTCGAATATTATGAAAGTAACAATCGTTTCTTTCGTCGTCCTGTCTTCAATTATTTAATTTCGTTCCTTCGTCTTCCTGGCTCTTGAGAAGTTTACCTTATTGAAACAGAAACTTCCCGACGAAAAGAGCACCCGTCACAAATGATTTCAACAGCATCTTCTTACACACTTAAAAACATTCAGGAAACAATTGTGAAATTAATAAAAGTTCCTTTAGTTCAAAGTGGCTTGGATGAGTTCCTGTCTCTTGAGGTAGAAGATGGAGGAAATGCTCCTTGGAGAATTTTTGTTAACAAAAAATGTAAGAAGAGATATATAAAATACCTGCTTTCGAAATCTGATTTGAAATTTCGATGACTATATATTTTATAATTATTTGACGACGAATGCCTTTTAATATAATTATTGTTTTCACAAGAAATAAACCCCGAAACAAACTACCTTTCTTCCGTTAAATTGCTTGCCTAATGTTAAGCTGAAGAGTAAATCAATTAGACTATTTATTTTATTTTTCTGTAAATTTTGCGCTAATTATGCAAAAATTACAGAATGAGACAAGAAAATAGATCTAGTGGCCCATCCTTAACATTAAAAAAATAAAATAAAAGTGGGCTTCAACTGCATGAGATGAGTGTTCTTTACTAGGAAACGCTCAGTTGGACGCGTTGATAAGCGAGCACGTGCTATAGCTAGACCCACATTGCACATTTTTTTTAAATTTTAAAATTTGCGAGGTTCGCTGTCCACAGGGCCATGTTTCCAATATTATTTATTATTGCCAAGGTATTTGGGTAAACCCGTGTGTAAATCTTTACTTTAAAATCCACCGCCATCTAGAGGACCTTGACTCCTTGGGAAAACTATTTAAACTCTTTGGTGACAAATAATAGACTGCTTCCTCGAAAGTATTTTGATTACTTCTAGATGGCAGTGCATTAGAAACTTCGCGCGTCTTTTCGTTGTCATGGCAACGTTACTTTTGTTATAATGTAATTTCCATCAACACTACTTATCGGATCAAAGTAAAATTAACATATTCGTGACCGGACGGACATTCTAAATGATTTGGCTATCTCAGATTTTGTCGCCGTTTAGTTTGAAAAAAAAACTTTCGATTAACTTTAATGTAACTTTTTAACTTTTTGAACGATTTTGCCACAAAACTAATGGCATTCAATCGAGAACGAAGCTTGCGGATGGTCAAAATTTCAACTCGATCCGAGCCTCCGTTCGAACGTTATGGCGAGACATACAAACAAACAAAAAAAAAACAAAAAAAAAAAAAAACAAAAAAACAAAACCAGTGACTAATTTTTCCGGCAGAGTCAAATGGAAACGCTCGCTTCGCTCGCTTAATAAATTATTTGAAGTATCCGCAATATTGACAAAAGTACACATTTCTAAATAGTCTGGACCCAATTTATTTTAAATCGATACCATAATAAAAATCAGAAGCTTGCCAACAGGTCTACCAACAGGTAGACACAGTAGTTACCATACTTAATATATGCCTAATGAACGATGTGATCGCCCTCTACACTTCCTACGTGTTAAACTAAGACCTGCTGACGTCGAACAGAGTTCAGAGTTGCCTAGTTTCCTATGTTTTACGGCTGGTCTACACCTCATCCCGAGTGAAGAATTACCACTTCTCGGATGTTGTGATTCTACGGAAGATAATGGAACCTAAACCCTTCGTCTCCGTCCTACGTCATTCTTTTGTTTTGATGACTGTCTTTCCTTTCTGCTGATCCTGTGTGAATTCAAGTCTACACTCGGTAGAGCAGAGTAGTAAAAGTAGACTTTTAGATTCTAAAATCGGTTAGAAATGTAACAAGTTGTGTAAAGTTGTAATTAATACAATGTAGAAAATGATTCTCAAACTTTTATGTAATTTCTTAACTAAAAATTCAATTTTCAATAAGGAGTCAGTTGAAGAAATACCAGAATACCATATGAATAACGCCATTCATAGCAGAGTTTTATCAATCACTCAGTCTGGTACCTTACGTTGCTACAATCTTAACACACTATATTCAGATGTGTCAAAAGACATTCGCGAAGTACTGCATGAGCGACTGCTTTAAGTCCTGTATGGGCCCGGGGTTAGAATTGGCCCAGGGCATGGCTATGCTAAATGTAAGAGTCGAGAAAAGAGATAAAGTCCATCTCACAGATATCATCTAGTAAGTAGGGGAGATTATAACTCCCCAATACAAGTGGCGAGCTCTGGCATTCGTCGTCGGGGGACATCTCTCCCTTCCCTTGACGAACTCCTCGACGACATCGACCATGACAGCACGAACGATGACAGACGATGTCGAGCACGACGTGAGAACCCTCCCCCCACCAATTTTCTCCCTCTATCCACGGATTCATCCACAAATCCCCTAGTAAATGGGAATTATAACCTAACTGTTGACGCACCCTTAATTCAAATAAACCAAAAAAAGTCCTGCAACAGTGTCCGTCTCTTCATAACTGTTGCACGTTATCGCTTCAGTATATGCATCACTTTTATGTCTGTCCGTTGTAGTATTTCACAAATCAAACAAAACATGGCCAATTGGCAGTCGTTTTTTGTTTACATTTCGCTTCAACGGCGATGATATTAAGTGACCTTGTTCATTAGGGGTTGCAATTTCCCTAACAAAAAAGATGATTCTGTATCGAACCAGCACCTCCGCCAAAGTAGTAAGAAGATACAACTCCTCACTACCATCATTCTGTCCTGACTGATATATTGTATCATTTTATATTTATATTATGTATTATGTCATTACATTTTGAAAATAAATGATATCATAAAGCTCTGCTTCATATTTTTGGTCGAGATTGTTAATTGATTGCATTGTTTTTTTTCTTCTTTTAACATACATCTCTTACGTCGCACATGTGAAGTGATATGCTGTACAATGATAATTATTATTAAGTGTGGATTAATGATGTGGGTTTTTGAATGCTTAATTTATATATATTTAATTATAAAGACGGACTTTCCTGTCTTAGGGTTGCAATTTCCCTAACAAAAAAGATGATTCTGTATCGAACCAGCACCTCCGCCAAAGTAGTAAGAAGATACAACTCCTCACTACCATCATTCTGTCCTGACTGAAATATTGTATCATTTTATATTTATATTATGTATTATGTCATTACATTTTGAAAATAAATAATATCATGAAGCTCTGCTTCATATTTTTGGTCGAGATTGTTAATTGATTGCATTGTTTTTTTCTTCTTTTAACATACATCTCTTACGTCGCACATGTGAAGTGATATGCTGTACAATGATAATTATTATTAAGTGTGGATTAATGATGTGGGTTTTTGAATGCTTAATTTATATATATTTAATCATAAAGATGGACTTTAAATCGGAAACAAAGAAAAATTTGTGTAATGAACATAAATGCGAAATCTTAGTGATAAATCGAAAATGAACCACCTTTCATGTACACTGTTAAGGTTTTGTGAAACAACATCACTTCTACCATTTATCAATCGTACTTGAGAGTAATGTGAGCGGTAAGTGGCCTGTTAACAACGCAAACATGGCAACACTAGCATATCGTATATAAAGTGATTCGGTGCGGAAAACACAGAACTCAAGTTAAATGATACAGCTTACTGGCCGCAATGAATATACATTTGAGGTGTGTGGGTACTCTAAAATGGCTCAACTCTGGTATTTGAGGTCCGACCTTATAGTAAAACAGATACACGATATTCGGGCGACGAAAATATTATCTTTTGAGTTTGGTGGAGGTGCCGGTCCAGACAATTGTTAATCTGTGAATATACAAAATGTTATTCAATAAAAATACAGACAATAGAAAAAAGAACTAAAATAAAATGTAACATTCTTCTAAATTGATTACGATATCTTTTTTAACATTCAGTGTTAACTGCTGTCTTTTCCCTACTTGTCCCGACCGAAAAAGTACAAAACAATTTTAATTCCATTTTCAATGAAACGTAAGTCATACAGTCATACAGTTTGATAGAAATGTTAACTTTTTGCTATTAAACTCAACGTGAAAATAAATGTTGGAAACAATCCAATGAGCAATCCAGACAATGTAAGAAGTCTGCTCACAAACACAAGCAAAGCTATCTGTCTTCTCCGATGTCTGGCCTGATAGCGAGTCTGCCCGTCCCGATCTCTAGCTAGATGAGCTTTCCGCTGACGTAGTCACGTGCAACGAACACCCGTCTTAAGGCCGCTTTATTCAGAGTGGGCGGGGCTATCCTTCCTCAACATATTACGACTGGCGTTTATTGCTCGGATCCTGATCTCTCTGCAGTTGGGAGGAAGAGGGAATAGAAGTGAGTCGGTCCACTTTGCCGTCGTGTGGAGTAGGAGCCACGTGGCCAAGTAGAGTGGTCGCCACACTGGACGGGGCTACAAGTAGAGTGGTCGCCACACTGGACAGGGCTACAAGTAGAGTGGTCGCCACACTGGACAGGTTACAAGTAGAGTGGTCGTCACACTGGACAGAATTACAAGAAGGGTGATCGCCATATGAGACATAATTTGTTATTTTAATTCAATTTAATTTACCATTATTCAATTGTGATTATGGTAATGACATTTGATCTGTTGTTATTCGATGTATATTTTAATTAATTTCTGATACTGTTGCCTAACTAGAATAATATATCACTGTTTAACCATGTGAGAAGCTAAAGAGGTTATAGACATGTCTATATCCCTACACTGGCCGACCAGTCCCGTCATGGGACAGGAAAAATACAACATTAATGTAAAGTCGTCATATTTCCTCAATGGTTTCTAAAAATATAAAGATACCAATGGCTTAACGACATGTTTAAGCACGGGTGCGGTAGTACACAAAAAGGAGGAATGTTTTTTGTTATTTTACCACGCTTGTTCTAACTTTAAACTCTTCTTGGTGAAGGTGTCAAGTAAATAGAGATTCTAACTTGTTTGGGAGATTGTCTAGCCCCCGTGAGCTACAGAGTCACCAAAAACCAATGCTATTTAACATCTATAGTAGGCTAGATCCTCAGTCATAGGTCCACTTCCGTGACAATTTGAAGCCATCTTGAATAGGGTAGTTTGCATGTTAAAGTAGATGGGAGCGATTTGTCACCCAAATATTTTTCAAAATGGCCGTCAGGTTGACAGGTGAGCATATTAGCCATTCACACTAAATGATTACTAAATTCCCTTATGCAATAACTTCTTATTGTTTCTGTTTGTGCATTCCCATGCTGCACAAGCTAAAACCATATCAAACAATCCAGAAAAATACTTATTCGCATCTGAAACATAATGTAAAGCATAAATTGAAACGCCAAATCGCCATCTTGAATAGGTCAGATTGGCGCTTCAATTTGCTACGCTCGCACCTGTGAGGACGTATTGGAGACTGGGGATCTAGCCTACTATAGATGTTAAATATCATTGCCAAAAACAACCAGTATTATCCTTGTTGAATGAAAAGGTCAACAATAAAATGGAATGCCTATAGGAGGTCATATTCGGTTTGTGTCATGATATCTGTCACACGCACTGACGGACCGAAAGAAAAGTGATGCTTGTAGGAAATGTTTGTTCCATAATAAGGCCAGAAACTTTTAAATTTTGTATCAAGTCAATGGTAGCTTGGTATGCGTACGGGCCGGTACCTACATTCATAGTTACTGATAATGCATAGTTTATTTCTTATCATATCGTGATACAACCATTTGGCAATCATCCAAGTTGTTATTTAATAGGAAAACGCTTAAGTCCCGCCGCGTTGTTGAATGAGCGTATTGGTGCAATTGAGCTGCCATGTTTTATGCGGATTTTCTGTTGTTCTGTGAAAAATTATTACTAAGTTCAAATTTTTTTAAATTTAATTAAATTAATAAAAAATAACTTAAATTTAAATTGTTTTTAATAATCGTAATTTAAAAAAAAGAAAAATCCTAAAATTGGGATTTTTAATAAGAAATAATTTCTCGATTGCGCGTCAAATTTAACACTAAAATATTAATTCATAAAATTAAGTTCTGCGAAAAATCATTACAATCGATAAAGCATGTAGGTGTTATAAGTCTAAGAATGTTTTAAAAAGAAGAAAAACCGTAAAATTTAGATGTTTATGATAAATATTTTTTAATTGCGCCTAATTTCACAAGAATATTAATTCATAAAATGAAGCGTTCTGTGCAAAAATCATTAAAATCGGATATAGCATGTAGGGGTTATAAGTCAAAGAAATTTTAAAAAAATCGAAAAAAATCATAAAATTGCGATTTTCATGGATAATAATTTTTCGATTGCGCTCAAAAACGTGGCAGTTCTAAGTTCAGAGATTTCGAAGGCCTCCATAAAATTTCATCTCAATCGGAGTATCGGTTTAGCCGGAATCGTGCGGACAAACAGACAAAAATACAGAAAGAAAGAAAGAAAGAAAGAAAGAAAAAAAAAACAAAACATTCCGGAATTTTTCTCCAGTGTAGTGAAATGGAATCTTCGCTTCGCTCGCTACGCTCGCTACGCTCATCCAATACAATTCAGAAATAAAAAAATCCATCCCGATCGGGGTTCGAACCCGAGTCTCCCACATTCCGGGCAGGCGCCTTAGCCAACTAGACCACCGAGACTGTAACTATGTAACTTCTGAATTTTAGTTGCATTATAGATCTGAATGGATGGAACAATAAAGCATCGAATAACTGTTGCTGTTGAACTGACCAAACAAACATGATTAATAATGCCGCAGATATGAGCGAGGGTATATTTCTCGATTTGGATAGTCGGGAAACACTCCCGTAGGTGGAATTGTAGTAAGATAAGGCGCCTGCCCAGAAAGTGGGAGACTCGGGTTCGAACCCCAATCGGGATGGATTTTGTAATTTCTGAATTGTATTAAATATTAACAATTCCACCTCTGGGAGTGTTTCCCGACTATCCAAATCGAGAAAAATCCAAATAGTTGTAATTAAGATTACAATCACACAATACACTTTTTAGTTCAGAAATGGGGTCGATTGGGATTTCACTTACAACGAAGTAATTCGCGCCTGAGCAAGTTATTTTCTATTAGTTTCATCAGTATGACGTCATTTCCTCAGTTTATCGGAAAATAACACAGGCACGTGACGAGACTCCCGTCTTCAGCTACTAAACGTTAAATGATCCGTGAGTTTTAAAACACTCCTGGTCGCCTGGCCATTAGCTCAGCGAGGTTCGGTCCTATCTCATTCGCTTCTAATAAACATCCCACAAATGTCCCGGAATGTCCCGGCTACGCTAGAAACGTCCGCGCAGTTTTGTACGGGAATGGCCTTTGTCGGATTATCGATAATGGACGACCGAATAAATTCGCCTCCTTGTGAATTTGAACTGAAATATTTATTGGATGGTCTTTGTTTAACCGATGAATGTAATATACACTGTCAAGCTTCAAAATTTAAGAGCTCGTATTGTAATCGTTATCCCTTTTGGAACGTCATGGAAGATGATGGAATAAGACAAAAATATATAGGCCTACATTTTTATAAACCCTGAATCTAAAGTGTGATTTGCTGTTCGATAAAAACAGTTGTTTATATTTTATTTTAGCAATTGCTATTTTCATTAGGTAACAATATATCTCAATTCTCCAGAATTTGTAATAAATTACAATTAACCACAATGTCTAATAAAATAAAAGACAAAAAATGATTCTACAAACAAACAAACAGAAAAACAAATAGTACAACTTTTTGATTAGTGATTACACAGTATTATCATTATTGAAACTTTACATTGTCGGTACATAAATAAACAGTCATGGCTAAAACTACCCAAATAAAAACATTAGTGGCTTCAGAAGACTCTCTATTTGATTATTAAAGAGTTGAGAATGATTTGTCAATATTAGATACACACATTACTCGTTTTACAGATCACCATTAAAGTTCAAATCACCTAAAGATCTGTGAAGAATTTGTCAAAGTATTCTTCAGTCAAACGGACAATTTCGGACATGCGTACTATGTCATTAGTAATAAGACATTCACTCAACTGTACAACAATCCTCACTAACATTGAGAATGTACTTACATATACATTCCCATATATTCCCACCCACTTGCTCACTCACTCACTCACTCACTCACTCACTCACTCACTCACTCACTCACTCACTCACTCACTCACTCACTCACTTACTCACTTACTCACTCACTCACTCACTCACTCACTCACTCACTCACTCACTCACTCACTCACTCACTCACTCACTCACTCATATTCTTCGACACACAAAAACGCAGGATCAAATGAGCAACGTTATCAATGGCAGCCACGCGTCCTAACAGTGAGCCAACCCAATCGATCTCCTACCCTACTTCTACATAATATAATTCAAAATTCTCTACTTAAATGTTCTTTCCCTCAGTGACCATTCTATTGTGTGATTTTCCATTGTATTTATTGAATGCCAGATTTTCGGGCTCAATTTTAAATTCAATATTCTTCTTGGCATGATTCTTAAGGAATTGTATTCTTTCCGTTATAAGGAATAATAGCATGCATAATCTATTCTACACACAATATTACCATTATACATTTTCAGAAATAATCGGATTTTTTGCATTGAATTTTATTCGATTTCAAGATTAATTTATTACAACTTTGCTTCACGGCTGGCATATAAGGTAATTTCAGATTCCAGCGGGAAAAATCATGGAGAAAATCAGAAACATACTATCAGCAATATATTATAATCATCCTATATTGTATTTAAATGTAAAAAACAAACAACAACATAAAGCTAGAATTGCGTTTTTGTTGAATAATATCAATTTTGTGTTGAATTCATGTCCATACTAATATCATATAAAACAATCACGTGTGTGGAAGTACCGAAAATAGGGAGCACAGCTACTTAATTAATTGATCCACGAAGAATGATACAAATTTTGAATACACCAGTGAATAAATATCTTTGGTTTACGTGCCAGATTGTTAAAAACGAACCTTTTAAATAAAACTAGCCTCATATATAATATAGAATGTTTTTGGTGACCTGCGGTTGAGGCTTTGATTTTATGATGAGGATGATATTATCATCCATCAGCATCTGAATCGAAGATCATGTCGTTCGCAGTGGCACATACGCTGGTTAAGCGAAAGGCTCTACGAGAACGTGGGTTCGAATCCAGGATAAGGTATGATTTTAAAAAAATTGTCCTTCATAATCATCAATCACCACTTATTGTCTCGAATGGACTTAGTGCATTAATATGAGACGTTTGGCAACAAAAATTATCGCCGTCGGTGCGGAGGTCATGTTCGGTTTTTATCTTAAGACGTGACACTTGGGTTCAACCGGTCGTTCAAACGGACTGAATGAAAGAGGATGCATATAGTTGAGTCTCTCTTCTTACTATACTATGCTCATATAATAAGTTACCAAATTGCTTCGGATTTACCTTTCAACATCACACTGACCTCCACTCTCCACCAAACCTTGCTTCCAACTCTTAATTTCCATTTTCCCTTCTTCAACTCTCTCCTCCATCCGTCTTTATCAAGTATCCCTCCCCCTCTCTAAAAGTAAAGTGAGTTTTACAGTCGGCCAAACAGTCTTAGAATAAAGTGAGTTTTATCTCCGGCAAGTTGGCAGCGACGCGTCGCGAATACCGAATGTGTTTTGTTTCGTGCCTGTTCAGTTTCTCCCCTACCCGTTTCTACACTGTATTATAACTACGGTTGCAGGCTAGGGAGGCACTTACGACTAAGTAGCTGGAAATTGCCAAGAAAAAGAAAACTTTAACTGTTTGGCTTTTCTACTAGACGATCCGAATCGTCACTAACAATAAAGGGTATGAGTTAACAGACCATTGTTGGGAAAGTACCTCCGTTTGTGAAAGTTCGTGCTTTCTGCACAACAAGCTTTCAGCGATTAACGTCACGTTGTTTAAAGTACTACATGATGCGCATTTAGTTTTATGGGCGTAGCTTATTTTAATGTGGTGTTTGGTTTACGTGGCGTAGTAAGCTCTCTTGACTTAACGTGGGGCTATCAGATCTGGTGTAGAAGACATAAATGAATTAGTTCAGTACTACGTAAGAAAAATAATGCGGAAACTTTTAAACTATATTTGCAGAGTGATGAATACTGAAAGATGGTGGAGTGTGAGAGAGAAAACACGTGTTTAAAAGGAATATCTATGGGGGATTATTTAATGCTTTTATCCTTGTAATTTCTCGTGTAAAACTGCCAGGTAAATTGCATGTCCCTCTTCAGTTTTCTATCTATGCATTTTGGCTGAAACGATCACTATATCCATGTTGTACATATATTCAATGTTTAAGTTCATATAGCCGTTTGTATGTAACATTTATTTGTACTTGCGCTACTATTATTGTCAATGTAAATGGACCGTTTAAATTATTCTGGTCACTTTCAATGTTTGGAAATTCAAGTAAAAAATAAATAAACAAATTTAAGAATAATTTCATATTGTTTTTGATATAAGATAATCCAATAGTACTTTAGAGAATTCTATTAGTTTAAGCTCATTATGTACTTATTGAAACGACAAGAGAACTAACTGAATTAAGTTCTGCGTGTTTCCTGTCGTTATGTTAAATTGATTTAGTTTATGAAACCAGTATAAAGTTAATGGACGTCAAACACGACAAAATAATTTATGAGTCGGTCTTTGTTATTCTTTAAATAAATTTGGCATCTTAATCAAACATTAATGTAAAACGCGATGTTTAAGAGAGTAGAGGACTCTCGTTCTTAGGCAAATTTCTGTTCGCGCAGCTGACTGACACCAACGGTGTCTGAAATGTTGAACACATGTCACAAAAAAAAGAAAAAAAAGGACTCTACGGTAACACATTCTAAAATTTGTTCTAAAATAATTTATAAAAAAAATTGTTGTCACGAATTTCTATTTTGTTAAAAAGTCCAAAATTGCTTATGTTCGTGATATTTTTCTGGCTTAAGACCAAATTTGTAAAATCGATGACTGTAGGGCTGTCCATGTTTGCTTTATTGACAACTTTGTAAAGTTTCATGTACGTCGGATGCTTCTTGGACGAGCGAATAGCTATTTGCTAACTGTCAAATGTGTCGTATTCACTCCTAATATTCGGTTAGAATTTTTATGCACAAGATGAAAAGATTTCCGAATACAATATTAAAAACATTTTTTAAATTTATATCGTTCTGGATAGTAATTAAAAACACAGCAAATAAAAAGCATATTTAGGTCGTTTTCTAAAATACTATCTGAAATGTATAAATAAATAAATAAATAATAAATAAAATTTATTTAGAGTCTACCCACTCAGTTATATAACTGATTTTCAGTGGAGCCGTAAAAACTTATACACAACAAGTACCAAACCCAGGAAAGTTATTGGAATATTGGAGTGTGAAAAGTCTGTTTTCGGGAGCTCGGATTTTATGAATTTTGTATTTTCTGGATCAATTCCCATATAATCAATCAATTACACCTATCCGACTGACAAAAACGAGAAATTAGCCCCCTTAGTATAGTTATGTGGATCCTGCCTGAATTTTGTTTAAAGCCACTTAAGCGCAATGTAATATAACTTTTAGTGTCTCTTACGTGATTCGCATTGTTTTTAAAAAACTGAATTATGGAAATGTCTTGACAAAAGTAATCATTCATTTTAAAACAATTTTTAGTAAGACAACACGCATGTAAAATAAATTAATTAATTAATCAATTTGATCTTTCTCTACGTATGTTTCATTCATATAATTACTTTAAATGCAGACAAATATGCAAACAAAATGTCATATTGTATCTTTAATAACTGATAAAAGGCAGATGCAGTAATAATAATAATATTAATAATATAGTGATTTCAAAGCAACCTCGCATATTCTGGTGTAGTCGTTTGGCGAATTGTAGCCAACCAGCGATCGGTATTTAAAATTGAGATTCTCCGAATGGTCAAGATTCGACCGCCTGAGACGTCTGCATCTACAAGATTGGTTAGAAATAATTTAACAAATATTTTTATCGATTTTGGTGGAGGTGCCGGGTCGCAAAAATAATATTCTTTTTATTATTGGCGTTGATCATAAGAGACGTTAGGTTGTTTCTTGAGCATTTTTAAATATTAAAATTGATGTCAATAACTTTATTTAACATTATTTATATAACTCTTAATATCAGTTTAGATTAGCTAATAATTAAATAACTAAACTTTCAGATAACATCAGAATTTTCAACTGCAAGTTTTAAAAATGCTTTCTGGCGTTTTGTTCGAAAATTCTTGCCCTTTTCATTATTTAAATCTTACGTTTCATTTTCAC
Source organism: Sweltsa coloradensis (assembly GCA_024449915.1). Taxonomy (NCBI): domain Eukaryota; kingdom Metazoa; phylum Arthropoda; class Insecta; order Plecoptera; family Chloroperlidae; genus Sweltsa; species Sweltsa coloradensis. The sequence goes on from JAMZAV010000182.1 coordinate 279,482, forward strand.
GTGTTGTAAGGAATAGATAAACAGTAAAACGTTAAATTTGCTTATGTGGCCGAATATTATAATATCTATGAGACGCGTAGCCATCAAAGAATAAATTAGCAGTGTTTTCTTTCAAGACTAGGGTCCCTGTTGTCAAGTTGTCAGTAGTTTCCACTCATTGTCCTCATGTGGTTACTCGAAACTTGTCGAGAATGTCGTGATTGTAGACTTCATAAATCTGAATTGAAAAAGCGTGTAGAATAGCTTAGTGTAGTAATGCAAGTGTACACGCAAGTGGGTGTGTTGTGTTATGCGTGCGTGACAAGAGTGCCAGCGATATCGTTAATGACTGCGTGAAGTGAGTTGAGTGCGTGGGGGATTTGACTGAAGCGAAGTGGTTGAGAGACTGGCAAACCTGAAGCCTCAGGACGCAACGTATTGTCCCGTGGTTGAAGGGGACAAGAAATGTTGAAATTCTGTCGAATACTTCCTATTGGTTGAGTTTTGGTGCACACTTTCAAAAGAAAGGGGTAATTACTTTTCTAGATATATGAAAGGCAAGATAGAAATAAAAAAGAAATACACTGCAATTAATAAATGCATTTGGAAGCTCTTCTGGATTAAAAAACGTTTTCATTTTGCTGAAGAATAGTGAAAGGATTTTCGAAAGGGGTACAAAAATATAACAATCTGAATTTGGTGTTTTATTTCTGAATAAGGAAACACTATACTCATTTTTAGTCATTTTTTCACTTCTTCTTTCACAGAGACGCGGTCAAGTTTTTAATAATAGCTTATACCATGTACATATCGGTTTGTTATATGAAGTGCTATACCTAAACATAACAGTGAAAAGCTTGCAACGGAAAGCTCATTTTTAAAGTAGCCTCATCAGAATACTGTACTGATTTTCTTTAGAATGAAAAAATAAAATAGTCTTATAAAGAGGATAAAACGCATAGTTAGTCAACCCCGGCACAAAACATTTCTTTTTTACATTTCTGTGAAAAAATTCCACTCAACCTGATATCCTCGAAAATGAGTTTAATCATTAGTACGTATGTATCACCGTAATTAAGTTATATTTCAACTTAATTTCAAAAGACGACTCGAAATGTAATATTTTAACAATCCTACAATAAGACACAGAGTTTACAAGAATACTTAACAAAATAACAACAAAAATCATGTATCCATGCACAAATATACTAGTGAACAAACATTTTTTTATCCCCAAAACCGGAATTAACATGCTAAAACTATGTTTAATTTACCACGATGAATATTGAAGCAAATGTTGGGTTCAATCCATTATATGTTTCTAGTCTCAACATTCTTATTCCTCTTATATTTTCTCACAATTGGCCTACTCTTAATAATTTGTCTCTTGAAACTTCAACCCTTTACGCCAATACGTTTAACCCGTTACCATATGCCCGCGTATTTATCCAACGAACAACATCCTATAATAACTCGTGTTAAGTGTACACCGTACAATGCGTATTGCTAACATTTCCATATAACCCGACTTTTATCGTTGTTTGTAGTTTTCATCTTTGTTTCACGGACGATTGGCCCCGGAGAGTTTACGAGGGTTTATCCGCGCAATAACATTATAACGGCGCCTGTAAACCAGGCTTAGATATCTATGCATTGGGAGCCGACGTTGCATCTTTATGAGCGTAGGCTGGAGATAGCGGGAGAGCTATAGTGTCCAGCCAGCGCATGGTGTTAGCCCCATAGCTAACTAGAATCTAGTGTATAGTGTTGGCTAGAGCGTTTAGCGTGCGACTCTGATTCGGGAGGTCCCGGGTTCAAATCCCGTCGAGACCGGCAATCCTGATTGATGGTTTTTACCGAGGTTTTCCTCAGTCGTTAATGCGAATGTACGGGATTGAGTCCTTTAACAGCACTCGGACATCCCTTCACAATTGTCTATTGCGCAGACATACTAGATTCATTCACTATCAGTGCAATAGAACTTGACGCTCTTACAATCAACATCAGGGAAACCCATATCAATAGTTAAAAATCTTTAGAGAAATTCATGAACTATATTTCACAAAAATGCCATGGGAATACTGACAATTACAACATGCACAATATTTTAAACTCACAATAATAAGCTTTTTTCTTGATTTTAACTTCTGTAGACAATTCACTTAATAATTTTAGATAATGAATATGCGATATAAATGTGTAATATGTTTTGTTTATGCTACGTTAAAAATGTAAATTAATGTTATTTCATCAAATATTTTTATAAGTTCAAAATTGTTATTAACTATTTAGAAATCTGAAATGTATTTAAATTAAAGGTTGGATAGAAAAGGTTTAGCTGGCCTTAATCCCCCTGAAAATAAAGACGATTATCTATCTACTATCTATTATCTATATCTATCTATCTATTTAGACACCTGAAGAGGGGCATGAATTGCACCCTGGACAGGCTTCCCACAAAAATATTTATTTAGTGGATATATTACTCGTACGTTACTTTAAAATTAATTTGTACTATTATTATTACTAAACGTTATATGCCCAAGCACTAAAACACATCTTCTTTCAATCATTCACATTTATTTTAATATTTGCATTCTTATAATAACATTCTAACATTTTTATGTGTGTTCTTGCCATATTGTTTATGTTACTTTAATTACTAATTCAATTTTGTTAATTTAAATGGTTTGGATGCGCACAATTTTTATAGGGTTTGTTCTACTTCTCCAAAGAAGTAAATTAATTAATGCATTCACATTAATAGTTAACCTAATAAGTCACATAACTGATTTTCGGGGTAGGACTTTAACTTACATCGGACCAAGCCAACCCTGTTGGTGAGGTTGCAGACGACGACCGACTTCTTCAATTCAATATGTTTTGCATTCAGTAACATCGTGATTGATAATTTTTAATGTTGATTTCTCTTATTTAAAAATTAAAAATGCATTTGACTTTACGCCATATTGATATCAAAAGTGTGATAAATAATAATTTGGGGTTTTGCTGGTTCAATACATGTCACCGACAGAGCTGACGATTATTTTACAGTTTTTGTCGGGTAATAGATTTTCCCTCGCGACCTCTCAACGGTTACTCATTTTCTTACTTTGTGAACGTATGTAATTTATGTTAAATCTATTTTTAATTATTTTATGAAAATATTAATACTGAAATATTACACTGTTTCAATTCATTAAAAATATTACTTATAATAAAGTAATATTTCTTGAAAAATGTTGAATATCCTCATTTATGTCATAATGAAATGTTATGATTTATTATCCCTTCAAGTTTGTGATGTGACTGACCAAAGAAAATATAAAAAAGTCGTCCGAAGGAAAGTGACACACAAAAATTAACGATTGTCCGAAGCATCAATTACTTATTTATTTAAAATAAATGTATCGCTATCGGAATATAAGACATATCCAAGCCTATGATAAAACAAGGCCAGATTCTCTATATAATACGTGCCTTCATTCTACCCTCTACGAAGACACGCATCGCAGTCCCTTTGGTATCTTGTATTTTTTCTTTTATAAAATTCCAAACTGACAGTTGTGACAAACACCACTGTGAGAAAAACATATTCTCTGTGTGACATTTCTTTGTCTTTCTTCCAAACTGAACAAAAGTGGAAGCGTTCTCGAAACCACGAAGCACTGTAGCATTCTTCTGTGTCTGTCGGTCTCCCCCCCCCCCCCCCCACTCATCAACCCCACCCCAATAACAGTCCAATCAACAGCAAGACAAACAAATCTAGTATGTCTTTCAATTTGCTGATGGCGGTGGTAAACACTCTGCTGCTACCAACTGACAGGAGGGCACTCGGATGTTTCCGACTATCTACGGCTCGATTCGTGTTCTAGAGCACAAACACTTGTGATGTGGGGAGAGAGTTGAATGAGTTCTGCTTCCATATTGACCCTATATTATATATAAATTAATATATATAATAATATTTCAATGCTTCAATATATAACTATATTTTACTTTGTTATACATAGTTCTGCCATTTTATCATCAGATTACCTTTTGGAACAAAATATCAATTTAAATCAATTTCTTCATTTTATACATGGCACATTTTAAGAAGAGTAAAAATTGATAAAAATTAAGAACAATAATAAATGAAGTGAACAAATTAAAATTATAAGTACTAAGAAGTGTTTCATGAAAAATAAGAATATTGATGTATGACTGATTTTTAAATCAAAATGGATTTCTTAATGGAGATAAAAGTTTGTTTGCTTGTAAAGCTGCAAGCTAAATTAATAACCTGAACATATAAGGAGACTAAAAATATATACAATATTTATCTAATTTTTAAGACCAAATCCAAAACTAAAATTATTAAATTAATATATAATAAATGCTTCATTACTCTTATTTTGGTGAAGGCCCCAGGCATTTAAATGCCAAGTTTGGATGAGACTTACCCCGCTTTCACGTCTTTTAGGGTCACCAATTAATTCCTCCATCATGTCAACAACAAAACGCATGACAATCGGAAATATTGTTCGGTTTTTATCGTGGAATGTGATACACGACGGACGTTCAGTAAAGTGAATCATAAAGGGAAGCTTTGCTCTTCGTAATCATGATTCTTGTTTTCTTGTAACAAAACATCAAAGCTCAAAAACCACGTATTTATAAACATCAACAATGTTTTTCTTTTCTTGTCTATTTCGTACAGTCATCATTTAAAGCTCTTAACTTATTAGCCATAAGCCTTTGCTGTGACGTTTCTTTATGGCTTCATTAACTCGAGCTTTACATTAAATATTTCCCTCTGAAAACCACACAAAGCTAAAATTTGTTTCATCATTACTAAATAAACAACACCATTATGATAACGAGTCCCGATCTGTTAGTGGGGTTTATTTTTAAATTGCTCCTATCTTGTCGTTTTCCCTTCTGAGCTTGAGGCGCATTCGGATAAAATCGAATCATTGCGAGATAACGATACTAAAAGGTTCTTGTAATAAATTCCTTTCGTTTTTCTGATTCCCTCCTAATTTGTAAAGGGAGATGGAAACGAGGTAAAGTATGTGGATATGATGATGCCAATTTGTGTCTGTGACAGACCTAAAGGCGTTTACTGACCCGTTGATAATTTGTTTCGTTCCATGCTGAGATATTATTTTTAATTGGATTCTTTGCTCGAAGGGGGTAGGAGGAAGGGGGGGGAAGGGGTAAAGTAAAGCCTCGAGGGTGTTTAAGGAATTTCAGAAGTTCAATTTCGCTGTCATGCCTGTCAGGGTGGTATGTTGGGTATAAACTTAGGCTAGACGGTTCCTTTGAAGTTAGGCCGTTATAAGTGAGCGTACCGATAATTGCAATTTGTGTTTTGAATTAACGAAATTTTTGGGGGGTATATTAATTCAAAAATATAATTTATTTTGATGTTTTTTTTATATGGAGCTATCTTTAAGTAATTAGTTTCCGAAGGAATGTTGGCAAATTCCGTTTTCTTGTGCCGTTTTTAGTTGCGCGCTTTTCGTCCAGGCAAAAGTGAATATTGCCACCCGGCTTTTTCTACTGATTGGGAACTGAAACGTGTACGTTTCTCGACTATATCTGATGTAGCACATTTTTTTGTACCCCGTGGTATTTTGAGATTAACAGCCTGCTTCTAATACAGACGGTCCAGGATTCAAAAGTCGCTTCAATGAGAGTTTTAAACTTAATATTTTTTAATATTTTTTTTATGACTATGTACAATCGGTGAATTCAAATACGTCATAAAAACGTAGCAAAAAATAAATTGAATAAAGATATTTCCCACACAAAATCAATGCATGTACTAACTGGGCATTATTTTAAACCAAAATACTAGTCTCCTCTATTTAAGTTACAAAACACAAATATTGCAATTGGTATAGTTATTGTTTCTCGTCTTAATATGTACTGTTTTTTGTGGCTTTTTCCACTGTATTGTTTTTAAGAGTCAATGTGTGTACAGTGTATGGTATAGTTTGGTATTAATTTGTCGACAAAAATTAACATATGATAATATTATTTCAGTTAATTAAATATCAACTTGTCACGAATAATGGTAATCATTTAAAGTTTGAATAAAGACGAATTATTATTTAAATAAGTTTCTATCAAGGCATGTGTGCTAAGGCGAAAATGAAAAGCGGACACAAAACAAGAATAAAGAATGATGGAAATCACGCTTCTTCTCACGCATTATCCTTTAGAAACGAACCAAATAAAAACTGTGTTTTGTCAAAATAAAAGTGTGTCAAAATAAAATTACAAAAACTTTCAATAAGATTATGAATTTTTAAAGGGAATTTTAAATTATGCAGATTTCACCTGTGTCATCAAGTAAAACTATCACTTCGAGTTGTATAGTCCATAAGATAATTGAATTAACCGGATTGTATGTCGAGTGTGCTATGCATAAGACCGAGTGTACTTGTCACCCGACCTCCCCCCCCCCCTTCAACCCGAGGCGAAGCTTGCACAAATACGATCGCAAACCCGGCCAACGAGTCCTGTTACGTTAGCATCAATCTCCAAGACATTTGCACAGAAATGCTCTAAGGTTCCTAGCTGAGCCAATCTCTGTGAAAGGAATTCCTCGTAAATTGCTAGTTGATGTGTTATTTGCCTTCACAATCAAGACCGGGAGCTAACGAGATGAATCTACATACAGGGTGGACGAGACGGGTGGGGAAGGAGGGGAAGGGGGTAATCACTCTGAAGGGGTTCTTGCTTGAGAAGTGGCTGAGTTATAATGAGAGGGAGTAATTAGCACTGTCTGGAAATCAAATGGAAGACATTTTGACTTCGACAATCTGAATTAAGAAGGATGTTGGATTTTATTTTAATTTAACGTTCAACAAAAACATTAGAATATTTCACATTTTACGTGTGTTTATTTATTTGTTTTTGAAACGTAAAAATAGTTTGTTTACAACAGTGAATTATAATGTTATTGTCATTATACATGTCAGGACTCGTGGTCAAATTTGTACGATTTTGATATTCTTGACGTATTTATCTCCAAAATAATAAATTTGTACATTTTCGTTCTTAGTATCAAATTCAATACTTTTAAGAAAAAAACGTTCAACGTATTTCAGTGCTATCCAGAAGATAAGGGTTAATTTTATAAATTTAATTTGAATACGATATCAGGATTTAAGAAATTTGATTGAATTCTGTTGTCTCCTTTGCCGGAGGATAATAACGCTATAGTAAACTCCATTGTTTTTACTTCCACTTTATGCATTAGTAATTTTGACCATAAAATATTTTTATTATACGATTTACTGAGCACTTTTTGCATTTTCTTCTATGAAGTGTATGTATTTTAAAAGGTTACAACGACCTTGTCGCTAGTTTATGTAGTAATTTCACTTACATTTTTCTAATGATCCCATGTAATGGATAGCACCCTTCATGTTTGCCGCTTCGCTTCAATTCCCATTAAATATATGCAAGTTAATGTAAATAAGTATTATATCTTCGTAATAAAATTTTTTAAGATCTTTATGTCTATACGTGTATTTTTCCCGGCAAACACTCCAATCGCCATTAAAAAAGCTTTTACTCAAAATAAAATTTGTTATTCACTTTAGTATTTTAAAGCTTTTATTTTCGTCAGTACTTTTCCTTAGAGACATTCTTAAAATTAAATTAAAACTAACTTCTTTCATGATTCGAATTTGAAACTCAGTGTATGGAAAGAGTTCTTGAGAACTCTCCGCCGTTGACGACGCCACTACTTAGCGAACCATCAGGACATAACGGCCACGTGGCGACAGGGTAACATAGCGGTGAAACAAGGGGTGGATCTCTAATATATCTCAAGGGTGGGGGATGATGACAAGGGCAGGTGAAATTACATTAGAATTTTAGCTTTTTACTAGTTCTATTTTTAAAATATTCGAATGATAATCAATACCAGGGAAAGAGCGGGTGCATAATGGAGTAGCTGTTCAGGGATGTTCTGGAGGGGTTACGCGTAGTATAATAAGATATTTTATATTAATCAAAACGCCAATTTTAAAATGCAGATTGAAAATCTAAATTATATCCATTATTTATGTAACCATATTAAAATATATCAATTAAGTATTTGTTGACATTTTTCAAAGGATGTTTAATGAATTCATATACTTTCATTAACACCATGACGTTAGAAATTGCAATGTCGCAATTTCGCAATTTCAAATTTAGTTGCTATGTAAATGATTTCTTAATTGACGAGTTTAGGCCTTTATTATGCAAATTTGATAACCAAGTCAAAATAACAAATTTCGTTTTCGAAATTTGTTATTTTTTCTTAAATGTAACAATTGTTATAGTATAAAAATCACACACTGAACTATAACCTGGGTTATTTACTTATTAATCACGATATTTCGGAGAGCTCCGTCTCCTTTCTCAAGCATCCATGTCCGACTGTCGTGTAGACCTCGTCTAGTTCAGTCAGTGTGTGATTTTTATAATATATTTCCGGGTTAATGAGTTGTTGCCATATTTTAAATTGTTATAGTGTTTTAAATTTAATCTTGATTACCTGTACTTTCGCTTTAAATGCAGAAGTTAAAGAATAGTTTGCAGTATTCTAAAGAAAAAAATGAAAACAACATAAATACATACAAATACATACAAATACACACACATAATACAAATACATACAAACACATACAAGTACATACAAATACACACCGACGTCTCCCACACTGAGAAAAAAACTCGGAGTTAAAAAACAAACAACCCAGGTTAAAGGTAACCGAGATAATTAACATCGCGTTTAGTAATACCTGTCATTAAATGAAAAGTAATTGGACATTAAACTGTCATGATTTATTTATTAAATTCAACTTAAAAAGAGGCAAATTTAAATTTAAAGTTTGAAAAAGGTTTTGTTATCATAAACTAATTCGAAATAATATATACATATAACAATAATACAAAAAGAGTGTAATATTCAATATTTTCCTTGATATAAATGTTCGTCAGCCAATACACCGCGTTTGTCTGAAATTATTTAACCAGAATCACTTATCATCACTGTTAATTATTAATATCGGGTTGATGGTACTTAGGCAATCTGCAATAACCTCCTATCGCGTTACCAGTGAAGCGGAACGGCCAGTAGCTTTGACCCGATCTATAAACCGTACAATAATCCACGATATGAACCGTTCAACTGCACTGGATTACACCCTCAATACAGTTGCGGTTTCGGTCAGGCCTATGCATTATCAATGCTCGGAGTGGCTGCGGTTTCCTTTGGCGTGGGAGTTTGACAACATAATTAGGGGTCAACATATTAACATGGTGACCATCTACCTATCTATTTATAGTTGCTTTGTTTATTTTGTATACGGGTGGTGGGAAAATTGGTGGTTGATCGGTGGATTAAGGGAAGTTGACCATAATTTGGGTTTTAGGGAGAGAGCTAGGCCTACATTGGTTTATTATTTTGTAGGATTATATTCCGGAAAGCGTTAGTGATCCATTGTTAAGGGTAATTTTTTAAAGGTTTAAACATTTTGATTTGTGTTAACAAATTTATGTTGTTAAAACAATATACATAATAAATTTGCATTTTAAAACGTAAGAAGTGACGATTTGTTAAATTCCTATTAAATATAGTTGTTTGTTATAAAACTTACTTGGATCAAGTGTGTATTACTTCAAAATGTGTAACAAATCTAGATCAATTGCAACTATCAATAATCTAAGTATGTTTCATTATTGAAAAACCAAATTAGAACAAAATGAATACCCAACGAGTTATTAATAACCATAGCAATGTAAAACATAACAGTAACGTGAATGGAAAATTGAGGTATTTAAAGGTCTATTCATATTGCCTTACCATTACATTCATTTTATCGTACAAACTAAATGTGTAAAAGAAAGTTTGATAGTTATTCTTAAAACGTCTTCAATAAAATGTAAATTAACTCAGCGATGTAGTCAATAAAATGTATTCAATTAATTCAAAAATTCAATTTGTTTTCTAAAACAAGATAAAAATCATATCTGTAATACTGGTAGCTAACGATAACTGGGCTTTAACAAAAGTTTGTTTTTTAATTTCTCCGTCGTAAACAGTCTGGGGTCAAACTCCTCGATGGTTTCAACTTCTAAACTAATTATACTCAGTGTTGTTTTTCTCGACCCTGCTCATCCGCCGAAATCTGAATGGCTAATCAACCGCATCAACAACTTTATCAATGAAAGTCCTTTTATCAAATTTTCTTTCAACTAGAGAATATTTTTAGGTTCACCGTATAAACATAATAATAATTAACGTTATTGTTTGGGTAAACTTTGTATAGGGAGATCTTTTATGTTTGCTTCTATTCAATCTAGTTTGAAAATATGACAATCAATTATAAGAACACACGAACAATATAATAATGTGCCATAACGCAATAAACACAAATCCTTTGTGATTTTTAAAAAAATATTTGAATACGTTATCCGTTAAACATATTTTGTAACGTTTATTTTAAATTATTTTCATCTGTATTACATTATTTTTACTATTAACAAAACATCTTATCTAAGAACAATCTATTCAGATCTACAATGCACCAACAATCCAGATGTTATGAAGTTAACCGTCCCGCTAGCTAGGGGTAAAGCACTCGACCGGCAATCGGGAGACCGGAGTTCGATACCCCGCTGGGATGGATTTTATAATTTCTGGATTGAATTACATACAATATTAAAAAGAGATCCACAAAAACTAGATTATCTCCTAATATCACTTATAATAAACCTCCTTACACCAATGTTGAAAAATCAGTCACCTTTCAAATCGTTTGGCTGAAGATTCCACAACGAGACAGATTGATTAAAAATACCACTCTGGTACTCTGATATTCTGGATATTCTGGGATGACTTAAGGGAACACCCGCGTTGTTTCTAGATAGCTGTCTTTCACGTATAGATATTCTGTGGGAAGGATCAACATCAATTTGTGGTGTTTACATTCCTCTTAACAATCTCACATCGGATTGATTACAAAAATGTCCAACTGAAGAAATTTCATACTTTGCCGTAAATTAGCACTAGGATTGGAATTACATAATTTTTTGATGACTCAATTCTGAATTCATTCTAGCTTGTTCATATTTTGCTGAGTTGTAGGACGCACACGATGGCATACCATAAGTTAAAACAGGCCGTATCAGTGTAAGATAAGCAGTTCTGTTGAAGAAGATTAAACAAAAAAAATCGCTTTTGGTGGAGGTGCCGGTTTACTTTTGTTGACTGGTTAGTACCCTAGAACTTCTTCTTTTAAGAATGTATATAAAGAAGTCGAAGTCTTTTATTTTGGACTGTAATATATTATTAATGACTTATATGTGTAAACGGTGGACTTTGAAGTCTCTCTGAATATCAAAACACATAATAAATTGCATGCAGTTGTTCTGAATCAGCCTTGTTGATCAAAGCATGTCAAAGCATGTTTAAAATGTAACAGAAATAGGAAGCGAATGTACTTTATAACCAATTGTCGAAGAAGGATACACGAATGAAATATATTTTCGTATTTGGTGGAGGTGCCGGGTATCTTTTGACTGGTTAGTACCACCTTCTTGAGCCCTAGAACTTCTTCCTTTAAGAATGTATATAAAGAAGTCGAAATCTTTTATTGTGGACTGTAATAAATTATTAATGGCTTATATGTGTAAACGGTGACTTTGAAGTCGTCTGAATATCAAAACACATAATTAATTGCATGCAGTTGTTCTGAATCAGCCTTGTTGATCAAAGCATGTCAAAGCATGTTTAAAATGTAATATAAATAGGAAGCGAAGGAACGTTATAACCAATTGTCGAAGAAGGATACACGAATGAAATATATTTTCGTATTTGGTGGAGGTGCCGGGTATCTTTTGACTGGTTAGTACCACCCCGTTGAGTCCTAGAACTTCTTATTTTTTTAAGAATGTATATAAATAAGTCGAAGTCTTTTATTGTGGACTGTTGTAAATTATTAATGGCTTATTTATGTAAACCGTGATTTTGAAGGCGTCTAAATATCAAAACACATAATTAATTGCATGCAGTTGTTCTGAATCAGCCTTGTTGATCAAAGCATGTCAAAGCATGTTTCAAATGTAATATAAATAGGAAGCGAAGGAACGTTATAACCAATTGTCAAAGAAGGATACACGAATAAAATATATTTTCGTATTTGGTGCAGGTGCCGGGTATCATTTGACTGAGGTTAGTATGAGCACTTGCGCCACCAAACACATTGTATCGTCACGACAGTGTTGGCTCGGGCGCTAAGCGCTCGACTCTGGTTCGGGAGGTCCCGGTTCGAATCCCGTCGAGACCGGCAACCCTGACTGAAGGTTCTCTTCCGAGGTTTTCCTCAGTCGTTAATGCGAATGCAAGGGATTGAGTTCTCTTACACAGCTCTCGGACATCCCTTCACAATTTCCTATCCGCACATACCTAATTCACCTGAAGAGGGGCTATTTGCACCCTATAACAGGTTTCCCACGATAAAAAAATAAATAAAATGTATCGTCCTTGTTCACGGGCAATGTCAATACCAAAAACACATCTCATTTGAAGGTCATACTCGTTTTTATCATGAGATGTGACACACGCACAGACAGACGAACGTACAGACAAGTGATGTGTCATAAAGGTGAAATTCACTCACGTATTTGTATTATATATTTCCCCCGTAGGCCTACCTTCTGTACGTATCTTAAGGTATGTCGTCGAGTGTTCAAACGGCCTTCTGCTATGAACTTAACAATTGTATTTTTTATTAACATTACTGTGACCTACTCTTAAACCTTTGTACCTCGTGTTATAATATATGCAATGTTTGTATTTAATGTTTTGCTGTCAAAAATTAAAAAAAAAAAATTTATTAAATAAAACATGTGGAGTTTTTGTGTTAGGTGTTATGCAAACAGTATGATGTTTAGCCATAAAGAAAAGAAAAAAAAGAAAATCTTTTATTTTATTAATATTATTTATTCAAAATTGTTTATAAAATTGCAAAGATGACGCTTTAGCAGAAATACGCACACCTAAATAAAATGAAAAAAATATATACATATTTATATATACCATTTATTAATATATACCTGCCCATAAGGGAGGAAGGTTCATGTATCGCGTGTGACTTTCTGTAGCCATATTACAAATAACTTGTTAATACAAAAATCCAGTGGTGTACAAAAGACAAACACTCACTTAAAAGAATAGCAAGCGTATGATTACACTTGTCTTTCATATTTACATATTTCCATAACTTCCTGCTATCAAAACCAAACTTACCCAAATATCGCTTACTCAAAGCTAAATAAATAGACAAACTGACTGACTGACCTCACCACTCACTTGTTTTCCCACCTAAAATGGCCGTCCCCCCGTGATTGGCCGACGATGTCCGACTACACGTTCACAACTGTGTGACTAGGCCTACCAACCCCGCGGCTGTTTCAGGGTTATTTACAGCTTAACAACTATGTGTGCGTTATTAACAAGCGACCAGCCGAGTGCGGATGGTAATACAATTATTAACCTGATCAAAGGGGGCTCTACCCTCTGGCGATCGTCATGGATGGTTTTCGGACACGGACGGGGTTGTTTACTCGTTGTGGAAGAGACGGATGGAGTTTATTACCTTTCAATCAGGGTGGAAATGGTGACGGGGTGGTTATGATTTGCATTGTTTTACGCGTTGCTGGCTGGAGGGTTTTGTTCATAATGAACGGTTTAGGAGACTTTTTTAAATTTAGTTCTACACATCAACAACATATGTAGTACGATATTTACACACATCCGGGTCCATACTTCACACAACAATAAGGTCCCTTTTTAATTCATGCCTCTTCGGAAGTATTTTGTTTGCAAACTACTTGTTTACACTAGGCCGCTTCGCGAACGCTTTTTCCAGTCTCGTTGATGGATAAGCTTGTGTTAAATAAGAATAATTTTTATAAAGTAGTATTAATTGCTATGGTAATACCAATTAAAAATAGAATTTAAATATTTCGAGGGCCAAAGACTTGCTTTTTGTACGCATTGTAGGTGATTGTTGTCAAGTTTCTATAGTTACTTGTAAGTTATACATCTGTAAAATGCTTATATTAAAACCTTTATTGCTATAAATTCTGTCTAACTTGTTCAACTTCTTCTTTCAAAAGGCACTACATCACTATTACCTTAATGTCCATGCTAAATATGAATATTGTAGCGCCAACCATTTGGTCAGAATCGGCCCAAATACCACGAAAATATCACATTTTTTTTAAAGATCGTAAAAGTACGATATTCATGAGAAATATTTCTTCGATTGAACCTTGAAACTTGTCATATCTTAGTTCAGAGATTTCAAAGGGCCCTTCTAATGTTTAACACAAAAAATAATTTAAAAAATAAAATTTCGCTTCGTTCATCCAATAATAATAAAAGCTAATTATCAAGATTATTTACAATTTTTTTTATTTCTCGTGGAATACCTGACCAGGGTGTAATGCATGCCCCTCTTCAGGTGTCTAGCTAGGTACGTTAGCGTTTTCAAAATTGTGAGGGAAATGTTCTTGAGCTGTATAAAGGGGTATTTAACCGCTAAACTCAAAAAATATATTTCATTCAGGCTAACTAGTAATGAATTTAGCAATTAACAGAAAAATTATTGGGGCCACCATGACCTCCCAAAAAATTGTCAAACATGACATTTTTCGAGCTAGGTCCCATCGGCAAAAATCTCCCATAAGAAATAACATGGGGACGATCTTTATGCCCCGTGACTTTGGGAGGATTTTGATCAAAAAAATATTAACCATTATTGACGTACTCGACAGCCTTTTCTGTAAATTCTCTATATTTTGTTTTGTAATTTGGGCAAGTAATTCGGTCAAAATATGCTGATTACCAAGATGGGGTGTGATTTTGGAATGCATATTTTTGCGTGTTTGAGGGTATATTTGGGCACAGTTTCAAGACACGATGTTATAAAGGGGCATTTTAGATTGGTACTATGCTCTAGTATCTATGTGGATCAAAAAAGAAGCAGGTTAAAGCCGATTTAGGAAATTTTCCAAAACACCAATTTTTGCCAATTTCTGGATCAAAAAAATTAAAAAATTCGTGTTAAATCACAGTTACAAGATATTATTTTTTAAATGGTAATTTAAGTGTAGTATTGTGCTATAGATCACGTGGTAAAAAATAATTTTTGGGGTTTTTAGCCCCTTTAAGAGGACTCTATCCCATGCATTCGCAATAACGACTGAAGAGAACCTCGGCTTGTCGGTTGCGGACCCGCGACCTCCCTAATCAGAGTCGCGCGCTTTCGCTTTGACCACCACTGTCGGTTTCACCCAAGGAGGTTCATCAGCATCTGCAGACGGCGTGATCGGGATGCGACTGAAGCTTTCGTCCACCACATTAGGCCGGGATCAACAGCCGGACTCAGCTGTACTGACGGTCTATTTTCTAAGTGACAACAGTCTTCCAAAACGACAACTTTAGTGACAATAGTCACGCATTTGACTGCAGATATACAACCTTAAAATTTGTGTTTTGCCAACAATTACACTTTAAACATTTTTAATGCCGTCTGTCAATGTTTCCTTAACGTAATAAACAACTACATACAGCAAATGTAAGTAATTACTATTTAATTTGGTATGATTAAAATTCGAGGTGGCAGTTCTCACTTGCTCTTCTCACTAGAGTTGTCGTTTAGGTCGACTATTGTCGCTGTCACTTTAAGTAAAAAGACATGAATCATGGTAGTCTTATGTTATTCAATCACAACCATAATAATTTATGCCAGGAATAATAAAGTTTTGGCAGATTTTATCCTTATTTAATAAAAATGTTGATATACGAAACGTGTAAATAAACAACTAGTCCCTTAACTAATTATCTTATTATGTGTGGAGTTTGGTTTAGGCCTATCTATACTTCAATCGATGGACAAGCTAGTGGCAGTAAAGTCATCTACGTGACCAAGCAAACAAGTTCCCCCCCCCCCCTCCACCACGTACCAACCCTAAAACACAACTTTGCAAACATATGCATCCACCCCCCTTCCATCAACACAATCCAATTCATCTTCTCCAATACAATTGGCAGGCACGTATACATAATAACTGCGCGGAGCAAGGCAATGATAATAAACTACGCTGTCAACACAGTAGTGACCCCGCATGGAGAAGCCATCATATCATAACCTCGTGTTTAATTGAGTCCAATTCACAATAGGGAGACTGGATGATACGGATTCTCTTCCGTGATGAACGCTACTGTGTAGTTTGCTGGACGGAGGGAGGTGTTGCTAAGGAAAGTTAAATGCATCATCACGGATATCGCTATCAGGGTTATGAGGTTCGAATTACAAAGAGGCTGCCATTTTGATAGCACCAAATCACTTGTTGTTTTATATATTTGTTTGTTTTTCATATTTGTTATTACATATTAATATATTTATGTAATATTAATTATACTTCGACTGCTTTGAGTTTTTATTATCTGAACCCCCTGCTATTTTTGTATTATCGTTTTGTTTCAGCTGTTAATCAAAATCTGTGAAAGCCAATAATTTTAAACTGTCATTATGTCAAATGGCGCTTGACGTTTGTGGTTACGGTGAAAAAAAACCATCATTTTACTTTATTTAAAAACTGCAATGCATTAAAAAAGACTCGATTGAAGAATAAAATTCCTAGATATAAAGACAGCGTTGTAAAGTCCCAAGTTTCCCTTAGTCACCTATACGGGTATAAATAATACAGATTTGGGTTTAAACTATAAACTATTCGCATTGAATAAATAAATGAAAACATAAATATATTCCTAAAGGAAAGATTCCCCGAAAATAAGTTACGATTGAAATATTTCAAACTTGGCTATAAATGCGATAGATAAAACTACCGTGCCAACTTTGCCAATTTCTCACAACGCACCTACCTAGACGAGTGTCGAATGCAGTGTAGCCATCCCTGCAATACCTCCAAGCCCCAAGGTTGGCTGCAATGCGCCAGGAAACCAAGTACAGCCTACACGGATTGGCAATACAACTGTCACGGAGTTATCTTTATTGATGGCTTCGAGATACGGTCGCAATTTACGATGAGATTCGGAAGGGGTGCGTTAGTTTGTTGGGGGATTAACAATACATGTTTTGCTGCAATTAGTGAATAGGAAGTTGAGGGGGGGGGGATATTATCTGTAATATGCCCCTAATGCTTAATTTGATTAGCTTTGTCGGAATTGTCTATTATAATGTGTATGGTTTGAATTCTGTATTATATTCAACGCCATTACATTTTATTGCATTATCTATTATTTTTTAAGATTTTTATTTATATTCTGAATTGATCTATTTTTAATGACGTAGCGAGGTACAGCGAAGCAAGATTCATTTCACTACATGGAGAAAAAATCCGGAATGTTTTTTTTATTTTTGTTTTTTTTTTTTCCTTTCTTTTTTTTTTGTATTTTTGCGTTTGTCCACACGATTCGGCTACCGATAATCCGATTGCGATGAATTTTGGAGGCCTTTTGAAATCTTGAACTTAGAACTCCACGTTTTGAGCGCAATCGGAAAATTTCTCATGAAATCGCAAATTAACGATTTTTTCATATTTTAAAAAAATCTTCGACTTATAACACTACATGCTTACCGATTTTAATGATTTTTGACAAAACTTTATTTTATGATTTAGATATTTGTGAAATTTGAGCGCAATTGAAAAAATAGTTATCATAAATCGAATTTTACAGTTTTTCTTTTTTTAAACAACTCTTGATATAACACCTACATGCTTTATCCGATCGACATTTTTTGCAGAACTTTATTTTATGAATAAATATATTAGTGTAATTTAAGCGCAACGAGAAATTATTTCTTTTGAAAATCCAATTTTACGATTTTAACAATTACATTAATTTAAAAATTAAAAAAATAAGTTATTTTAATTTAATTTAATTTAATTTAAAAAATTCAAATAATAATGATTTGCCACAGAACACCAGAAAATTCGCAAACACATGGCAGCTCAGCCAATTACGCTCATCCACAACGCGGCGGGACTTAAGCGTTTTCTAGTGATATAAACATGTATTTATATAATAAGTCATAATATTATCATAACAAATGCACTTTTTATAGGATTGTAAGATTATTTGTTCTAGTCGAGATCTGGATGGATTGCAACTAGTTGGCTGAGTAAAGACGAGTCATTACAAATGCCTAGTCTGCTTCTTGATAGATGGCAAGTTTGTAGATTTTGTTGAGGTCTTTATGGAACGTAAAAACACAATAGGTCAAGAAGTTGAGAGTTGAAACAAATAAAGCAGCACCTTTCATATATTTTAAAAAAAAATGAGTATGATTGCACCGCTTTTCAACTGAACTGAATTAATCCATAGAGGTAGATAGTTAACATAATATAGACTATGATAAAAACATTCTTATCAGACATTCTTGGTGAGCTTGTGTTGAATATTTGTTAACGTCAAAAATATACATTTTATTGTAAGATGATTATAGACTAGAGAGTAGATAAATATTCCACGTAAAATCATCTTTATAAGTACAAACAATATCAAGCCTTTTAATTTAATATATTTTTATCAAGTGCATTAAGATAAACATACATTACCTACATAAATTCTCTAAAAGTACAGCCATACATTTTGTATTGTAGAAGTGTTCGTCGTATAATTCTGTCTGCTTTTCTTTTTAAATTTATTCTTGTTATTAGATGTATATAAAATATATACACAACTATACATTTTGTAATTGTTTTTCTTCACAATTAGATACTCGATTGCTTAATCGTTTATTAAACCCTGCTCAGTCTCCGGCTAATGTTTCCTGTTCGCGTAGTACACCCACGTCGTGTGTTCGCAGGATCTTACAAGTTTGTTAAGTAAACAATGGTTGTCCCCAGACTGCCTGGCTTAGCATAAGCAACCCCAGGCACGGCCACTATTTATAAGGATAAGGAATTGCAGACATCACTTGCGCCTGTAAGATAGGCCACAGTAAACACAAGCTAGTTTGGTGATTAATCTGAGCCACTGGAGTTGCCGATAAAGGTATTACAGCTTCAATATCATTAATTACACTTAGTTATTCAGTATAGCACAGTGATGCAAGTATTCGTTACCCTCAAATAATACTGGGTTTGCGAACAAGTAGATTGACAGTGTAGATTTGGAAAATTGTACTGTTTTATTTAATACGTTTATCACATGTTTAAAAAAATGTAATTACACATAAATAAATAAGTAATGATATTGAGGAGAGATAGGATACGAAAATAAAGGTATTGGTTTTTAAGATTTTTTTTCATTGAAGTCTCTCAATTTCCAGTTAGAGTAGGTCTAATTTCATCAAATCCCATTTAACATACACCAAACGTCGTTGCCAAAAACCGTTCTTCGTCTGTTTTTCAATGTTCTTCTTCTTCTTTTTCTTCGTTCTTACCCGCTTTTAATAATTGATTCATTAATTAAGTTAGACGATCTTTTAAAAAAAGTTTTCAAAGATAATCAAAGGAAACGAAACGAGTTTTTAAAGTTATTATCACCTTTTTAATGACTTTCTCGTACAACTTTGTTCGTCTGCGAATC
Source organism: Sweltsa coloradensis (assembly GCA_024449915.1). Lineage (NCBI taxonomy): Eukaryota > Metazoa > Arthropoda > Insecta > Plecoptera > Chloroperlidae > Sweltsa > Sweltsa coloradensis. The sequence continues at coordinate 299,082 of JAMZAV010000182.1, forward strand.
CATCCCGACCACCCAACTTTACAAACTACAAGACCAACAATGAAGTTGTAATTATTTGACCTGAACTTGAAGACTAGTCTAAGGTGGAGATGGAGAAGGAGACAGCTAACAAAATTACCTTATAAATATTAATGGGCTACAACTTCCGTAAATAGCCAGTCTATGTATATCTTTGCGACGCCATTACCATTTTAATTTGAATATTGTAGGGAAATGGCCGAAGGGTGAGAGACGTGATGTAGACTTACCCCATTACGACTATACGAGTTATTTGAACTCGCTGATGGAGTCACAGCTCTCAGAATACACTCATTATTTGATGCGCGTCTAAGAGAAATCTTTTAAAGAGATGAAATCGCAATTAGTCTGTCTTTATATTTTTGGGCGATTCTTATGATCAAGGGTCGCTTTTTGTTTTATGTTATTTAATTAAATGTACTCAATGTTGCTTAATTAGACGTTTAAATGGCAGCTTCTTAAGGAAACTCGTCTGTTTTTGTCAGAACGGAAGAAACATTTATGCTTGTTGAAATTGTCTTTTAGATTGATAATTGAATCGTTTTAAGTTTGTTAGCGATGCGATAAAGATATTGTCTGTACCAAAATGAAACAAAATGATTTTATATGAATTCAATTTATCGGAAGATAAATTTAACTTAGATAGGAACACATTCGTCGTTATCTAAAAACTAATAAATAGCAATATCGTTCGTTATATACACAATATCTATTTTTAGAATGTGCAAAAAGGTCATAATGATTCGATTGTTAGCAAATTTGTTGCATGTTACAGTGGATGCTATCGAACTTCACGATTATCGCTATTTGCTATTTACTTGCTTACACTTCGTTATTTTTACAATCATACATACAGAGCACAATATTTCAACCAAATAATGTTGTTAAATCTGCGTTGGCTAGGAAGGTTAGGGAACAGGTCCAAAACGTATGGCGACGTATGACGTTGGTTCGAATTATTCATTATGTTATATTTTTACATGTTTTTGTATAAAAACGTTTTTTTTAAACAATTTACTTATATATTAATATGTTAAGTAGGTTGTTAGATACACAGATGTGGTTGTTGCTATCTTCGTTTCTGACAACCCATAACGTATTTTTTTCTGAAAAATTAACAAATTGAAAAAAAAATGTCTTTATTCTGACGTTAAGCTACGAACACTGAAAATCAGTTGTGCCCTCTTACTTTAATCACTAATGTATTCATTCATTTTAACCCACTCCACTCACATCCATTTTGCTGAAAATCAACCCTTAATTCCGTACGTTTCATTTTAAATTAATATTTCTTACCTTGTAACAAAAATATCACTAACCCATTCAAAACAAAGGTCTAGAAGAAATAACTTAAATTAGAACACCCCCATTTTTATGCGTTGTTCTCTTCTCTGAAACCATTTTGTTATGAATTCCGCTGATCCTGAAAATGGAAGTCAAAAAGTAATTCCACATCCCCCTTTGCAAACTACACGAGTGCATAGTTATTCTCCCCCCTCCCCCCTCCCCCCCCCCCAACACTCACCACCCTCGCTTCTTCCGCATTTCAACGAAATTAACGTACATATTTTCAGAAGCCTGTGTATAATTTCTTTCATTGAGAAAGTGCTGTCATTTATTTGATAATAACCACACTTGGAAAAAATGCTTTTATGGTAATAACAGAGGAGAGAGTGGGAGAAAACGCCCATATTTTCCTACACTTTTCTGGGTGAATAACAAATGATGTCAGTTAGGAGACATCTGGTGTTTCAAAAGGCACCTGCTGCAATGGATGGGGGTGGAAAGGAGGGGGGGGAGATCATTTGAGATGATTGCGTAATAGTTGTAACATCTCTTGTAAGTTTCAAAGTTATACCCTCTTATGACTTTAACTTTCTCTTACGCTCTATCTCTTTTTCCCGTGGTACAAACATACAAACAAAAATATAGTGCATTGAACAAACAACTCATAATACCTTTCCCTACAACTCAAATTTGTTAATTCAATTCTAGGTTATTTCACTGTGTGTTTAGTGTAAAGGGGTTTTGTGGTGGAAAAGAAACGACAATGTGAGTAAATTATGAGCCCCGAAATAGCGCGTTGCAGAAAATTTGTATCATATTTCTTTAGCGACGAAAACCTAAACGCCATTAAATACCAAAATTAAATGGGACTTGCAAAATTCAACATTCCTTTATTGGTGGGTATCAGTTGGCTCGAAAATATTTTTGTCAAAATTAAGTATTATGCGGTACGACACATTGTGTATGTAATTAAATTACCGAAATTGATTTTTATTTTTATTATAATATAATTTATATTTGCGGTGGTAAATTTCATAGAAATTTTGCGGTAAAACATATTGAGCATAGTTCAAATTATTAGCTAACAAGTTAAAATTCTCTTCAAAATAATATCGGCAGAATTGTTTCCAAATATTTTCAATCTACGAAATTTCTGTGTATGTGTTCCCACAGAAATGAGAATAGAATTGACAATAAAAATGAAATTTTTATGAAGACTTAAAAATATACATAAATAATTGTAGGTATTTTAGTATTTAACAAAATATGTCACTTGTAACGATGACCATTATTACAATCTAAATACAAATAAATTTTTATCACTTTTTAACTAGGATTCGTATTTTGTAACTTCAGTTCATTTATTTTGTGTTATTATTTTTACTTCATGTATTGTATGTACATTTATGTACATGTGTATTTCTTAATTCACCATTGTTTTTAATTTAGTGCGTTTATACGTTTTATTCAATTTGTACTTTGTATTGTGTAATTTTTATTATTCCTTTAGTATTTAATAATTGTTTAAAACCTTTACATTGCATTAACATGTCTCAACTTGTGTTGTGTTATCTATTATGTTCCTTGGCACTTCAGGTTTTTACCCGTTGTCAAGGAAAAATACAGTGTTTCGTGAAGCGTGAAGTGTCCTCTTAAACCTCTCAAGATCGCAATTGTGCAAGTATCGACATTAAGAGCGACACTTTGCCACAGACATACAGAAGACTGTGAAACAACTCCCTTAGAAACAGCCGCAGGTCGTGTGAAATAGTACAAAGTCAACTAACTCTCTTCGCCTCCAGAAAACTTTGCCCCTATCAGACCCCATTCTCTGCTATTCTTATTTCCCAAGTAAGTTCGTCAGAAAGTTCCCGCGCGCGGTGGTGGTCGCACTGTTATGCTTAGACTTCTACCCTTATCTTTTGCATAGGCTTCACTTGCGGCAGAGTTTAGGGGTGTTATTTTCCATTATTCAACCCTTGTTCTCAAGATTTTGACTTGTAAATTACTCCCCCATGACGCCATTATACCACCAATATCATGTTACTCCTCAACCCTATCCTCGCATTTCTCTACGTCGTTGTACTTGGAAAAGTTTCTGTCGGTGCTTATTAATTATTTCATTGACAATTATCTCTTCTAACACCATTTCCAATTATTCCCCAAGTAACTATCACTCTCGTTTCTGATTGTGTATTTCTATTTCTAAAGTTGTTATAGCCTGGAGTCTTTCTAACTTTGAGTTAAATCCATTTCCACCAACTTATCTCCACTCCACTGAAACAAAGAATTGTGTGATTTTGAGTTGAACCCCAGGGATTCGATTTATGAAATTTCATTATATTTTTTTGTAAAAAAAAAACAACAGTGGAGAATTTATTTTTTAAAATTTTTTACTAAATAATCCTTATTACCAACCATTGGGCAAATAACAATATATCCTTTACAGACGAAACACACTTAAATATTGAACATTGTTTGTATGTGAATGAAATTAAAACGGATTAGATAAAATAATAATATAAGACATACGAATGAAAATGCAAGCGATTAAAGAGGAAACACGTTTATGAATAATCCGACCTCCGTTTGACATGTCGTGTTTTGTTGAGACGAAATATGGTACAGAATGTTTAGGTGGCCCTAGAGGTCAAACGGTGTACTATTAGCTTTATAACTATGGAAACGCCAAAGTCGTTGTTAACGAGTGAGTGAGCCAAGTGTTGAGTACCCGGGAACATCCCCTTTTCTTCCTCTATACTAAGGCTGGATCTACCCATGTATGAGGAATGATACCGGGTACTAACACATGGCTCACTCACTCGTTTAACAACGACTTTTTCCGTTTCCCTATTATTTAAATTGAACATTTAAAATGCGAATCATGTTCAATAACGTATCAGCGTGAAAATTAACAAATTTCCAAGATTAACAAATCACCTGACATTTTATTTCCCATTTAAACACCCTCAAATATTATATTTGTATGTGTAAAATATAAAAAGTTCGAGCGAACGGGATATCGAACCCCAACCCTCCGACCGGTAGGCTAAATGCTTACCAATATGCCATGCAAGCCACGAAGTATCGTCTCGCTAGCTGCTACTAAACAAATGCATATCGAATATTTAAAAAAACAATTTTTATTTATTTTGGGATTAAATCGCAATGGATCTAGCTGATTTGTTAGCAGTTCTCAGTAAACTCGTACCGGATGTCTGATTTAAAATTTCAGCCAATCTGTTCACGGTTCGGTGATATTTCGACGTACAGACAGACAGAATCACAGAATGAGGCCGTTCGAGTTGAATGGAGAACACTCGGTCGCCTTCGAGCTCCCTCGTTTAATTACTCCTGATATTTCACCAAAGAGATTTGAATGCTGGCGGATATTTATTTTTCTACTTTGACAATATATTGAAGTCTATTAAAAATAAATTAAAGGACATTGTTAGTGATTTTACTTATTTCTAATACAGTCCTAGACAAGGCTTCCTTCCAAACTCCCAAACTCCCAAAACAACAGTGCTTTGTTTAAAAAAGAACCTTGATGTGCTGGCGTGAAACTATATAGCAAATAACCATGTTACATTGATGATAATAGAGCTTTTAAAAGATATGTGAAACTTTTAACTTTTAATCACTATTTTTATTTAATTGAGGATTATAATAAGTTGTAGTTGTTCTTATTGATTTTTTGCTGTCCATATACACTGATGTATTTTTTATCACAAATGTACGATCTTTGTAGAATGGAAATCAAAATAATAAAAAATGAATACATTTATTAAATAACTTATATCCCATTTAGGTACTCTCCTTTTGTGCTTGTATTGAAAACAATAATAAAATTGCCATTAAAAAAAAATCAGACAAAATATATCAAACGGGTTAGAGTCTTTATCGCCTCTGAAGAAATAAGTTATATCAGCGGTTCTTGGGTTTTCGCAAGATTCCATACTTTTTCTTTGTCCATGACGAGCACTTGTTCCCACCTTTCGTCTTTTACCCCTTTCTAGATACGAGCTCTGTCTGCGGAGGCTCAGCCTGTTGACTGAGTAGCTGTTAACTCCTGACTAAGTGCCTGCTGGTCGCCGACTGAGCGAATGCATACATCAGGCCTGCCACCAGAACGAGGGGAAGAGAAATAATTAACATTAGACAGCCTGTAATTTAATACTTTCCACGTTGCCACCGCAAAGGCGTAATAACTCGGAACAGTTTTATTTTCAGCCGCGAAAAGTGAGACTGTTTTGAAGATACAGTAATATTTAAGACGCTGAGAAATTGTTTTATTTTTTTATCTCTCCTAACAAAAATTAAATTTACATCTTAAGATGATTTATGGCTAAGCTTTTCGTCTGTGTTAATCCAACGAGAATAATAGACAGTTCGTTCTTCAACTGGTAATTCAAAGTATTATAATTTTCTTGAGCGACTTTTTTAGCGATCTAGTAAGTGAGTAAGACAAATGTTTTTAACATTGTTATTTATATACGTCCTTGGTTTATGTTTGTCACCAAAATTGATGCAAGTCAATTCAATTTGGATACATCTTTACGTACTGTTGTACAAATACAATATATAAATACATAAGCAATGGACAAAAGACATTTAAAAAAAACTTACTCACTCAGTCACTCAACTGATTTTCATTAGGGGACATTAAATTTAAAGCAGACCAATCCAAACCCTGTAAGCGCTGACACCATCGACGAGCGAACAATGACCAGCTAGATATCGGCGTATTTAAATTTAAGTAATAAACACCGATCAATAAAGCTAGGCACGATTACGCGGACAGTGGCAAAATCAAAAAGGCTAATTCAGAACAAACTTAGAATTGATTTAGACAACAATGTAAATTGTGTCGAGTTGTAACTAAAATTGTGCAACTGATTTAAGCATTAATGTAAATAAGTTTAAGACACTTTTAAAAGGGCTTACTTAATTTATCTGTATTTGACTATTTTGAAGAAAAAAAACATAAAAGAGAGAAGCATACATAATTAAACGCATCACTTTTCTGTCGGTAGGTCTTAAATCCGTCCGACTTTGCGTGTCACGTCTTACGATAAAAAATCAAACGTGACCTACAAATTAACATGCTGTGTTTTGTTTGACATTTTTCTTCAGCAAGGACATTAAAAGGCGTTTTGGTACCTCTTTTGGTCAAAGGGGCGGGGTAAGCTCATCAAAAGAAGGAATTTCTATAAGTCAGTTACGTGCAACAAAAGGCAGACTTGAACTGTAATAAAAATAAGACTTTATACAGGTACTATCGTTAATAAACAAATCATAGGACTATTTACTGTTAAACATTTTTTTTACTACAACTTTACAGGAGTATTTCTAAAATAATAAAAAAAAACACAAGAGACAAGACAAAAACATTTCCCAAAAAGTTAAAAATGTTACATTTTTTATAACAAAACAAATGCTAAAAAACAGAACATGTAATTGAAATTTTGGACAGTTGGTGTATAAAATTCAACTATATTATTGATATAGTGATGATATTTATGGACAAAAATTCTTCGAAATTTGGCCAAACAAAAAATCAAACGAGCTTCCTTAAATTTTTCGTGTTGTGGTGTTAGACTCATGTGTCAAGATTGAAGTGTTTTTCCGATTAATATGAAGTTGGTTTACGTAAACATTTATAGCAATTTTTTAGAATTGAACTTAGGAAATTCTATTGAGTCCTTTTGAAGATAATCAGTTGATTTATTAGTTTCGCTTCCTATCCCATGGTTCTCACTGGTGAAGACATCTAGCATTGTTTCACCATGGTTTCCTTCCGGTATCAGTCCACATTTCTTTTAAGGTGAAACAATCCTTGTTCTTCCAACTCCTTCTCTTAGTTAACTAAAGAGAGACATTCTTCTATTGGCAAGATGCCTTCGAAAAATAAAATCTCTAGAACACAATTCATTGTAACTTGCAAAAAAGCATACATATTGAGTCTTATCAAACATACAATTCTTTAATGTATATTAATGAGCTTTTTTTCTGTTATATAAATTTAAAATTTTAGATTATTTACTCTGTTCTATTCAAGTTTAGTTTTAAAAGAGTCGTTTGTATCTGTAACGTTATTTTCTAAAGGGTAAATGTTTTTTTGTGACAATAAGTTGAATCCGAGAATATTAATTTATTTAATATTAAACTCTTATCCTATTCAGTTATAAAAACTTACATTCAATGGCAGACTAGTAAAACATAAATGAAAAACAATAATAAACACAAACAAAATTAACTGTAGTTAAGAAACGTTGAAATAATATAATTACAACAATGTTTGTTGAGACAACTGATTTCAAATTTAAAAAAATAAAAAATTAATAATAAATTAATTAAAAATAAAACTTAAAAAAGTAAAGAAAATAATAGACGAAAATAAAGGTCAAAAAACCAAATCAAAAAGTAAATAAAAAATGATATTCGTACTCTGCACCTCCAGAATAAAAGTCCCGACTGTCTCCTCTCAGTTTAATATTAATTGCTGAACAGATAATAAATAATTGTTATCCTCTTCATTTACAAAGTGTCTTCCACTTCGAGCGGATCAAATTAACTCCGTACTAATTCCTAGCTTCTTATCAGATCGAAGAATGTTTTGTCCTGATTGTTTTGCTAATTGGCGCTGACTTACTGGCATAATTTGTAAAACACGGGACAGATTTCTGTAATAACAAGGTGTCAGACAAAGTTCAGATAATTTAATACTAACGAGATTGTTCGAGGTAGTTAAAAAACTGGAATGTATCTCTTTGGAGCGGGTATTCGACAATCTTGGATAACTTAAAATACTATATTACACGTCAAATATTCTTAAAGTGGTTACATTCGCTGTGAATGCGTCTGTCGTTGTAGGCGCAAGAGGGCTTTATTCGATTAATACGGTGGCAGAGAATTTAGCTTAGTCTGCTTAAATCGTGTAGCCTAACAGTCTATTTTCAAAATCACGATGTAATGTATGTAATATACGTCAAATAGGAATTTTGGTGAGATTCATATTTAAATAAGCGTTTTGAGCTACAAACATCTCAAACTTAATTAAATGTTCGTTGGCAAAGACAATGTAAGTAAGATTTATTTCAACGTATTAATGTTATGTGAAAAATAAATCGTAGCGGTATACTTCATGAATGTGGCCCGCACTAGCGGGATATTATAAAACCTGCCATAACATAACTCCAAACACTTGAAAAATATGTTTAATATTAGCTTTGAAGACAACATTGTGTCAAATGTAAGTATAGAGTAAAAATATATGGTTTCACTAATTTCTTATGTTAGTCACAATACAATGGTTTCACTTGGTTATTCTTGTTGTTTGGTCATGTCGATAGCTAAATGTGTGTTGTGCATGTTAACAGTGTAACCCTACAATTAACACATCCCTTCTCTTAATTTGGTCATGTTAATTGTCTAATTCCAAGCCTTGAAATGCACGAGACACTTGCCTGTCCTAATATGTACGACCTCCGTCAATCCTACATACCCCATCTCGTACAAACATACCCCCCTCACAAACTCCTAAACGCTACTCCAAACCACCATAAAACAACCCACCCCCTACCTCCACCCCGCCATGTCTGCCATTCCATGTGCGAAAATAAACATCCTCAAAAATGTTTAACTCGTTAGGCCTCATGTTTTTAAATGATCAATCGTTAAAACGATCTCATCCATTAAAAATGAAAAAAAAATGTGCCAAGTGAGTTTTGGATTAATGCTTTGGGATTTGAACGTGAAATGAGTTGACGCTTTTAAACGAGTGCTTTTGAGATATAATTAATTGTGAAGGTTAAATGAGTAGGCCTAATGGTTGAGGTAGCGAAATGAACTTTGTGCACGCCAATGTGTGATTATTGAACCTAAATTTTAAATTGTATACAAATTGTGACATATAAATGTGAGTTACAATTCAAATTTAATTATTTTTACTAACATTTATCTCACTAGTATTTAACATTAATTGTTTATGGGGATCTACATGAGTAGCATTTTATTTACATTGTCAACAATCTTGAATTTTCTTTATAAATATGCAAGTTCAAAAACCAGAACATTTCAATCTTGTTTCCTGTTTTTCTACTTTGGAGTTGGTATTATTGAAGAGGTTTCGTTGAGACGCCACGTTTATTCTTCCTTATAGCTCAAACTCGCTTCAGTTTGAGTGTTTTTTCGTATAAATTGCTTGTTGAGATCTGAACGATATTATTCCCTATATAATTGATTCCGGCTTCATGGAAATCTACTTGTTGTCGTTGAAAAGATGTGAAGTAGTGTAAAGTTGGTTTTATATGAGAAAATAATGTAGCATTTTTTTCTCTTTAAAAAAAACGTTGCATGAAATCGGTATAATATTGTATGCGCAGTTCGGTAAATGTACTAACTACTGTTATAAAAGGCACATTTCCTGGAATTGAAAGTCTTTTGTTAACATGGAACTCACAATATTATATGGATGGATTGTATGGATTCCAATTACGTTGAATATTACATACGGTGTAAAAAACAAAAACTTTACCACAATGATTACTTGCTAAGTTTTTGTCATGCACACAACATTTATAAAGTTACGTCGAGTAATAGAAGTTGTAATTCGTGATTTATTTCGTTCTATTCTAACGTCTGACAGTACTGACTTATCCTTTAATCATCACACTTATTATATCAAGTAAGTTCATTATTAATTCATCTAAAAAGTGGCCATTTTTAATACGAAAAATATTTGTAACGAATCTGGAGCAATTCCAAATGAAATAAACCTTAACTTTCAAATTCCTTAATTCAATCACCTTTAAAAAAAATTATATTTACAGCTTTTTATCATCGAAAAAAGAATTAAGACTATAAACATGATTCTGCTTTTAGTCGAACGCAAATCCACGCACGCACATCCACGCACTAACGCCTTGTCTGTTTTTAATTAGGCACGCACACACTCTATATCAGCATTCAGCTGTCAGTTGTATTGTCAAGCAGTCGGAAAACCAACCCCCCCCCCCCTTCATATCAACGTCATGTGGAAATATTGACTACTGACAACCACATATAAAACAGTGAGCCACAGAGCTAACCGACCGACAAGCGAGGCCTCGGATTATTATTCGATTGGGACAATATAGGTTTGGGCACGCCAAATGGAAATACAATTGTGTAGGGTACAACGCGATGGGTTACCTATGGAAAACGAAAATATATATTTTGATAGACGAGTGTCTTGAAAAACTAAAATAAGTATTTTCTTTAACACTTATTATTAGTTTGAACTTTCGGAAACGTCCGTCATCATCGTCCAACACTGTATGTCACTGAATGTCTCCAAAAATCCTTCCAGTGAGTGTTAAAAAAAAATAAGATCTAGATTCACATAAGCCAATCCGGTTCAAAAAGAGTCTGAAAATAAACATAAATCAATATGGGTTAAACCATAAATACCAAACGTGGTGAATATTTCGCCTTTGAATATCTGAGTTGCGCACAAAAAAGGTCCGTTTAAGTTAGTTTATTGAGTATTGTCTAATCTTTTATATGTAATCTACACTTTACGGAACTAATCATGCAAAAGAAGATGTTTTTAAAAGAAATATTTAATAAACTCTTCTACGTTTCACAAGAATAAGACCAGGCTTTCATTTTCAAGAAGACAGTTCCAAACCAATAAAAACAAACCATCAAAACATTACAAAAACAAAACAATTAAAATGAACAAGATACACTGACCTTACAAAGACACACTTAATAAATAGGCTTGTTAAAATGTTTTCCGTAATTTATTGAATTCAACGGTCATGGTAGCAAAGTGCAACGAGTCAGCCTTGATGCAAACGACCCAGTTTATCCCAAGTGCTTAGATAAAGTAATTCTGGATTATCCCTATAATAACTATTTATTAATAAATTAAATATAATAATTGATTAAAAGAGTTGCCTAGTTATATAACTGTTTTCAGTGGGGGTAATAAAGGATCTACACTTTACCGACAGGTCCAGCAACAGAAGATCGTTTTAAAGAGAATTATAAACACCATCGTATTTCGTAATAGAAATAGCTATTCATGGTTAAGGACAGTTCAAACCATAAAAACAAACCATCAAACAAAAACGACCATTCAAAAACTAAATTAATTCTCTGTTGCAAGACCTTACAAAGCCTGTTTAAAATGCTTTCCGAATTATGAATACGTCATGGTAGCAAAGGCAACGACGTTGAAACAAACTGACAGCGGATTTATTCCAAGTTGGCCGTTAGATAGAATTTGGATTATACTACCAAGAAGACCACACTATATGGTGGTATGACGTGTTGGGGTTAAGTTCTCATTCTTAACACCACTAATGTGATGGTCATGTTATGTCATGGTCATATTGAAATCACATGATCATGTTCATAATTGTGTTAATAAGTCTGCAACTGTGTGAGTGCTTGCTCAGCATCTAACGTGTGTTTTTGTTTCCTTGCAGGCGCCGCCGCCGCCTCTAAGTTGTACGTAGAGGCGATCAACAAGCTAGCTCGCCAGGCGCAGCAGGGAACATGGGGAGGCTCCTCTGACATAGGTAAGTCCGAAAATAATATTATCTAGATTCGACAAAAACATTTTCTTACTGTTTTACAAATAAAGCAATGGACTCGTGCTGAACTTGATACTTTCAAAGTCTGAAATATTAGAGATATCATATAGTTTTTAGTTTTATACTTGCAACGGCCCTATCATGTTGAATTGGTGAATACACCGGTTTTCGATAGATCACCGAACTATCACCGAAGTTAAGCAACATCGGGCGTGGTCGATACTGAAGTGGGTTACCACTTGGGAACACCACGTGCTGTTGGCATAGGGGGTGAAGCAGATCGCCAAAGAGTGCCCCCGATTGAAAACGATCTTGCATTGTCACCCTTACACCCTTAGCCGCTCTGCGGAAAACAATGTTCATTACATGTTTCTGGTTTTCGATACAAAAAATAGGAGTCATTTTGCTGTAGTGGTTTTATTTAGAAGTACCGTTGTTTCAATTCAATTGGGTGAATCATCTTAAATAAAAATAATTTTAAAAACATCTTGAGAGTCTACCCACTTAGCTGACAAGCTGAAGTCCTGAAACAATTTATTTATGTTCTTGTTTCTTGTAAGGTCTTTGTTATTCTTATTCCATTTTGTATCTCATTAGTGAGCATGTTTTTCTTGCGATCTGACCAATGATTGGGCGGAAGCAACAAATCTATTCAAATTCCAATAAATGCACGTCTGCATTCTAATTTCTGCTAATGCACGCAACTTTCATAGTTTGTATTTTATACCTCATTTCTTCTATCTGGGCTTTACCGTTTTAATATTTTTTCATTTTCTTGTTTGTACTTGTTTAATCTTAATTTATAGTACTAATTTTATAGTCATCTGATTTGTATAGGAACTATTGTATTATTTGAAATTGTATATTTTTTAAGTTAGTTTAGCTATCCTCCCACTTGGGTTTAACCTGTTGTTAATAAAATAAATATAACAAAGGAACGATTACCACTAAGGTAGACCCAGCTTAAAACCAAATGTACAAAATATATTTTTAGAAAATAAACGTTGGAGATGTTATTTTGAAAGAAGCGCATATAAGAATTGAATGTCAATCTGGAATGGGCTTACGTTCTTGTGACGTATTATTGTTCAAGAAATCATGTTTCAACCATTTGGCAATCACCTCCTCCGTCAACGAGCAATGCTTTGTATATTTTCCGAGCTTGAACTGGCGTCTTCATTGCGCTCAATACAATTACAGAAGCATTCACAACTGACTTGGGGTTCTCCCCTACATCTTAAACTTTGTAAAACAATCTACAATCATTGCACCCTCGATGACGTTGGTGTGTGATTTAAGATACGAGTATACTCGATTCAAACTTGTCCCCTGATTTACAAGTAAACTTGGTTTTCGTTTAAGGTATTTGTAAATCAAGTTTTTTTTTGATGTTAATGTAAAACCAATTTTTTAAAACTTGAACAAGATATAAATGTAGCTTTCGTTAGTTAGTACACTAACTTACTGAATTTAAAAATGTGCAATACTTCTAGGATAAAGATCATTAGAAACGACACATTTTGGCAATCGAGTGGTAAGCCTAAATATTTTAATTTCAAATAGTTTATGTTAGTTATTTTGGTAAGATCAGCCGTTGGAAAACAGATGTTCTATTGTGCTTTAAAACAGTATATTAACATACTATCGTATGAAATCTTTTGAGATAAAATTGAGATTTATACAAAACAGCGTCAAGGATATAATGTATTATTTGCATATTCCATTATCTTCCAAAAATATAATATTCTATGGCTGTGTACACTTCTGATGCTCAACAAAGAGAAGCATGTCCGTTTTCCGTTTCGCATTTAGAATAAAGAACACGTACAAATCTGGCCCAGGCCCAGATATTTTGATTAAACTCTTACAGTGAAACAAACAGATCCAGCTGTAGAATAATATGTCTGTATACGTGTTTCAAACTTAATACTTATTTCATATTTTACTTTCAAGATGAAAACTTTAATTTTTTAATTATTATTTTGAAGTGAGAAAAGTCATTAATTCCTATGATAATAAAACCAAGTATAAATTAGTAATTTAACGAAAAGTAATGTGCATAATAAAAATGAAGATGGTAAGAATGAAATTAGCTCATTGCATGAACGTTACAAGCTAAATATTCAGAGTTAATGAGTACAACCTTATACGTCGAGAGATCAAAGTTTTTATCCATGAACTCTAAACATTCGTCCATTATAAAACGTAACTTAAAAACTTATGACCGAGGCCACTACTTACTTAAAAACGAATTTTCGGGTGAAACTTCCTCACCCATCATCAGGTTGATGGATTCCTCCATTGATGTTAAAACCCACAAATTAAAAAATGTATATGTGACAAGATATTTCTCGTTTTCAGAGGATAAACATGAAATATTAAAATTACACCTCGTCGGGTAAAATACACATTGGAATATTTAAATTACCTTTTTTAATCTTGATAAAATGTCGTCCTGTAGCTTAGTGGATGTTTGAGAGAGAGAATTTTACATTCCTGCTTTTACCAAAGCGAATTCTGCAATGTCAATGAACGAAATATTTTCAATCTTTTGATGAAAAAATCCCTTATGCTTAGTGCCGGATAAGCAAATTAGTTTAAATATATGGATTTTCGGAAATCTTCGCTCTTCTCTAATTATATTCGAATCTCATATAATTATTTCCTATTCATTAATTAAACATATTCGCTATGCTAATTAGTAGACTATCGAATTGGTCATGTCGAAATATGAAAAATGCAGACTGAAAATAATTGTACCTGCATGCACGTGCAGCTATACGTCAATCTGCTTGAGTACAACGTTATACCGTTTTGAGAGAAAATATGTTTAGAAATCCATAACTGTAAACATTCTCAATGATGCGTAAAGCACACTTAAAATAGTATAGAATGTAAGAGGCTTATTAACGGCGATTATTATTTGAAATTTTAAAATTAACTCGAGGGTAAAATAACATTCAAATTTAATACATTTCTTAAGTTAAAATTGTTCTGTAGCTAGGGTTTTTGATATGATTTTACACTCCTGACTACACCTTAATAAGCGAATTGTGTAATGTATTGCACGAACGTTCAACTTTTAATTCTTATGCTCCCGGAATTAGGCAGACGTATAAATATATGGCAATCGCACAAATCATAACACCAATCCTTTTTATAGGTTGGATTAAAATGACATATAATTATATCAACCCTCTCAATTAATTATGAACTTAGGCATCTGTTCAGTTGAGATTTGATTTGTATCTGATTCAACCTTCAAAAATTCAAACAAAACCCTTTAATTAGCCCTTCTTACCATTACGTGCCACGTTTTATCAACTGCTTTATTACTTGTTACCATTCTTTAGAATTATATTGGTCTAGGATTCCTTATAGTGTATATATTTTCTCAGGGTGTACAAGATAAATTTTAAAATATCTTTTATCATCTACTGATAATTGAAATTAAAAATAATATATTATTTGCCTAGTATACTACTATTTAATCTAATAAAATATGAGTTTAATTGTTTGTAGTTTATTTTATTCAAGTATAGCATTTATAAGATGTGTGTTTGTAATATTTCCAGTATGTTGATTAATTGCACAGAATATTCAATCATAAAATTTGTTTTGTAGTTCGTTGGTCTTGCGTTAAGAGTCCCTGCTTCCAATGCAGTAGATATAGGCTTCGAATCCCACTTATTGCAGAAGATTTCAAACTCCTGATTTGGATACCAATACATCACTCCTTGCCTTTGGAATGTGCTTTGGAGCCGACCTAGCAACGAAGCACATAATAAATTCTTAGGTTGTTCCGAATCAGCCTTGTTGATTTTTGCGTCGCCTACGGGTACAATCGTGTCCAGCTTGATTGATTGGTGTTTCCTACTAAAATATATCGGTAAGTAGTTGGTCATTGTTTTCTCGTCGATGATGTTGGCGCCTGCAGGGTTGGCTTGGTCAACTTTATTAATGTCCACTACTGAAAACCAGTTTGTGACTGATGTGGGTATACTCTCAAAGGGGCTGTTACCCCACAAAAGTTTTTTACCACGTCATCTATGGCATTATACTATACTTAAATGATCCTTCAAAACACTTTCTTGTAACTGTGATTTTACACGAATTTTAAGTTTTTTTATCATAAATTTGCGAAAATTGTCGTTTTGGGGAATTTCGTATATCGGCTTTAACCTACTTATTTTTGTTTTGCATAGATACTAGATTGTATCTTGAAACTGCATGTGCACAAATATACACTAATGACTAAAACACTAAAAAATATTCATTCCAAAATGACACCCCTTCTTGGTAATCAATCTATTTTGACCAAACCACTTATCCAAATTTTTTATTAAAAAAAAAAGTTACAGAAGAGGGTATCGAGTACGTCAATAATGGCCAAATTTTTTTGGATTAACAACTTCAATCATGCAATTTATGTCTATCATTGTGTGTGATGACAATGAGCCGAGCCTGTGTTGTGACTGTAAGGCCAACCTTCAAGGTATAACAAATGACTGCCTCGGTTTCCATCAGAGAGACGCAAACTCGTCTCGCCTACCAACAAGTCACGTGCCTGGCTTGTGTTTTATTAAGATTTATGGTCTGTCTTGTTGGAAATGTCGCCGGGGTCGGGAGGGTGGTTACTCCATCATCCCTCTGAAGAGGTGACCGAAATCTACCACTTGCCTTTAGGCACATCACCTCCCACCCCCTCAGTGGCGGATTTGTCATAACGTTAAGAGTCTGCGGAAGTGAATTCTGCTTTTTTAAGAGGAAGGACTACCGCCAATATTAAAACCACGCGAAATAACCTTATTTTAGTAATAACTCACATAACGCTTCACAAAAACGAAAAAGTAGAAATTAGGTACCATGTGGTTTAGTTAGTACTATATCTGGAATAAAACTTTTTTCAAATATTGTATCCAGTAATGATTTTAATCAAATTAATGTATTCCGCAATTAAAAATGATACTGATTACGTAATTTGAATAATTTTTCATACAATGAGTAGTTCTAACAAAACTACGTGTAACCTAGTAGCCCTTTTTTTATTTGACGTCACGGTTTGAGAGATATTACTAAAATAAGGTAATTACGCGTAGTTGTAATATTGGTGGTGATCCTTCCCAACTGGTATCGTCATATCTCCTTTGTAGACCAAGAATATTTACTATTTTACACCTGATAAACTTTTGGGCAATGCTGAGAGTGTCCCGGAATTACGCTTTAATTAACTTGCTCAAAATCCCTCCCACCCCCCAAACTAACATATTTAAATTTTCATTTTCGTTTTTTAGACCCAGTCATTCAACCAACTTAAAAACAATGTATATATTTGGAAATTGTATTTAAACGAAGTTCGTACCAGTGTAAGAACAAATCATAAGCCAAGAGGTAAAAAGTTGCTATTTTCATTAAATATCATTTAAGGGGTGGGGGTGTGTGGAGCGAGTTAGTTAAAAAGTAATACCGGCCCACACTTGGCATTGCCCCAAAGTTTGTTTAGAACAAAAAATCTTTAATATCAATGGCCTACAAGAGAAGATGTTATGATTCCATTTAGCATTATATAAGCAAAGGTTGGACTTACCTTCCCCAGATTGATCTTGGCTCAAATCAAAGGCGCGCGCTCAGGTGTTGATGATTTCTGCTGAACGGTTGATAATATCATTACCAAATTGTGCATGAATAGAAATAAAGTAGTTTTATATTGATATCCGTACGTGGTTGCAAAAAAAGCCTTAAGAATCCATTTCGAGACATGAGTCCAAAACGTGAAAAATTAAAAATCCAAAACATGGATTTGAATTCTGGAAATTCCCAGCAAACCGTTTATCTTACGATTAAACCAAATTTACCTACGCGTTCACATTGATTTAAACGTTGTTATTCAGTATTCAAAATTGCGTTAAGAATCTATACACTTGGAATAAATTACGGTGATTTCACTATTGTTTAAATTCAAAATCAATGAATTAACTTACGAATACGCGTACTTGATAACAGAGATCTATTCTTATTTAACGTTTGTGTGAAATTTCGTAACGGTGTTATAAACCGTTTTTAAATAAAAATAAAAACAAAAAAAAACAGAAATCTGAGCTCCTAAACTCGTCTCCGCGCCAGCCTCAGCGACTCCTCTTAAGATAAATGTCAACATTTATAATACCTAATTTTAAACGCCATGAGATTGGTGCACGTTCTGGGTGGATGAAACGAGGCGGGAGATTGGTGTTGGCGCCAAATGTTGTGAAACTAACAGTGATTGTTTTAGTTGACACCTGATTGGTGGAAGGAAATGGTTAGGACGAGTAGAAGTTTCCAGCTCATGAAAGTGTGACGTGGAAATATGTTGACACATTGATGGTATTACTCATACTAATAAACCTGATCGGCTAACCATACTACAGTGTTAAGCATAAACACATCTTTAAAAGACCAATTAAATTTAATAAAGACTGATTTGTAAAGGATAAACCAGAATGATAAATAGTCAACTCAGTTGCATCTTTAGTAAAAGTAAAGCCTTGCCGATAGAAAACATTTACAGTAGCTGGAGTAATCAATAATTTATTCTTAACAGTATTCTCCAGACAGTTAAAAGGACTCGACATGTCATTTAGATTTTCCTGTCGTTGTTGATTTTTTAACAGCTTAACAACCTGAAAACTTAAAAAATATATTTGCCTAAAAAAGAAGCATAATATACCAAACATTTCAGGTGGAACATAATTAACACTGAATTATAACAGTAAATGTAAGTAATGTGTCATCATCGATTACAAAGATAAAAAAGCATTAAGAAATGTTTTAATTGAACAGTGTTTACTTAAAAGCATGCCTATATTTGCCATATTGGATCTAAGGTACTTAAATGAACCCAGTCATCAGGTTAAGTCAGACTTAATTGGTTTGAAGTTTTAAAACAAGCGTTTACCTATCATGAAAATACTGCTTTATTCATGTAAGTCTTTGTCACTCTTTTTTATAAGTTACTAAAAGTGTTGGCTCGAGCGCTAAGCGCTCGACTCTGATTCGAGAGGTCTCGGGTTCAAATCCCGTCGAGACCGGAAATCCTGACTGAAGGTTTTTTCCGAGGTTTTCCACAGTAGCAAGGGATTGAGTTCTCTTAAACAGCCCTCGGACATCCTTTCATTATTTCCTACTCCAATATACCTAGTTAGTCACCTGAAGAGGGGCACATCAGGTAAAACTGGTGTGCACCCTAAAACACGTTTCGTACAAAAAAAAATTATTTATAAGTTATCATGTTATTAGTTGCCCTATAAGCTGTAAAGTAAATTCTCACAACCATTAACTGAATTTGATTTCTTCGACTAAAAATATTTCAATTTCATAAGGTTAACAAAAAAAGTGGTAGCACAACCACTGCCTGTCCGCACGCCACTGGGCCAGCTTAGCTATATCTCCGGCACTTATGACTGAGTGGAAGCACATCCACTGCCTACTAAACACATCCATGATCGATGTTCGAATACACGGTCGACTCTCACTAGGGGAACGGTACGTGCCTACTGTCCCCCTCCTCCCCTACCTCTTCCCTGTCATTCCTGGTTTTTATTAGGGAATTCCACGTGCTGCTGTTCTATCCCCGTATACATGAGTGGGCACGAGATTGTCTTGGCTATGCCTCAAAGAACCGCAGAATTGAAATTTTCTACTGGGGAAAATTTGTTTTCTATGATCTAATACGGCAATACCAATGTTGTTAGGTCTGTACTGAAGATTTGATAAGCACAATAATAAAACATTAATACAAAACTAAATTGATTTGTGTCATATTATATTTTTGATTCGCTTACGTCAGAGCTTTCTACACGATTGTATGAAATAACCTGGGACCCGGCACCTCCACCAAATTCTCGATTTTTTAAATGTTCTATGTTGTATTTTAGATTCTCTTTTCTTTATACATTTTGTCCTAACTCGGACAAATTGTTTTTTATTAGCTTACGTCAGACGTTCTACAAGATTGTATGAAATAGCCTTGGACCCGGCACCTCCACCAAATTCTCGATTTTTTTTATTACTTATGTTGTATTTTACATTCTCTTTTCTTTATACATTTTGTTCTAATAACTCAAAATACTTTAATGGGTTTTAATTTGTGTGTGCATTTTTATTGCTATCTATACAGGTGCGCCCTACCATACAGATAAGTAAATACTCAACAACAATCCGAATATTTTTTGTAAAATAACTAATGTTTTGCGTACATAAATATTACTTTGTAAGAAATATGTCAAAGTTAATTATCCGGTACTCTTTTCATTTTTTGTTTCTTTATATTTTATTCGTTCTGATATAGATCAACGAAAATTATACATTTATTCGAAAAATTCCTAAACTTTCTATTAGTCAAGTTACACGCGTGTAAACGAGTAATAGCAATTAAATTTGCAAACAAATATTTGCACTCAAACTGATGTACAAAGCTTATGACTGTATGAACCAGTCAAGTCCATTCTTCACTTCGTCTGTTTAAGATACAACATAACTAAGCTATTTGAAGAAATTTTGTGATAACAGCATCCGTTTTTAATCCCTTAACTATCTAATCAAAAGTTTATCATACACCAGTTGTCAAAATCAGTTATGTGACTGAGTGGGTAGACTCTAAATACAATTAATTTTTATTATTTATTTATTTATTTATTTGTAACAACATTCTCTGTTGTTATTTTATGATTATTATTTTGTATGCAAAAAAGATTTTCTTCTTCAATATTTTTATCATGTCATTTTTTCTACTGTGGGATATTAATGTTTTATTTTAAGTTATAATATTTTTTTTTATTTGTACCAAAATGTTGTTTTAAAAATGCATTGATTGTTGTATCTAGATCCTATTTCAAATAATTTAACAAATGTAGTTATTTTGTTTCTGCAACTAGTAATTAGATTTATTTAGTGTCCCTTTTAAATCAGTTTTTATAATTGAATATGGATAACTTAATAAATTAAATTACATAAATAAATTTATTGGTTTGCATTTTCGTTTTAGATTTGTACCATTTCAATATCAACTATTTCATTTTCTTTTAAATCTTTATTTCAACCTACCAATATCCCATTAACATTCTGAGCCATATACCCACTTCCCACTTTAAAATGGCTCATATCAAAGTTCATATCAATTCCTTCACACTCCCCCAACGAGCCAGCTCCCAAGTAGCCTAGCACGAGCAGTCTTTGTGTGTTGTCACTGTGTGCTATGCTGACCGGAGTAGCAATCTCGCTCGGGTGAACTTTTTAACCCTCCCTCACCCTTCACGCTATCAACACTCGTCCGGGCCTCATCATGGGTTGATTACAGTTCCCCCCCTACCACTGGGAACACACAAGGCGGAAAAAACTGGAACACCAAGGTTCAAAACTACTTGTTGGAAGGTGACCTTTAACAAGGTTGGATTTTTGGGAATTCCCGATTATATGGCTCAGTGATAACATGACAATCATTGAAAAAAAAAATACAACAAAGTGTTCTCCTCTCAAAAGTTGATCGGTACAATAGGGTAATTTAATGAAATATATTAATATCTTCAATGGTTTCAATACGTTTGTTATGTATTTCGTAAAATAATTGATGTTATTAATAATTCTTATTTTTTATCTACATGTTCAATACAGTTTGTCATCTAGAATGACATGTTACAAGCCAGTTTTAATACGTTTATTATTATACAGCACCTTAACGTAATTTTTTAAGTAATTTAATCAAAATATAATCTTTTAAAATCTTATACAACATATCATGCACTTATCTGATGATGGACGTTTTTCATTTTATTTTCCACTTCTTTATTTATATTGACATAATAGTAAAATTCAATTGTATTAAATTTTTAAATGTTTACTGTGCATTATCTCTTTCAAACCCTAACCATACTAATATAATCCCATACTTGAACCTTAATAAATGTTTATATTAAGTACCGTTACTAAACCTAACCACTAGATTATATTCGTCGTGACAATATGTGCTTTTACATATTATTCAACATATAATCTTCTATATATTATGTAGAATGGAATGCAACTACCAATCACCCTTGTATAAAAAGCGTATCTGATATTTCGCTTGGGGGTTATAATGTTAGGATGCGACTATACAAAAGCTTAAGCATGATTTTATTGCAAATATAATGCGTTTAATATGAAGCCATAAGACCGACCCAACATATTTACTATTTGGGTTTATGGCCCTTTATGATCTGTTTTTTGACAAATGAGATTTCTCCCTATCTGAAGTGAGTGCTCATACTTTTCACGTATCATTAACTTATAGTTATAGTAACACCCGTTTCTTCTAGCGATATTTCCAAACAAACTGGTTGCAATTTTAGAGAAAATTTATTTTTAGCCTTACATAATTTCGTTTCTTATTATAGTCATATAAATCAATTTTAAATTAAGAATATTTACAGATTAAAATTATTACTTTCTGTTGATAATGTAACGATTTGCATCTATTTTCTTAAATTTTCAAACAATGTGCAATAAGTTATTGAGTTTTAATTTTTTAAGATAAAATGAATAATTACTACAGTTACACACTCAATTACATTAATTTATATTAAAACCCGTATGTTGTTCTTATAAAATTATCCAGACATTGTTCTTATGTCATTATTATCAGGCATAATTTTCTGGAAATTTCTAAATTTGGTTTATAATAATATGCCCAGTTAAATGTTGAATTTTAATGTAAACTTTTCATTTATTTAAGAAAAACTAATAAACTTTATAATGTATTTAAAAGCCCAGTTGATATATGTCATAATAATAAATATCAATTGTTTTTCAACTGTATATACCCGATTAAATTAGAAAACAATGATTGTAAATATGTAACAGGTAATTATATTCAATGATATAATTGAATTTAATTATATAAAATAAGAATTATAATAAAATAACGGTTAAATGTTTATTTATTAGTCATAAAAACAATAACAAACTATAGTGCGTACAATGTGATTTAAATGGATAGCGAGTTAATTAAAACAAATTGTTTACCTGAAGCTATATTAGTTTGCAGTAGCGCAAGCGGCTGTCAGTGACAGGGTGTGGCGGATACTGTGATGAGCAGTAGACCGCAGGTAGATATAATCACTAGTGTAGATTGAATGTGGTGGGAGAGAATTAACTACTGTAGTTAGGGGTGCAATACCCTGTGTGGATATGACGTTGATGCAATCATCGGCTCGCTACAACAATATGATCGATATAAAGTGATGTTATAGAGGGATGTTATGTTTTAAAGGGTGTGTTTGAAATTTCTTGGAATGTTCGTTTCGATTTGGAAGTGTTCTATTACCTGATAGAAACGATAGACTATGCATTCTTTAACATATACATTATTTCTGAAGTATCGTAACGTTGGGCCTATCGTCACAAAAATGTACTTGCTTTTGTATCTTTTCTGTCCGTTTTTGTGTCACGTCTCACGGTAAAAATTGAACACGATCTCCGACTGACATGCGTCTTTTGTGTTTACATGGCACTTCAACAAAGATGATACCTAATGTATTTGGTGACTAGGAACCCTAGCACTTTTCCCTTCATAATTGAGCAGAAATGAGACGCGTGAAAAGGGGCATGCATTGCACAACGGACAGGATTAACTTAAAACTAAACTAAATACACACCCACTTAGAAAGATACACAATAAGAAAATAATACTTATCGCATTTAAAAAGTTATAGAAACAATCCAAAAATATATTTAACACATTTCAACCAATTATAAAATTCTCACTTTTTTTACACACTAAGAAAATAATACTTTTCGCATTTATACAGTTATAGTAACAAACCAAAAATATATTTCACACATTTCAACCAATAATATAATTAAATTTAATGTCATTCATTAAGAACTAAAATATGACCATGCATTACAAGAAATTGACTTAAAGTTCAATTATTTAAATCTATTTACTTTAATTTGTAATGTAAGCTAACTAAATGGCATTACCAATTTTAAACATGATGAAGAAGAAAGAAGCGAGTGGTTTGAATACATGAGAATGAAAGACGTAAGGAAAGGAGGACGTGAGAGGCTTGGCAAGCCTGTGATATTAAACTACGTGCGCCCAAGAAAACTGATGTCTATAGCTACACCCTCCGGTCTGTATTTAATAGTACACATTACCCCTGCAACAAAGGTTCAACCAATATTGAATGATAATTTACTAGCACTCATTTTTTCCTCTTTTGTTTTTAATCCACAACCAAAATCGCATTACTTGTTCGTGGTTGATGTTTGCGGTTCAGTGGAATTCGGTTTTATTTATGAAGGTCGTGAGGACTAGGCAGATGCAATTGATACCCCACTCAGCGGTCGATAGCCGCGGCCTGATAAACAATAAGTGATAGCAGATCAAACGGCAGAGCAACAGGGATTTCTCATTACCGGGTTTAAAGGAGGTGTTCGTACGGCTGGCTTTGAGGGGTGGAGGGGTTTGAGGGGTAGAGGCGAGAAACGTAGAAATCAACCTTGTGGGGTGAGAGGGGTGGGGTTCATTGTAGTGAGTCTGGGAAGAGTTAGTTGATTTATAGGAGGCGATTACATTTTCGAATTAAAATTACTAGGAAAACGCTAAAGTCCCGCCGCGTTGATGGATGAGCTTTTTAAAGTTTGCTTGGGATATCTTTACTTTTGCAAGTGCTTTGTTTTGCTGCCTACGCATTGTAGGTGAATGTTGTCAAGTTTCTTTTGTTTCTTGTCAATTGGTATTATTTACCGTAAAAAACTTATATTAAAAGCTTTATTTCTATGGATTCTGGCTAACTTTTTCAACTTTTTCTTTCAAAAGGTACTACATCACCATAACCTTAATGTCCATGTATAAAATATGAACGTTGTTGCCCCACCCGTTTGGTCAGAATTGGCCCAAATGGCACGAAAATATCGCACAAAAAATCAAAAAACTTATATTAAAAGCTTTATTTCTATGGATTCTGGCTAACTTTTTCAATTTTTTCTTTCAGAAAGCAATACATCACCATAACCTTAATGTCCATGTATAATATGAAAGTTGTAGCTCCACCCGTTTGGTCAGAATTGGCCCAAATGTCACGAAAATATCGCACTAAAAATCGAAAAAAATCGTAAAAGTACGATATCTGAGAATATTTCTTCGATGTACCCAAAAACAATACACCTCTAAAGTTCAGAGATTCGAAGGTCCTGTCAAATTTTCATCAAGATCGGTAACGCCGTTTGTCTGGTAGAGAGTTAACAAAAGCAGAAAAAAACAAAAAAAAAAAAAACCAAAAGAACCCGGCTAAATTTTTTGGGGGGTCGGTGAAATTGAAGTCTTCGCTTCGCTCATCCAATTAATTCAATTTCAACCTATCGGTTTAAACTCTTTTGTTTACCAGTTAGAATGCGGTGGAACTGTTTACAATATAACATACATTTTTAAAGTTAATTATATTCAATTTTTTTTTTTTATGTTGGTGTAACAAAGTTTGCAGAAACACCCATGTAGGCGAACAGCTGACATTCGACCAAAAAGGGTTAAATTAAACTTAAAAAGTCAATTGTCGTGACTTGTCAGTGTAATCTGTGTTAGACTGTCCGGAGACCTTATTAAAAACTATAATAGTTTCCTCTAAAATGTGATAGTTAATTTGAAAAGTTTGTTGTTTTCTTAATTTGGGGAAATTTTTTTTAATTTGCTAATTTGGCATTTGTAAATTTGGTATTTTGTAAATTTGTATTTTTTGTATTATAGAATGTGTTGTACTTGTATTGAAAAAGCTAAAGGTCTTTTTTTGCTCAATAAATAAATAAATAATAATACGAACTTATTTTGAGAGATTATTAATAGCTATTTTTATGCTACAAAAACATTACTATATATTATTTATTCAACAGTTATTGAATATGAATCTTTGCTACTTATTTAAAAACAATGTTTTGGAAACGATACTAAATAAAAACCTCAAGGCGAAGGAAATGGTTCTCAGTATTCATCACGTGATATTTATTAAGTGTTCAAGGGGCTTCATCCATTAAACTGTTTTTAAGAAATATCCTTCTCACTACATCAGAAGAAATGTGATACTGTTTTCCTGAGGTCTTCTCAGTCGAATATATAGTGGATTTAGGTAACTAAATAGGCTCTATTAAATCCAAATCGAAATTTATTCTTCTAGCACAACCAGGAGTTAATAATTCAACTCTTCTGTAATTATATTATATTATGTAATAATATTGTAACTAATGTCATGCCTGTCGAAGAAAAGTAAAACTTTTCGAAATATTGCAACATGATGAAAAAACTTATTTTTCCCATCTAAGAGCAGTGTTAAGTTCAATTAATTGTTAAATATGAATTGTTTATCTTTGTTTATAGTTCAAGCTTACTGAAATGCCTCGGTATGTTGGTTTGACGTTTCAAGTTAGTGTTGATTCTCATCTAGTTTACTGCAGCACGGGCCCCACCCCTTCCACTTCACCATCCCCTAAAATGTTACACTTACTTAGAAGCAATTGCTTTGAGGTCGTAGACCTGCTTTTGTTTCTTGTCTAAAGTTGTTCATTTTCAATTTACATAATTTGACGAATTTATATGCTCGAGTTTGAACCCGTTAATTTGGCAACAAATAGTTTGCTAGAGGAAGTTCAGTCGCTAGGCAAGAAGGCAACTTGACGACAACGTCGCGAGTAAGTTTTCGTGGTTCGGAGGGGGGAAGTGGTGAGAGGGGTGGGGTCTTTCTGTTTGTTAGCTTGGCTTTCGTAGTGTAGTGATATTGAGCTTGAAACAAGATTCTCAAAGCACTTTCTGGAATTAAAATATTAACTTTTTCGTCTTATCACTATGACAACCAGCAACAAAAAACATGAAAGCCTTACTTTAGCTACAAAATCCTGTTATATATAGTGTACAGGCATGGGTATAGGATTGTTTAAATAGTGAGCTAAGATGACCGTTATTGTAGAACCTAATGTGATAAAAAATATAAAATAACCTTTGTTATATTATTCAGTTTTTTAATATTTGGTGGAGGTGCCGGGTCTAATATTTTCATTCTTTAAGAAAATTATTTTCTAACACCGAATGCCACTAATATGATTCCTTATCATTCTTGACGATTTGTAATGTTAACAAAAAGCATGATACACGTTGGTGCTTTCGTTTTTTTCCCGGTGAGACGTGATTAACCGATTGTATGAATATGGAATATTCCTAACAACAATATAATAAGACAAATAATCAATACACAAATAAGATAATTGAAGAACTACAAAAGTTTTTTTTTATTTTGCCTTGGGAAAAATAGTCCGAATTGTTACGTTTGTAATGTAATTTTAAGCACGAGAGGTATGTCGTTAGTGCTTTTCCCGTACGAATTCCCAATTCAAGTAATTTAAGAATAAGTACAGGATCACCGTGAAATAGAAGATATAATTGAAAACCTCTTCACATACTTCTTAAAAGTTCTCTTATCTTCATCAACACAACTTCAATTTCACCTTCACTTATTTCTTTACTCCATATACTTGGTGAAATCAACAGAGGAAAGGAAATTATTTTAAATACACCACTCATAGTTATTGTTATTCTGTTATGCCTCTAAAAGAATTATGTGCATTGTTTGAATTATAAAAAATTAAGGGTACAGCTACCAATTTTCTAAAAACATATCCTTATCAGTACTGACTGTACTCAATGTGTATGTTACGTGGGAAAGGGGTATTGATTATAGCGTATTCTTCATACGGGACAAGCTTTTTATACGTGTTCCAAAGCACCCCCCCAAGCCCTCCACCTACCCTCTTCCATGACCCGTCCAATTTACAAATAATAAAGTGAGGTTATTTTTTCACCGCTGTTGCCAAACTTCATGCATTTAGATGGCAACATTTATTTCAAATATATGGTTAACTTTTGAGTTGTTACGCCGGTAAAATATGATTTTATCAGAGCGGTTACTCAATTTTTTAATACTTTACAAAAAAATATACGTATTTTTTACTTCGTACGCGAGTCATACGCTAGAAATATCATTAAGCCTAGTCTAGATGGTCGTAACTCGAGTGACACGTTTTGAATTGAGTAGATGAATTAAATAAATTTTATTAATACCAACAAAACAGACGCAGTGCAGCTGTAAACAGGCTCACACTTTTTTCTATATTTATCTCAGCTCAGCCACATAGGTAGACCTGCATATTGTTGAAAACTCCATAAAAACTATAAACATTGTTAATTTGTCGTTGTTGTATGTTTGTTAAGTTTTCTTTGAATTTTAAAACTAGAGAATGGGGAACGAGTGGCATTCTTAACAGTCATACCACTGTTTAAAATTCTGTGTGATCAATATATTATTACAACAAATATTTATGAAAATTTTGAATTTTTTAATGGGCTTAGTCGAACTTACTTATACATGAGTTAATTTAATTTCAATTTTAATAATTTTATATACATGTTTGAGATGTTTAGTATTTATTTAAACGTTAGGATTGTGCTTATCATGAATATAACGCATATATGCTTTGGCAAAGGCGACGTTCTCCTTTATGTTTGCTGGAATGGCCATTAATCTCATTGAATAAATAATTAAAGGAGACCGTACGTCAACATTCATATTCAACAATTTGAAACCATTTTCTAATGTTCACATGAAGCAGTATTAGGCCATGAATTTAAATCCAGCCCTTCAAAGGAAATTGTTAAAATGTTATTTTATTCAAAACAATATTGAAATCGTTGATGTCGTCAATACCCTTCCCTGTCGAATCCAATCACGATATAACCTCCCTGGAGAGTCCAAGATGGCGTAAAGGTGTGAGCCTTTACGAGTTTCAACCCTCCGCGGCCATCAAGGGGTGTCAACTGTTCGAGATTACGTTCACGTCTCTGAACGGACAAAAGAACGTCCCTGGACGAGGACTAACTGGGTTATCTGAGATGTTGTTGGCTCTACTGCAGGGCAAGGCGGCCGAGGGTGGTGGAGAGATGTTGCCGGGAGATTGGAGGGTTGCCGGGACTTTGGCTACGACTAATATCACAATATAAAAACTCGTTATATTTATCTTTTTTCATAAAAAAAAATACATTTTTACAAAAAAATTACCTCTTTTTCTTTGTACTGTGTTACTATTAAAACAAACAAATACGAAAAGATAGGCTATCATTACATTACGGTCAAGTTGATCTTTTCCTGACAAAAATGACTAACACACCATGAGAAACTAGTGTTTACAACATAATTCATTGCGCGGTTTTTGTTTATCTAAAACTTAGTTGTCTAAATTGGTCAAGTGGTCGTTTGCGATATTTATTTGTTATACATTGATTTGCCAACAATATTTTAAATTTGAGTTTTAAATGAGTATTTGTAATTATTGCCTGTTTTGACAAAAACAAATGGCGAAATTAAAATCAATGCAACGCAAAAAAAATTATAAGATTCACAATATCTTTGAAAAATTCGCAAGACTAATGCAATTTATACTTTTTTTAAGCAATATAATAATTTAAGTCTAGTAAAGGTTATAAACTTATTATAGAGCAAGTAATTTTTTACCCAGTCAATTATTTCGTTTGCTGAAGTCTACATTATTTATATTATTTTCTAATTTTTCATTCAAAATTTTATCTTAGGAATCTTATAATTAGAATAGATGGTTTTTGTTTACTCTCATCTATTCGCTAAAGTAGGCCTTCTCGCCCGACTCTTTCCTCCGTGTATCCCCAACTGTACACTGACTCTTATAGACTTGTCACTGCACACTTGTCGATCCGATGGCCCGACTCTTTCCCCTGTGTATCCCCACTGTTACACTGCCATTAACTGTCACTTTGCACACTTGTCGATCCGGGGAATAGATGCCGCGATCAATTCTTCTTACCTTCTCTTTTCCTTGCCATTAAACGATAAGACACTTTAATATTCTGTGCAGTTATACTGGAGGACTAAATCAGTACTTCCAACAGCTTAAAATAACATGTGATTTGTCGTGTGTACAGTTTTGATTGTAGCCTTGCATGTTCATAAAATTACTAAGGATATTAGGACCGAAAACATTACATTAACGTAGTTTTCGGACATTGCGCCGCGAAGACTACCTTTATGTAGCATTTACGTTACCATGACCTTGGGTCTGCATTGTCAAAACGAGTGAATTCCTTTCGAAGCTCAGGCAAAGGAGAAATCTCAAGCATCACGTCAGTTTTCGAAATTGCGGCCCAACAGGCTGCGAAGCTTAGAGCATCAACTTACTATTAGACTCTTTTACGCGGTGCAATGTCCCGAAAAGAGTAAATATAATACCATTTTAATAAGACAGTGATACATATTTACTTTATCAAGCTTATTTTGATGTAGATATTGTTGATTGACAATGACATTAATATTGTATAAACTTGAATTTTTAAAGTGATCGATGAAAATATTATAAAATGTGAAACAAAATCATTTGATTAGATTCTCACTTAATTGAACTATGATTCAATGGTTAAATTTTTGTACAACTGATGATTTATATTTAAGATTTACTACTTAAAAAAACAGTTAATTCTGCTTTTTTAGATGCATTAATAAATATCCAAGGCCCCCAATTTCCATTCAAAAAAATTTTCTTGGGACATATTAAATGGGTTTTTTTTTGTAAAAAACCCCCCCCCCCTGACTGAGAAAAAAAAGATTTTTTTTAAAATTGTCTTTCCTACAAATTTTTTTCTTTGGGCGGATTTTTACCGATTTGACCCCCAAAACAAAAAAAAATCGTAGGAAAGAAAATTGTTAAAAAAATTTTTTTTTCTCTAGTCATCCATTAAAAAACAGTTAAAAATTAATGTCAAAAAAGCCAAACCCCTAGTTGATGATGTGCCGGGGAAAATTTGAATTTTGAAATTTTTTGAGATGGCTTTTGGCCGTGTACCGGATCAGAAAAATTTAAAAAAAAATTTTTTTGATTTTCTAAATAGCCGGTTTAAAAGCCTTTAAACTATTTTTGACTTGGTACATTTTTTGGAAAATGAAAACGCGGTCGAATACCTTAACATATTTTGCATATGTGACTTTGGACACCCCTCCGTCTAAACCCCCCAGCTGCCAATTGGCAAACGGCAGAAAGGAAAAGAACGATTAATTTTCCTTTAAGAAAAAATATGGTAGCTTTATTTCGAGGGGGGGGGGGGAGGAGGATTAAGATCCCCTAAGGTCTATAGGGCCACAGGGAGAAAAGGTTTCTAAAAAAACTCAAAGGCTTTAGGGCCAAAAACTATGACCAAAACTTAAATACCCTATTTTTTTATACAAATATTATAATCAAACGTAAAGCAAATTTCCCGCGTACTCAACACATGATCTCTCACTCGTCTAAAAACGACCTTGGCTTTTCCCTAGTCGAGTTGGCTAAAGGGCCCCCTTATAGCCGAAATGTGGGGGACTGGTTCAATAGTCGGGAAAAATTTTTTTTACACGGTTTTATTTTTTTAAAATTTTTTAACATGTTTTGAAATGTATATAACGCAGTGAAGTCCATCCTGTGAAATACTATGAAAACAAGCCGTACGAAATACTTGAAAATATTGCAAGGTTTACTCAAACTACAGCGAAAATTTGGGGGGACCTTGACGTCCAAATTCGATTAACCTTGGCCCCGGGATTTCACAGCCAGGAAAAAACAAAAAAAATATTATTTCAAAAAGAAAACCCCCTTTTCGTTAAAAAAATTCCGATACATTTCGACGTATTTTTTAGTTTTTTTTTTCTTGCAGGTTTAAATCGCAACAGATTGTGCTCATTTTTTAGCAGTTCTCAGTTATCTGGTCATGGATGTCTGTTTAAAATTTCAGCTCAGTCTATTTGGCCGTTCGGCCGTATGGGACCGGACAGACAGACATTTAACATACATTTAACATTTAACATTTAACACACAGAATTAATCACGACCAAGGCCCGATCGAGTAGCGTTGTAGACTACGTTCGCTGCGCTCACTCGTCTAATTACAACAAATATTTGTGAAAATTATAATTTTTTGAATGGGCTTAGTCGAACTTACTTATACATGAGTTAATTTAATTTCAATGTTATTAATTTTGTATGAATGTTTGAGATTTAGTATTTATTTAAACGTTAGGATTGTGCTTATCATGAATATAACGCGTATATGCTTTGGCAAAGGCGACCTTCTCCTTTATGCTGGAATGGACATTAATCTCATTGAATAAATAATTAAATGAGACCGTACGTCAACATTCATATTCATCAATTTGAAACCATTTTCTAATGTTCACATGAAGCAGTATTAGGCCATGAATTTAAATCCAGCCCTTCAAAGGAAATTGTTAAAATGTTGTTTTATTCAAAACAATATTGAAATCGTTGATGCCGTCAATACCCTTCCCTGTCAAATCCAATCACGATATAACCTCCCTGGAGAGTCCAAGATGGCGTAAAGGTGTGAGCCCTTACGAGTTTCAACCCTCCGCGGCCATCAAGGGGTGTCAACTGTTCGAGATTACGTTCACGTCTCTGTCCGGACAAAAGAACGTCCCTGGACGAGGACTAACTGGGTTATCTGAGATGTTGTTGGCTCTACTGCAGGGCAAGGCGGCCGAGGGTGGACGAGAGATGTTGCCGGGAGATTGGAGGGTTGCCGGGACTTTGGCTAGGACTAATATCACAATATAAAAACTCGTTATATTTATCTTTTTTCCTTTAAAAACATTACATTTTTACAAAAAAATTACCTCTTTTTCTTTGTTCTGTGTTAATATTAAAACAAACAAATACGAAAAGCATAGTTATCATTACATTTTGGTCAAGTTGAACTTTTCCTGAAATAAATGACTAACACATCATGAGAAACTAGTGTTTACAACATAATTCACTGCATGGTTTTTGTTTATCTAAAAACAACTTAGTTGTCTAAATTGGTCACGTGGTCGTTTGCGATATTTATTTGTTATACATTGATTTGCCAACAATATTTAAAATTTGAGTTTTAAAGGAGAATTTGTAATTATTGCCTATTTTGACAAAAAAAATAGCGAAATTAAAATCAATGCTACGCAAAAATAGAAAAATTATAAGATTCACAATATCTTTGAAAAATTCGCAAGATCAAAGCCATTTTACTTATTATTAAGCAATATAATAATTTCCGTCTAGTAAGGGATATAAACTTATTAAAGGGCAGGTAATTTTTTACCCAGTCAATTATTTCGTTTGCTGAAGTCTACATTATTTATATTATTTTCTAACTTTTCATTCAAAATTTTATCTCAGGAATCTTATTATTATGATAGTTTGTATTTATTTACTCTTATCTATTCGCCAGCGTAGGCCTACTTGCCCGACTCTTTCCTCCGTGTATCCCCAACTGTGCACTGCCTCTTAGACTTGTCACTGCACACTTGTCGATCCCGGGGAGAGATGGCCGCGATTCAATTTCCCCTTCTATACCTCTCTCTTTTCCTTGGCCATTAAACGATAAGAGCACTTTTAATATTCTGTGCAGTTCTACTGGATGGACTAAATCAGCTACATCACAACACTTTAAAAATAAATGTGATTTTCGTGTGTACATTTCTTGATTTGTAGCCTTGCATGTTCAAACAACACACATTATAAAGGATATTAAGGATCGAAACCTTTCACTACCCTTAAAAATTATATTGTAGGTTTTCGGGACATTGTGCCGCGAAGAGTACCTGTTTTATTGTGCGCTTGACGTTTCGCAGTGTACCGTGGGTCGCATTGTCTAAAGACTGACGTGATGCCAGCGAAGCTCAGGCCAGGAGAAATCCAAGCATTACGTCAGTCTTTCGACAATGCGTCCCACAACAGGCTGCGAAGCTTCAAGCATCAACTTATTATTAGACTTTTATTATCGCGGTGCAATGTCCCGAAAAGAGTATAATATAATACACATTTTAATAAAGAAGTGATACATATTTACATTATACATCAGCTATTTTGATGTAGGTATTGGTTGATCTGACAAGTGAATATAATATTGTATAAACTTGATTTTATTAAAGTGATGCCATGAAATATTTTTATAAAACGTGAAAACAAAATCATTTTGATTAAGATTCTCACAGTAATTTGAACCTAATGATTCAATTGTTGAATTTTTAAGGTAAAACTTAGATGATTATTAGAATTTAAATATATTTTTTAAGAGTTGTGGTTTGCTGAGCTAAGTTTTGTATTAAAAAAAAGAAAATATAAGCTTGTGTAAATGTCTGCCTTGCAATTGTCTCTCTCTTCTTTTGAGATGCATTTCATATTTTATTTTTTTACGTAAGCTGGAGTCAGGAAAAGCTTCATATTTCCTGAAATGCTTTTGCTACTTACAAAATAAATACCCAGTTATATCTTCAAGTGCTTTTTATTAAATATATAATAAACTTGTGTCTCCATAGTTTGTTTAATATATTTATCAGTCACCAGCTGTAACTCTCTTTTCTTTTTCACATTCTATGCTAATGTTGACCCCAACAAAACCACCCCTTTGTTATTTGTATTGTTTGTTTGTTTTTCCGACTTATAATAATGTTTGTGCAACCGTTTTAATAAATCTAGTCTAACCGTATTGTTATGTGCGATGTATCTAATTTCCACGTTCGTGGCTCCCATGTTTTATTTAGAATTTGCAATTACCCCGAGTCATACGATTCGCGATATTTATACTGATATTATGTTAACATTTTTTCCTCTGGCAAAACGTTTTGCTATAAAAACAACGCATCCCGGTGAATTTTCATCTCTGAATTCGACGTGAAAGGCGAGTGTAAATGTCCCTGTGGAGGTTTTGGCCGAGCTGTGTCATGTTTTGGAATTCTATCCACGAGGCAGAGGCATAGCTTCCCCCCCCTCCCCCGCCCCGCGCACGCTTCGTTGCATAACCATTGTACCCCGAGCCACAGATGCAGCCCTATTCCCCACACACATACACACTGCTCTCATGTTGGTATCACTTTATTGACTTGTGATATCATCACATACATTAAAAACACTTTAAACTCACTCTTTTTACACACACGATTCATGTACAGTTTATCCCTGGATAAGGCGACGTAAGGGGGATATAAGCTGGATAAGAACGGGTTAAGACGGGTCAACCCAAACCAATCATCTATATCTACGTATGTTCATACTCCCGGGCAAGACAGGATAAGTCTTCATGAATTAGATTTGGAGTTATCCCGCGATTTTCACACCTAATTCGCCCCCCCACACCCATAGATAAAAATGTGCATGAATCGGGGCCTCAGAAGTTAATCCAATAATATTATATTTCGGGTAGAGTTGCCAAGATCTTTCATTTTTGTATTCGTATTTATTTATTTATTTATTATTTATTTATTTATTTATTTATTTATTTATTTATTAATTTATTATTTATTATTTATTAATTTCTTTCTTTCTTTCTTTCTTTCTTTCTTTCTTTCTTTCTTTCTTTCTTTCTTTCTTTTTTCTTTCTTTCTTTCTTTCTTTCTTTCTTTCTTTCTTTCTTTCTGTATTTATTTATTTATTTATTTATTTATTTATTTATTTATCTATAATGCTATCTAATACAATCCACAAATAAATAATACCTATTCGACCTTGGATTCAACCCTTGTCTACCGCTTGTTGGGCGGATACAATAAATAACAAACTACTATACCTCAAAGACGTGGAATAGACCATTTGGTTTTAAGATCCCCCTCAGGAATATATAACGAAAAAATATGCATTCAGTAGAAATGATTTTACCGTGAACTTTTATGTTCTCGAAATAAATTTTATAGCTTGTCTCCTTCAAATTTATTATTATAGTCAGCCCCTGGGCCAGGGGTCCCTTATTTTATGTGCAATTGTGTATATTATTGTTATTTGCATTATTATTTAAAAATACTCTTTTGAAACAAGGGGTGTCAGTGTCCTTTGAGATGACTATGAATTCGGGCCTTTAAGGCTATAGTTTTGTTTTGTATTATAGCCGAACAACGCGCGACTATATGGTGATGTTTTCTGTGCAGATAGTAGAAGAGCGAGTAAATGTTTATGAAATGGGTGTTTAAACTGACGAAACGTTAAATAGGAGTGGAAATGGAATGAAATAAGTCGACAGAGTGTGAAATTAAGAAAACGTTTTAGAATTAAGACAAGAAAGCTTTGGAATTAAAGCTGCCTGCTTATTCTTAACACGCATGGCGAAATCTTCAAACTAGGGACGATTATATTCACACGGCTTTAACTTCTAGAACAATCATTCTAATCCTCACAGCTAAGTGGCAACAATTTCAGTTACTGCAGAAACAATCAGAACAGTTGGAATGAAGGGGATTAGCTTGGAGATGAAAATTAACTTTTTGTGAATCTGCTTTGCATTTCTTCTCTAATTTTACACCATTTTAAAAGATTCCCTTTTGATTTAAACAATCTGTGATATTACAGAAAACTGCTTACGTATGGTTTCCTGATATTTGACGACGTTGACAGATTTTTTTAACTTATGTTTTAATAAATCAGATAATTAGATTATGCCCCTTTTCTGAATTACATTTTTTAACAATTATTCAGTTTCGTTTTTAAGGGGTTACCTTAATATTTGTGTCAGGTAATTAAAGTTTAAAGGAAAATAATATTATTATTCAACTTATTATCTACTCTACTTATCACATTTGTGTTCTACTGGATGAGTGAGGTAATGTAGAAGGTAGGGATTCTGACAGTAATGTTGAAAATTGGTGGGAAGTAAGAATTTTAGTTATGGCTGACAGAATATGAGTACATGAATTGGAGTCGACTGTGTTCCTGTTATAGTATATCCGAAACATAATTCTCCCATATAAGATTTATCACAAATTCATTTGGTATTAGGATATTATTGATTGCAACCATAAAAATAACGTATTATTCTGATTTTTAACAAAATTAAATAACTATTTAAAATTTTAATAAATTAAAACCAGTAAGTTTATTTAAAAACTTTAATTGTTATAAGTCATGTTCATAAATGCTTCATAGCGATTAAGGGTTCATTAAAACATTGCGTATTTATATAACAAGATTGCACTATGCTCACTATAATATACATTGATATTGGACATTCTATTCGGAACATATTACTGTAATAATTGTCAATTGTAACCAAGGCCATCAGTCTAGACTCTAGAACTTGACATGTTCCTACTTGACTTAAGGTAGATATCATTCAAGGGTGTAACTGCTTTGAGATTGCAATAGCACCCACCCACCCGAAGACATGAGCTCAACAGTCAATATCGCCTCATTACTCGTCTTTGAGCAGCATGTATAGTTTCTTTGAAGCTTCAGGGTGATATACCTCAAAGCTCAGACGTGAAGCAAACTGACTTTGGCGTCGGAGTCTAGGAGGAAACTGTTAGTGAACTGAAGACTTTACTGAGACTTACGAATATAACTATCACGCATTTAGAAGTTAAAATGTACATTAGAGATGATTAGTGTGACATTATCCATCAGGTCGCCAAACAGCAACGCCAGTTTTACTTCCTCTCAACGTCTTCCCTATATCATTCCTGTTTTTTTAATTGGTTTCCGAATTAGTGCTTCTGTTCTAACCCGAATGCCAAAAAAAATGGGGGGGAAAAAAAAAAAAAAAAAAAAGGGCCAATAAATCAAACTTTGTTCATAATAAACAACAGAAAAATAACGAACAAATGTATTCTTAACAAATATGGAAACAATTGAAATATTAAAAAAGTATGTTACGAATGTGGAGATTGATGGTTGCGGAGCTGACTTAAGGCACAATGTAATGGATGGGGGTCATTTCCTTCACAATCAACGTTATCATTGTATCAGATTTGTTGCCAGTGAACTCGCTGATTTGTTTGTAATTGTCTATATTATTATGTTTCGAAGAAGGAAGTTAATTTTATGGTGTCTCATCGACCTTGATATAGATGAGTAATATGATCCGGCGTTGAAGACAATTTTTCATAAATTTGATTTGGAATCGGTTTTAAGATTTTCACGATATTTTAAGGTTATCTCTTTTAGGAAATCACTAGTTTTATTGATGTTTATTACCTTATATTTTTTACACTCTACAGTAAACATTTAAAAAAAATTGAGGTGGAAGGGTAAAGCCCTTCCCCCATCCCCTCTTTAGAAACTCCACTTTTTCACACTAACATTGCACACCAGAATTCTACCTCAATTCCATAATATTTATCTTCAACACTTTTTAATACAAATAAATTAAGTTTTTACTCACACTTTGCGTAAATGTTGCTTGACTACAATGTTAAATGTATATGTGTGCCTGTACATGACAATAATAATATTTGTGTATAATTTTTTAATATTTTACTACAAATATTATGTTATTGGAGATTCCAAAGCAACGAAACACCCAATAAATGCTATCTAATACAATCCACAAATAAAATAATACCTATTCGACCATGAATTCAACCCTCGTCCACCGCTTGTTGGGCGGATACAATAAATAACAAACTACTATACCTCAAAGACGTGGAATAGACCATTTGGTTTTAAGATCCCCCTCAGGAATATATAACGAAAAAATATGCATTCAGTAGAAATGATTTTACCGTGAACTTTTATGTTCTCGAAAGAAATTTTATAGCTTGTCTTCTTTAGATTTAATATCATAGTCAGCCCCTGGGCCAGGGGTCCCCTATTTTATGTGCAATTGTGTATATTATTGTTATTTGCATTATTATTTAAAAATACTCTTTTGAAACAAGGGGTGTCAGTGTCCTTTGAGATGACTATGAAATCGGGCCTTTAAGGCTATAGTATTTGTTTTGTATTATAGCCGAACAACGCGCGACTATATGGTGATGTTTTCTGTGCAGATAGTAGAAGAGCGAGAAAATGTTTATGAAATGGGTGTTTAAACTGACGAAACGTTAAATAGGAGTGGAAATGGAATGAAATAAGTCGACAGAGTGTGAAATTAAGAAAACGTTTTAGAATTAAGACAAGAAAGCTTTGGAATTAAAGCTGCCTGCTTATTCTTAACACGCATGGCGAAATCTTCAAACTAGGGACGATTATATTCACACGGCTTTAACTTCTGGAACAATCATTCTAATCCTCACAGCTAAGTGGCAACAATTTCAGTTACTGCAGAAACAATCAGAACAGTTGGAATGAAGGGGATTAGCGTTGGAGATGAAAATTAACTTTTTGTGAATCTGCTTTGCATTTCTTCTCTAATTTTACACTATTTTAAAAGATTCCCTTTGATTTAAACAATCTATTATATTACAGAAAACTGCTTAAGTATGGTTTCCTGATATTTGACGACGTTGACAGATTTTTCCAAATGTTTTAATAAATCAGATTATAAACTTATAATGCCCCTTTTCTGTAGTATTACATTTTTAACAATTATTTAATTTGGTTTTAAAGACGTTACCTAAATATTTGTGTCAGGTAATTTAAGTTTAAAGGAAAATAATATTATATTTCAACTTATTATCTACTATTCTTATCACATTTGTGTTCTACTGGATGAGTGAGGTAATGTAGAAGGTAGGAATGCTGACAGTAATGTTGAAAATTCTGGTAAAGTAAGAACTTTTGGCATGACTGATAGGATATGAGTATTTGAATTGGAGTCGACTATAATCCTTTTATAGTATATCCGTAACATAATTCTCCCATATTAGATTTATCACAAATTTATTTGGTATTAGTATATTATTGCTTGCTTTCATAAAAATAACGTATTATTCTGATTTTTAACTAAATTAATTAACTATTTAAAACATTAAAAAATAAAACCAGTATGTTTATTTAAAAACTTTAATTGGTATTAGTCATGTTCATAAATGCTATATAGCGATTAAGGGTTCATTAAAACATTGCGTATTTATATAACAAGATTGCACCATGCTGACTATAATATACATTGATATTGGACATTCTTTTCGGAACATATTACTGTAATAGATGTCAATTGTAACCAAGGCCATCAGTCTAGACTCTAGAACTTGACATGTACTACTTGACTAAAGGTAGATATCGTTCAAGGGTGTAACTGCTTTGAGATTGCAATAGCACCCACCCACCCGAAGACATGAGCTCAACAGTCAATATCGCCTCATTACTCGTCTTTGAGCAGCGTGTATAGTTTCTTTGAAGCTTCAGGGTGATACACCTCAAAGCTCAGACGTGAAGCAAACTGACTTTGGCGCCGGAGTCTAGGAGGAAACTGTTAGTGAACTGAAGACTTTACTGAGACTTTACGAAATATAAAACTAATCACGTATTTTAGAAGGTTTAAAAAATGTACATTAGAGATGATTAGTGTGACATTATCCATCATGGTCGCCAAACAGCAACGCCCAGTTTTAACTCCCCTCTCATACGTCTTCCCTATATCATTCCTGTTTTTTATTAGGGAATTCACGTGCTGCTGTTCTATCCCCGAATGCATGAGTGGGCATGAGATTGTCTTCGTTATGCCTCAAACCGCAACATTGAAATTTTCTACGGGGGAAAATATGTATCCTTTAATCCAATACTGATGCTGTTAGGTCTACGCTGAAGATTTGATTAGCACAATAATTAAACATAAATTAAAAATCCAAATGTAATTAGTGACATATAATTTTGATTTACTTGCGTCCGAGTTAAACTTCTACAACAGTCCATTAAATAACCGAGGACCCGGCACCTCCACCAAATTTATGATTTTTTTCAATTTCTACATTATACAAGGTATATTTTAGATTCTCTTTTCTTTATACATTTAGTGAATATGTGAATGGGTGTAGATAACAGATGTGTGTATTTCCACATCGTTTCGTTACCATTATAAACCAATTAATCGTATTTTAGACGTATATCAAAGTTATTTTTAATTTGTTCCAAATGCTTATTTTTTCGGATGAGTTTAAACATTAATTTAAAGGGTAAAATACAATTTGAAAACGTGTATGAATGGATGCTTTATTTGGATAAAAATGTAGACCTTTTATTATAGGTTATGAATTGTCATATTTTAGAATATGTTTACAGATTAGATGAACTTTTCTTTAAGACTTCTAGTAATCAAATAGTCAAATCATGAGTATATTAAACATAAATATTATACCGATATTTATAATTCTCATGTATCACTTTAGTATTAACAATTTACAAAATACAACCCACAACGTAATGGCTTTTTTGATATACATGCAGTAAAATTATTCGCAATTCTCGTGTGTTTTCACTGATATTTATTTTGTTCAGTGACATATGGTATATTTGTCTATGTAAAAGAATACAATAAAACTGTTTTACTTCCACTGGAGTGAAGATAACTTCGTGCAGTGATCCGAATACGGTCTCTAGATAACCAAC
The DNA here is from genome assembly GCA_024449915.1 of Sweltsa coloradensis. Classification (NCBI taxonomy): domain Eukaryota; kingdom Metazoa; phylum Arthropoda; class Insecta; order Plecoptera; family Chloroperlidae; genus Sweltsa; species Sweltsa coloradensis. The sequence goes on from JAMZAV010000182.1 coordinate 340,328, forward strand.
CGTATCTTTGGTACAAGTTTTCCGAGTCCATCGTTGTCATTAAAACTTCTCCTTCTAAAGTCTGCACCAACTATGATAATTATCAAAGTTTCCACTCGACGATGTCATTTTGATCAACATATACCGTATCACTTCGCCAACACGAAACATCACTGTGCAGTCAGCCATGCCGATTACTCTTAAACCATTCACGTGCAAATATATTTTACTTCCAACTTTTACTAGACTGATTCTTAAAAAGATACAGTTCGAGTCGTATCATAACTGATGCTGAAACTTTATCCGTACTACTTGTCGAAAAGTTTGGGTAATGTTTGTAATTCCAAGGATCATTTAGTTTGATGGTTTGCCAGTTAGCAACTACTCTTGAACTTTGCTTATTATAAATTTGCTAAGGTGCAATTTCTGGAAATTTGAGAGCAAAGTATTGCTCATTAGTTATACGTAACATGACGCTTGCGTGAACTCGAATTTAAGTTTATATATTTGTATAATATCGCAGGATAAAGTTTGTGTCAATTCGATTAAGTCGAGCGTTAATATATTTGGGAGCCATTTTGTTTCTTTTCATAGAGGGAATTTACCCATTTTGTTCAGATATCAATTTAATGTTATTAATTGACTCGTGAAAGCATTGAAATACTTTTGATGAGTGAATGGTGTTCGACAGAGATTATGTTTCTTAAGCGCTGGTCTCTGATTCCGAAGGTAACTGGTTCTATACCAGCCTCTGAGAGTCTTAACTGATATTTGTTTTTAAAGTTTTTCTCAGTTATAGACGAATACTGGGATTGAGTCCTACTTTCATCTCTTTACTATATTATTTTTAACCTAATTTAGCATTCTTATTACCTAGTTAGTCATTTAGAAAACGGTTGTACCTAATAAAAATGTAGCATTTTTGCATTCACGTTGTTTAAATTAAGACGATTATGTTATCAGGACATTTAAAAAACAAGTTATAAAATATGTATCTACATATATAATATTAATAATAAAATTATGTTATATTTAAAAAAATTCGGTATGTTTTAAGAGTCAGCAGTGCTGAATACATTAAGTACTATAATTAAAATTATATCCTAGTGATGATGAAACGCAGTCTTGGGCACGTACCCCCCAAAAAGTATCTTTATAAAGTTAAGTTACTTCTGCCTAAAAAGGAACTGAGACGTTCCCCTTCCTCAAAAGGAACTTAGTTCATTTCGCGTTCCTTATGTCATCACTGATTTAAATAATAATTAATGTGATAAGAGTCAATTTATCATTAATTTAATTTATTAAAGTGAGTCGCAGGTCATCTGACTAGGGTGGCGCCATTTTCGAAAACACGAGATGTCACAAGATATTTTTCATACCACAGTTTACAATATCAGATACTAGAATTCGACGGGATTTCGACGGCTAAATGAACATATTAAGGAACATTAAATTCGTTCCAAGTTCCCTCGAAATAGTAACTTTGACGTTACAAGTTCCTGATCTTAGAAAATGAACGCGTCCCCACATAAGTTCCTAAAAAGGAACGCGTCCTCACAAATGTTCCTGAAAAAGGAACGCGTTCCTCCCCAAGACTGATGAAACGTAACATAAGCACATGACAATCACCCACGGGCAATATTACGTCCCAACTATTCTGTGCTAGTCATTAACCGGATAGCCACTGAAGGGTGATGACACATACAGTCTCCACAGATAATAATATAATAGAGCTATAGCTATCACCGCCAGTGGTCGATGCTTGAATGCGGGAGCGTCGCACAGTTTCAATGCTGGAAACCATTCAAGCTTCAAGCTAGCGTATTGGGCTTTTAAGCTTGTAATACAGTTATAGCCAGTCATAGATTAACTCGCGTCAACTAGGGTCATGGCTCCTAACACCTTTCCTCTAAACATCATAAGTACTAGCTGGACTTAATCCCGCATAGACAATGGAGACGTTTATCTATCGACCCCACACTGAATATTTCTATATAATATGCAGCGAAGGACTTAAAAATACTCGTCTACAATATGTTTGGAAACCAAGTGTTGGGAAGGTGTTGCGTTATTTTAAAGTGTTGTTAGTTGAAAGTCTCAATTTATACTACTTTAATGGAATAATCTGTTTTTACAATACATTTTGTACTGGAACTTAAAAAAGTAATGAGATACCACACATACAAAAAACTAGAAAAAATACAGTCTAGCCTTACACAATCAAACTCATTGAGATTCAAAAGAAGAGACAATCTTAATAAGTACCCTTTTACATTTTCTCACTCTAATTACATAAATTAACTTCGCTCTTTGACTGCATCCTCGCAAAGCTTGGCAAAATAAATGTACACGAACTTTTTTATTTGTATTGTTTAAAAAAAATTGTTGCTAAGATTAAGTTACTTGAAACTTGTTGGTGGATAAATAGATATTTATTTATTTTTATATTTATTTATTATCATGCATATTACAACAGAGTACAAATACTCCACAAGTGTAAATCATAGCTGCTATCGAAGAAACATAAACTTAAGGACATTAAGATATCAAATAGCACAAAAGTATACATGAACTCTGTAACATTTTGAAATACTCAATTAAATGTAAATATCAAATATTACATTGAATTAAATAGCAGATATTCCTTGAAATAATAAATGAAATGTATGAAGAAGATAATGGTAAGTAGTGGTAAATATAATGTTATGGATCTAAGCTTGACATTATAATTTACTCACTAGCTTATTTCCATTAGTCTCTTCTTTATGTTGTTAGGGATAAATAGAAATAGAAGTTGGAAATCAACTTTAAACAAGCTTTGCGAAGATGCTGTAACGGAAAATGAGGTGTATTTAAGAACCGTCAAATGCAGAAAGGTAGATTTTTTTAGTCTAAATTATTTAGTCGTTAAATGGCTGGATCTTCTTACAAGGTTGTATGTGTGGGTTCCAGTACTTAAGGAGGAGCTCAACGCTCTCTTTTGATCCAATCATAACAATAACCGTTAATTATGGACCTGTGCGCTCGAGGCGCTAAGCATTTGACTCTGCTCGGGAGTAAACCGTTAAATCCCGTTCTTCTTTTAATGAAGTTTTCCGAATTTCATCAGTCTTGTGAATCAAGGGCTGATCTTTAACAGCCAGGACATTGCTGTCCACTCTTAAAGCTAAAGGCACTGTGCTACATGACATCTCGCTTCGAAAAATAAATAAATGTTTTTACAATTTCAAGATTATCTGCACAGTTTTATTTCTCGTTGTAGCTTTAAAGACGACTGGTTCCCGCTAATGTGTCAAGAATCCAGTTTATCTCCTATGCCGGCTAGCCGTAATTCTGCGATTTGCTAATCCACCCGGCGCGGAATTAGCAGAAGCCGCACTGAAGAAATACGACGGCAGGAAAAAAAGAGAAGAAATATCCCCGCGGCAGAACCAAGCCTTCGTCTAATAGGGTTTGCTTTGCATAATGATGTAAAATAGGATTACTTTTTAGACATTTACTGGGAGATTGTTATAATATTGTTATACGTTTTTTTAAAAACTTCATCGCCTTAAGAAAAATGTTTGGTGTCGTAAAAATGGTGAATAAAGAGTTACAAAATGTATGTATGTACAATAACTGTCACGTTACACACTGTTTTAATGTTACACACAAAAGAATATATTTCGTGAGTTGAGTGATTTATTGAGATATTGCCATTTCTTTGTGTAGGTGTTTAAATTGTGTCTCTTTAAATTTACTAAAATAGTTAACACTGGGTCGTTGCGAGTAATTTCCCTCTTAATTTTGTTAAAAGTTGCGTGACATTCTTCAAATGGGTGCATTGTTTTAGAATCTCTTCTATTTATTATTTATTCACTGATTGCTATATTTTCTATTTTAAAATATCGAACTTTGGTTGGTTATCGTACACTCGTCGATTGCGTCGGGGCCTGCAGGGTTGGCTTGGTCACTTTGGTTTACTGCTCCCCACTGAAAATCAGTTATTTATTTATTTACTTGTGTGACTGAGTGGGTAGACTCTAAATACGGATTTATTTATTTATTTACATTCTATTTTTAAATATCAATTATTAGAGACATGAATGGCAATATAACTTATTCATCTTACCGAATACATAGTTTTTACATGAAGTTTTATTGTCTACACAAACTATTGGTACGGAATCAATTGCTGACAATTACTATAAGTAGTTTTATTTACAATGATATATTTTTAAACATATTTGTATGAAGTATGAACACCTAATGAACTATATTCAGGATGTTAGTGCAGCAAAGTTCTATTTATAAGAAAATCTTCTGACCCGGCACCTCCACCAAACACCCTAGATCAAAATGTTTTTCAAAATTGTATTGCTATTAATTGTTTATAACAATTAAATTCTATTGTTGCAGATACTATGTTTACTTAAAAGAATGTTCACAATGGTGTCCTATATATTTTAATGATTGTAATTTATTCTAATTATGTGTTATTTTGCATTTGCTCGCAAAAGTTTCTGGTTTAAATCATTCTCTATTATATTTCCCTACCTTGTTGTGATACAACCTTATTATATTCTTTAGAAAAAACGTTGATTTGTAAGGATTCGAAATCAATGAACAAATTGAAATTAATTGATTTTTTAATAATTGACAAATCATTTTATGAAAAATTATGTTGTTTAAAAACATTAAGGCAAATTTCTTTGGTTATAAGTTGAACTGATCGCAAAATCACCAGAATAAACTGACACGCGAATAATAACAATTTAAATTTGTATGTAAATAAAAAATGTAAATCTGTGAATCACCAAACGTTTGTTCGATATTCAAGAAATTCTACTTGGTTGAACCTTTTACCTTAGAATCTGTCACGTTTAAAATCCCAGCCCTTCAACCCTTCTTTATCCTCTCAGCGTCCAACCTTTCCCAGTGATAAATCCAAAGTGTAGCTATCCACCTTAATCACAGTTCCACCGTCTCCCTGAATATGGCAGTCCCCGGGCATCGCTTAAGACGCCGGCTAACTTTATCTCTGTCCTATGTAAATGGTGGCAAGATCCCATCTCACTCACACCCAACCGGCCGTGATTTACAACTACGCCAGACATGTTCTTGCAAACCCTCATAAATACCACCCACAATGCGAACATCATAGAAACCGACATCTTTTTGCGGGTCAAAGATTCGGGGCTTAAAGGACAATGAAGCTTTCGTAGGACCAACGGTGAATTTATCCCATACTGAGTTTTCGAGGTCTTGGAACGGGACTAAAGGGTTGAAGGTGATCACTCTTTTTATAAGGGTTGTTTTTTAGGAGGGGGAAGGTTTTATTACGGTCTATAACATGGTGATCGTAAGTTGATAAACGGCCAATTTTAGAAAGTTTAGTAGCGTTTAGTTTGTGGCGGGTCGCGTTAATAATTGTCTTCTTCGACGATTTAATGAAATTATATGATCAATCTGAATCATTTACTCCAGGGAGTCAAGAATTTGATAATTTAGTAGACACATGCAAACGGTTATAAGATTTTTTTTAAGATTTTTTACACAGTAATTCGAAAACTCAGATTCTTCCTACCTTATAAACGTGTCGATAATTGTTTGCTTATAGTGAGTTGATGATTGTTTGTCTTTTATAAATATTTATTTTTCGCTTTCAAAAACAACTTGATCTCTATAATATATTATTTGATCAAATGCTTCTGCCATGGAAGATACATGTTTTGTTGTAAAATAAAAGGAAGTATTTATAATTTCACCACCATATCGAGAATAATATGAATCGTAGTTTTTACTCACAAAATAAGAGATTTACCGATTTCAATAATATTTTGACTTCATGTATCTTATTATGTAAAATGTGCATGTGTTAACAAAACACAACAAAATATTCGTTTATAATACATGTAATTACATAATTGTGTATTGTCTGGCACAGGCGTGTCTTCAATAAGTTTCACCGTTTATTCAGAAATGTACCAGTTGTAAATTAATGTATATTTTTGTTAATAGAAGGTATAAAGATAACGTAGACATTAAACACAATCTTTTGTTGTTTTGACTGAATGGTTTACTGTATAGAATAAAACAGAATTTTTTAACAGTAATTTTACAGTGATGCCCAAAATCATATATTATCGATCTCCAAAAAAAAATACATTTAAAACAAAATGGCTTAAAACAGGGAGCATAAAAAAGGAGATAACGATAAAAAGCAATAAGTTACCAAAGTTTCTGGGAAGAATTCACTTAAAAAGTTTCGTTCCGTTTCAAGCCTACCAGCCTTGAATAAAAAATAGTTCGCTCTCTAATATCAAAACCGCGAACCCAAAAGTTTTGCATTATTAAAATATTTATTATAACAAGAGATATTTTATTGTTTTTGGAACAATGTTTCCTCTGAAATAAGAACATTTTACTACATCTGTAGATGTTTTAAAGCAACTTTTCTCTCTTTGTAGACTTTAGAAATGAACTTCGTCTTTCTTCTGAGATCTTTCTTATTATTGGTTTCTCACTTCATGAATATACCCTATTCTGTTTTTCTTTTCTCGTTTAACTTTTCCCCTTAGACCACCCCACCGACGTTCGTATTTGCCGCGAGCCATTCCAGTCTTGATGGTTTTATTCCTTGACTAAAATAAACTCATTGAAATATGTAAAATAAAGGTAGGTAGCATCCAATACAAACTCTTTTAGATTTAAACGGATGGTTTAATAATTTTAAGTCTTGAAAGTAAAACAATATTATGTTACGCATGTGTAAAACCCTGCAACACACTTTGCACGTTTTAACAGAATCTGGTGGATCATCTTTTCAAGTAAAACATAAAAGTTGATATCTAATGTTACAAGAGCAGTTACTTTTATATTTAAAGCTCATTTTTAAAGTCCACGTTGATGTCAATATATTTCCTTAATTTACATGATTTCAAATATTGATTTTAGATTTGAGTAAGTTATTTGCATGATACCATAAATTTAGTTACCGATAGTCTAGTAACCTATTTGTGATATTGTGATATTGTGATTGTGATTAGTATCGTAACTATATTTAAAATAATGACGGTTTTTTTAACATTGTGTACTCTTATTTTTAGATTATCTTTATATTGATTATATGCCATACTTGATCACATAAATTATTGTTATACATTATTTTTTAGTTGATTGACGGCCTTCACGGTTGTTAATTATGTTCTTTATATATTTTTCGGTTGTCCCTGTGTTATTTATTTGAGATAACGTTTCGTTATAATTGCATAGCTCTTTTTCAAGTCATTTTGAAAAAAATCGAACAACAAAAGAAAACCAAAACAATGTTAATTTCCAAGGTGTAACTAAAACATGGGTTAAATAGTTAAAACAATGAAAACAATTAAGGCTACTATTGCTGGTTACTCAACCTTGTCTTCGTTTTTTTCCTGTCTATTCATCAATTTCATACACGTTTTTGTCTGAACTTATTCCATATAATGATAAATATTTTGGCGGGTTTGTAAAAGTTTATTTATTTGCTAATATATCTGTGAAATCTGTAGCTGTACTTGTTAAATACCAATTTTTTTTTAATTGTGACACATTTCCGGCATACGATTTAAAACACTTATTAGACTTTTCAAGGAAAGTAATGTTGATTTAATTTTTGACATCTCATTGAAGATGATAATAATAAAAACAAAACAAATTCTAATAAAATTACAAAAATTAAAATAAATGCCCCGGCTCTTTCTCTGTTAAAATTAAAATGATCAAACTTCTTTGCTCACTGTTCCAACAACTGAAATTTGAATTGAGTGGTTTTACAATTTTAGAACTGTCTTATACTCGAAATTGTTATTTTAACGAAAGTTTGCTGAAAGTTAGTAAGTTAGAACTTTGAATACTACGCCATTGTTTGACAAACTCTAACTAGCAGTCTTTGCATTCTAAACTAATTCTAGATGATTGTGTGGCGAAGCGAATGAGGCTAAATACAACTACGATTCAAAGAAAAACAGAATAATCTCAGAATCAACGACATGGGATGTCGTTGACTTGTATGCTAACGTTGATTTATAATGCAACACAACTTTAAGGACATATCACGTTTAAGATAAAATGTTTTATTGAGCGTATTAAAATAAAAGTTCAAGAACTAGATAAAGATATAGGTTAATAATTTTTCCGTATTCTGAAGTCATATTTTCGATCTTTATGTGATACTCTTTATCCGTACTGATCCCAATATTAGAACCACTTCCGTGTATTTCTATTTATCATCATAGCATTATAATTATAACTATCATGAACATGCTATTATGTATGATGTTAAGTAAACATATTTGTTTTGTTGATGCTCTGATTTCCAACATTAATCTGCAAATAGATAATATGCTATGTTCACACGTTTTTATATCACAAACAAGGTGACTCTACATTTTCATACGTATTGATAACAATAAAGTTCTGCATTAATCAGTTGATCTCGCAACCTCTTCACCGCTACAAAATAGTTATGTTTCTCCTGGTTATTCATCATAGCGTGTTGGTAAACTTCAAAACTATCACAAACATTATACACGTTAAGATAAATAATATGTATTTTCGTTGTAAATGATTTTAAAATACCCCTTTCAAATTCAGTTGGTTATTGGTAAAAATAAAGGTTAATTTTAATGGATGTCAACATTATGTGCGATTCAAACATGAGATTTGGACTTTTCTTTGGAGATAAATCTTCCGCAAAGAGCTAAAACCAACAAATAGCTTGTATACATTTTCCCAAATATCCAATACCTTTGCAATCTGAGATAATGAATGTGCGGTATTGAAAATTGAAATTGAAAATCTTCTCGAAAAGAAGAAGATTAAAACTGGAAAATATTTGAAGCAAAAACTTGCCATCTTTTGTACGAAAAGTAACTCATGACATGATTAAAATCCTTATTTCGCTTCCAAACACGTTCAATTAATAACAATGTTTTCAGAGAGCCACCCTTAATTAAATACTCTGCCCGCTCGAAATCACTATTCAATCACAAACTCTTTCACAATTTTGATAATGAAACGTTTTTGTTTTGCAAATAGAAATAGAAATAAAGCTCCCTTTCAAAATCACAATGCATTCCACATCTCCAGCCCTTCGTCATCGGGTCTCATTTATGACGAGTGTTTTAATTTTGTTTTTCGAATTCCATTTCCCCCTCCCTCCCCCTCCCCTGCACACACCGTATTCCCAATCGACGTCACTTCTTGGAGTCTGTCAAATTTGGAACGGAACCTCCACTGCTCCGCAATAAGACGCTTGAACTTACCTCCGTTACCGAATTGGGGGAAATCCTGCGTCGGCAAACGGGAAATTGGAATCTTTAGAAGGGCAATTTCCCACTCCTCTTCCAAAGTCCCCCCCACCCCCGCCTTACGCGCTCCGGCACTGGTACAATCATCTACATAAAATTTATGCCAAGTTGAATTTATGGCACTCTGCAAAAACAATCGCTTACGCCGCGTGTATTTAGTTTTACATTACAATACATTTTTTTTATTAAACATTCATATTTTTTGTTCACATTCATCTTTATCTGGGCCTTAATGTTTTATGTGTATAGAAATTCAACTTGAGGTTGTATGTCAGGTTGCAAAGTGGATAAAATACACTTTACAACGTGCAATATACTCATGTATTAACATATATAAATATAATTAATTTCAGCTAAACAAATCCTGCTTTTTATCAACATATAAACTTAACTGCAACTTTAAACATTGGGCAAACATTCTGCCATCAAAACACTAACAATTTGAAAACAATCGTTGGTTTTTGATACCGTTTAAATAAATTTTATTTTTGGGAGAAATTCGAAAATTATTGAATAAGGTTTACCCAGATTTGAACAAATGAACTTGTTGCATAGCTTTGTTTTGTTGTGTCACTTATCCTTACGTCAAAACAGAAGTTTTCAATATTGAAATTATATTATTTTTCTAACAATATGTTTATTTTAGAGAGTGGTACAAGATCCAAATTATCTTCGTTAAATATTAATACAGACAATAGTTGTTGTGTCTAACAATATGTTTATTTTAGAGAGTGGTACAAGATCCAAATTATCTTCGTTAAATATTAATACAGACAATAGTTGTTGTGAGTTACTTTGTACATATAATATGTTAGTGTGCATTTAATGCGAAGGTTTGATTTTTCATTATAACATAAACGAAAATATAATATCCATTTTACAATGTAAAAACCGCAACATATTGGTGTAACGGTTGTTTCATTTTAATTAAACCCAAACTATTTTCATATTAAATTTATAGGAACTGTGGTTTTATCCACAGGAATTTGTTAACTTGGCAGGAGCTACAGCTAAATTTTCGATATCTTTATCAGGCCATTTTGAACAAACTCGTTTCTAAAAACAAGTTCATTCCTAAAACAAAAAATGTATTGAGCATGTTAAAAAATTGGTATTTTCTTCTTTTTTATGTCAAGTAAAGAATATTATTTCTGTAATCGATCTATGTCGATTTACTTATTAACTCAAAATTGTGTAAAACAAATTTGGTGTCGCCGAATTCAATATGGATTGTTCTAAAATATATCGACCTGTTAATTATCAAGTAATGAGTTTAATATGAAATTACAGCCCTCTAAATATCACATTCAAACTATTCGAAAGCTTTCTCGGAAAGTATAAATCAAACTTTGTCGTCAGAACAACAACCTAAACGCTTACGTATGCGATATTTTCGCCCTGACTGTACCTAACGACACAACACTATCTAACACACTTCCCTATACGTATTTCTCTCCTTTCAAAGTGGCCTTCTTCCCCCTCGCTCTTCACACTCCCCCCCTCCCCCCTCCCCCCACTTCTTATTCAATTACAACCTCATCCATGGAAAATAGAAATTGGCTACATAAATAAAATGCTCAGCCAAGTCAAATCCAGGCCCTTCGAATAATGCGCAAAGCTAAGCAGCAGTTTAGAATTAAAGAGGGGGAAGCCGTTGAGAAAGCCGCTGAGAAAGATACGAGGTTGGCTATTTGGCCGCGAGACCACAGGATTTCACATTCTTGGAAAAAAGTTAACTTGAATATCTGTTACCAGTGCCACTAGTTTCATAAAAATAAATTTGATTTTTTTTATACAAAATTCGTGCTTATAGCTAAAAGCTATAGACGTTTAAAAGCATTACGGTATATTAAAATATTAACAACAAGATGTCTGCAATCAATAAGGTGAATTGTATTTCTTTTCCTCTCAATGCTATTTTTTGCTTTCATCAAGATAAGGTTTGAAATCAATTTTGAAGTGTATTTAATTTGATTTTGTTTATTTGTATTAAGATCGCGTCAACCGTTAGGTCATAATGCGCCACTATAGTCAAAGGGGGGGGGGGGGAGGGGGGGCCCATGCTGGTCAGATCCAGCCACGGGGGTGTTCTCACGTCGCGGTCGTCTTCGTCTTTGTCATCGTTTGTGTTGTCATAGTCATCGTCGTCGGGGCGGTCATCAGGGTAGGTGCCCCCGAAGACGACTGCCAGAGCTCGCTTATAGTTTCGTGGAGTAATATACTCCCCTTCTTACTGGCTGATGTTTGCGAGATGGACTTTTTCTCTTGAATCGCCTTGATATGTGTGTTTTGGTAGTGTTTGTGTTGATTTGTGTTTTTGTGTGTTGTCTTTTGAGTTTTAAATGTGGATGGTATTCTTAAGTGTTCTCTTTCTTCTTTTAACAGAAGAGCCTATCAGAACATCTTATAAAAAAAACTGTTCCTAGCTGTCCCTTTCTTGCAATATTGTAAACGCATGTCATTTTGATAATATCTGTGTTAAGAATCTGTATTTAATAACCGTACAGACAGTGTTAGCTCGAGCGTGCGCGACTCTGATTCGTGAAGTCCCGGGTTCAAATCTCGTCGAGACCGACAATCTTGATTGAAGGTTTTACCCGAGGTTTTCCTCAGTCTCGGGCGAATGCAGATATTGAGTCTTCTTAAACAGCCCTCGGACATCCCTTCACAATTATCCAAAGTCCAAAAAATACCTAGTTAGACACCGACGAGGGGGCATGAATTGCATCCTGGGCAGTGGGCAGGCTTTTTACGAAAAATTATAATTATATTACAAACTTTGTTTTTTATGTTGGCATTAAAAAACTCGCCTAATTATTTTTGAGAATAATTAAATTTTTCGTTCAAATATAAAAAAATAATAATGAGAGAATATACGCAAGCAGGTATAATTTGCAAGACTGTATTTAAAATCTCCACACAGTAATAATCCCCAAGCAAGTACGCTCGTTACGAAGTACGTCGACGCACAGGGGTGTAAAGTAAGAGGTGAGAGTTTTTAAACTGCCCCGCTGACCCAAATAACGCCCCCTTTACGACTCTCGGGGTGGCAGTTACATAGCGGGTAGTTTCCCGGCGCCTTAGTGGGCAGGCAGTGAAGCGAGCACCATTAGCACACCGTGGAGCTCAAATCACACATCGTCGACACACTCGTCTACAGTCTCTATGGTACGTTTAACGTCATTCTTGTTGAGTTACATAACTGATTTACAAAGAAGACAACAAATAAATCTATCTTCATAAATGCACACACAAATAATGAAATGCAATTTTTAGAAATTAAGAAATACTTACATATTCATACAGTAAAATAAAATAAATTAGAAATAATCAAATAGAAATTGGGAAGCCAAAAACAGGGGAAATTAAAATAAAAGACAAGACAAAATACGGAAAGTATAAAATAATTCTCTTGATTATGCTTATTGCAAAACAGTTATGTATATAATAAATATAGATATAATTATAATGTGATTCTATTATGGCTTTTGTTGTGTCAATGTTTACTTTAATTGAGTATCGTATAGCTGGATGTACACTATCAAATGTATTTCCACACAACACAGTTTACATTTGAGACACGAATGAACGCTCAGTAATAAACGACACTCGAGCGTCAAAGTCCGTTGCTCTACCCCTGCACTGGACGTCCAACCTGACATCGAACCTACGACCTCTGCAGCCCGAGCACATAACACGTGATTCATACGAGACGTTCCCATTCCCTCCACGTCTCTTCACTCCAGGGAGGTATCCATCTCCTCCTTCAGGACGTGTGTTCCAAACCGGGAACACTTCTCACATGTTATTGCAATTGCACAGTTGAAAGTACGTATGTAGCAGTAGCACTTGGTTTGAAGAGTTGGTTTCAACCAGTATACTTTAAACTGGATAGTTTCAGGCGCATGAGGAAACTTATTTTATTAAAAGTTATAAACTGACCAACAACCCATACAAACTGACCAATACATAATCGAATACAATGAGAGTTTGAACCAAGGTAATTTACAAAATTTAATTAACTTTCACTTAATTTTGAGCTACTACCACAAGAGTTTTAACTGTCATTATGCAAAGTATCCAGTTAAAATTAAGAAAACTGTTTTCTGAAACGTATGTTACAATATTTGAATCACTAGTAAACTTGTAAATTTGCACTGACTTTGTTGATTTAAATATAATAAAATCTGATATAAATCGAAAAAAAATCCAAACATATTACCGGTTTTAACTTGTAGTTCTTGATTGACAGAATGTTGTTGATTACTCTCGGAGCATTGCTGATGCTTTAAGCTTTCTTAAGGTATTTATTTATTTGAATAAAATTTTGGTTTTGACTTTCGCATCAGTGACATTGGTACGTGAATTATAAAAAAAAACTTAATTGTCATTTTTATTGTTAACCGATTAAAAAATTTAAGTATGTGTGTCACCTAAATTACATTAATAGAAGAGGTTAAAATGATGGTAACAAATAAACACGGCTTGCTCATTAACCTATACATATTTGGATAGAAGTCTCATATCGCAAGTGGTTGCTCAGAATGTTGTTTTGAATAGTTTAATGTAGGTTTGTTAGTGTTCTTGACATTTTAAGCATGCAAGTCCAAACCAGCTGTATAAACTACGGACTGTATATCACGCAAGTGTTAATAAGATTCCTAGACAAGCTTCATGTAATAGTTCAACTTATAAATGAAGATGCATTGCAGCACATGAAGTCGGCGACCCAAATGTCTACTTTAATAAAGTTGTGCAGTGAGTGCGCTGCACATTTCTCTGGCGTGTTGTTTTAAATTACTTCTGGGGTGTGAATCTATGTTGAGACATCACTTTTATTACAGAAACCGTACTTGGCAAGACACGAAGTGACGTCTTACCGCAAATAAACTTGCTCCTTTTATGCCCACAAATATGATTGGATACCGTTAGATACGTTTTCCAAAATCAAAATTTGAAGAAATGAAGGTAGAGAGAAGATATTTTAAAAACTATCTCAGACATTTAAGTATTTAAAATAATTTATTAAAAATGTGGTTGCACATGCCCGTAAACCCTAAAATTTATTTCTTACCTCGACGACGATACAAGTTTAGATTGAAAGTATATTATATTTGTGTTAGATTATGTTTTGTTTCTACTAGGCTAGTACAATATGTATACCTGAATGAGTAACCGAAAAAATTCCAACTAAAGCCAAATATTGAGTTAACTATTTCATCCGTTAACGTTGTTTTTTATGTCTATCTTTTTTATGTAAATAGTATTTGTATTTATTCACATTTTACAAATAATATTATTATTTAGTAAACAAGAGTATGTTTTCCCAGACAATGTTTTAACAGTTAAATGTAATATAGTGAATCGTAGTTCCGAAACTGTAAAGCAAAATTATGGTATGTAAAAAAGTAGACCGAAAAATGCAATAAATACAATTAGGCTCGCTGGAATATTCAAGCTGAACATATTTTTACTCCATTCTGTTGCGAGCTCCGGGAAAAACAAAATTGATTGCGAGAGAAGGGTCATGTTTAATGAAATTTAAAAGAGTAAATTAATTGGTAGTCAGATTTTGTTTGTAATTTCACACGATATTTGCCCCGTAATTTAGGTTCTGTGTTATATACCAACACCCAAACAACATAATAGATACAACACACAAAAGCAGCAAACTCAAAATAATGCGCACGCTACAATTTTGCGCGTGTAAAGTTTAATAACGACACCGGAACAATGAGGTTAATGAAGTACCCACTGATAAACTAAACAACAATATTCTGCTTTGTACTAAAACATGGATACCATCATTATCTCGTGTTTTATAAATTTATGGCGCGCGGAGTAAATTCGAAATTCTTCTTTTAAACTTAATACACTGGTGTGAAATATGCTTTAATAAAGTAGCGCTCCGCCGGAAATTAGCCACACTAAAAGTCGAGAATAGCCATATTTAAGCGAGCGAAGCGAGCGTTTCCATTTGACTCTGCCGGAAAAATTAGTCACTGGTTTTGTTTTTTTTTTGTTTGTTTGTTTGTTTTTTTTTTGTTTTTTTTTTTTTTTGTTTGTTTGTATGTCTCGCCATAACGTTCGAACGGAGGCTCGGATCGAGTTGAAATTTTGACCATCCGCAAGCTTCGTTCTCGATTGAATGCCATTAGTTTTGTGGCAAAATCGTTCAAAAAGTTAAAAAGTTACATTAAAGTTAATCGAAAGTTTTTTTTTCAAACTCAACGGAGACAAAATCTGAGATAGCCAAATCATTTAGAATGTCCGTCCGGTCACGAATATGTTAATTTTATTTTGATCCGATAAGTAGTGTAAATGGAAATTACATTATAACAAAAGTAACGTTGCCATGGCAACGAAAAGACGCGCGAAGTTTCTAATGCACTGCCACCTACAAGTAATCAAAATACTTTCGAGGAAGCAGTCTATTATTAATTGTCAACAAAGAGTTTAAATAACTGTTTTCCCAAGGAGTCAATGTCCTCTAGATGGCGGTGGATTTTAAAGTAAAGATTTAAACACGGGTTTACCCAAATACCTTGGCAATAATAAATAATACTGGAAACGCGAACGTCGTAAATTTTAAAATTTAAAAAAATGTGCAATGTGGGTCTAGCTATAGCACGTGCTCGCTTATCAACGCGTCCAACTGAGCGTTTTCCTAGTGTAGACACACAGTATGAACGGGAAAGGGTGGGGCTGGTATACGTGGAGTTTTCCGTTCGTTCGTTGTTTGTTAAGTTCGTCCGGTCAAAAATTAAATTCCAGCAAGTGTTTTAATAATTAAGCGAGCGAAGCGAGCGTTTCCATTTGACTCTGCCGGAAAAATTAGTCACTGTTTTTTTTTTTTTTTTTTTGTTTGTTTGTATGTCTCTCCGCCATAACGTTCGAACGGAGGCTCGGATCGAGTTGAAATTTTGACCATCCGCAAGCTTCGTTCTCGATTGAATGCCATTAGTTTTGTGGCAAAATCGTTCAAAAAGTTAAAAAGTTACATTAAAGTTAATCGAAAGTTTTTTTTTCAAACTCAACGGCGACAAAATCTGAGATAGCCAAATCATTTAGAATGTCCGTCCGGTCACGAATATGTTAATTTTATTTTGATCCGATAAGTAGTGTAGATGGAAATTACATTATAACAAAAGTAACGTTGCCATGGCAACGAAAAGACGCGCGAAGTTTCTAATGCACTGCCACCTAGAAGTAATCAAAATACTTTCGAGGAAGCAGTCTATTATTTGTCAAAAAAGAGTTTAAATAACTGTTTTCCCAAGGAGTCAATGTCCTCTAGATGGCGATGGATTTTAAAGTAAAGATTTACACACGGGTTTACCCAAATACCTTGGCAATAATAAATAATACTGGAAACGCGAACGTCGTAAATTTTAAAATTTTAAAAAATGTGCAATGTGGGTCTAGCTATAGCACGTGCTCGCTTATCAACGCGTCCAACTGAGCGTTTCCTAGTTTAATTTTATAACCACCTGTTGAAAAGATATATATTGCGTAATGATCGATCATTGTATAGTCAGTTTCATCAGTTTGCATCGTCATCTTTACAACAATGTTAATAATCATTAATTTACTTCAATTTGTTGCCACACTTGTAATTATTGTATCATGTACTTTTTACTGATAAAGTTCGCTAGACACATGTGGTCCTCTAATGTAATTTGGGCAAGATGTCAAATAAAAATTGAATTTATATAATAAGTATAAACGAACATACTCGACCATTTGCTGCTAATTGTCCTTTTTAATCTTAATCTATATTTTTAGTAAATCATAATCTTTGTTTTAAACATATAACTAAATGTTATCCATGTTTATGTTAAATGAATCCATTATTATAAAATCAGATTATTCCAAGGGATTATTTCGGTTTCGCGGGGCATAATATTGTCTGGTATTTGTACATGATTAAATAATTTTGTAGGAAGGCTGACCAAGGTGCAATGCATGCCCACTTCAGGTGTCTGAGCATGTATATTGGAGTTAGGACAATTGTGAAAGGGGTCCGAGGGCTGTTTAAATGGACTCGATCCCTTGCAATCGCATTAACGACTGAGGAAAACCCCGAAAAAAAACCTTCATTTAGGATTGCCGGCCTCGACGGGATTTGAACCCGGGACTTCCCGAAATAGAGTCGCGCGTTTAACGCTTGAGCCAACACAGTCGGTATGGTATTTGTACAACATAATGAACGCATACTTCATTAATTTGTCCATAAGATAATCATTACTGTTCTAAATGGCTATCGACAATTAATTAGTTGTTACCATAGCTACCAAATTTCTCTTGTTCTAAATTAATTAATTGTGGTTATTTCCACCCAAACAATAAGCTGACGTGGTGTAATAGAATTTCAGCTATATCATTAAACACACTATGACATTATATGTCCACGAAACATTGAGGTATCATATTATTTGAAAATTTGTGTTGTTTACTGCGCGTTTTCTTTCCAAAAAACAAATATAAAATATCTACATATTTATTTTTTTAAACGTCTGTTCCGTTTCACTATAAAAATATGTCTGAAAAAAGCTTACAAATACAACATACAGACGTGACATATACTTTTTTCGTAATAATATTTGTCAAATTCAGTTTGTTTATTTTCATCGTTGGGATATCAACTTTATAGAATCAAACAAATGTTAGCTACTGTATTGCACTAATGCAAGTGACACATTACTATATGATTATGAGATCAAAGGAATGCCAATGACCAGCTTCAGGCTCTTCTATTATAACTGAGTATATATTCCTGATTACTATACAGTAGACCAAACACAAACATGTTCTATCAACATAGAGAGTTATTTGAAATTAATTTTTGAAATAATAGCGTTTTTGTAACTCTTTTATGTTATTCAATGACTTCCATTTCTAGTTACTGATGTGCAACGAATGCAATAATTTCCACACAATGTTTATTGTTTAATGTTTATGTTGATCAATATTGTTTGTTTATTGTTTGTTTATTTATTGATGAAACAGTTCAACCAATTTATTATACAATGTTTTAATTACATGATGTGTCACATACCGCAATTAAGAAAATATGTACTCAGTGGCCCGATAGCTCAATTGGAGAGCATTGCTAATACGTAATGACAAATATATTTTTGAACATTGCTGTAAATTCATCGTATGTCCTTACAAAAGGCTTTTGCAGAAAGTTTGTGATTTCAAATGATGCAATACAAATGTAATATAAAAGTGTTTATTTATTTTTGTTCCATTTATCCATTGAGAATATAGTATAGTTAAAGATACCACACCACTGGCCGCTTGTCTAAGGGGCGATAAAGGTAAAGAAAATGTATATTTCTGAAAAAATCTGTCATTTTATGAAAGTTCTGCACAAAATGACAGATTTTTCAATATTGACGCTGATTGTCTAATGTTCTCGTCTACGAATGTAACTTATTAGTAATTCATAACATGGATTCACAATAAAAAAACTATGTTGTGAGTCTATATAAATATATAGGGATATCCACATTTTTTAGCTTACTCTTGATTTTCTTCTTTCCGTGTGTGTATTAATAGAACTTTAAGCATTCGACAGAAAAACTAAATCATTTAAATTGTACCTTTAAGATAAGGAAAATGTAAATGTATGTTGAAAAATATATTTTATTTAACATTACTTCTCGTGAGTCTCATCTCGTTTTTGTTGAATCCTCACTGTTTTTGTACGTGAACTGTTGATATGTTTGCCAACATTAAATATTCTTTACTTCAGTCTGTTTAAAATAATCAAAACACTTTGAAATTATCTGTTTACTTATAAATCGCAAAATTTCACATAAATGAAAAGCCAGTTATCAAGCGATTGTAAATATATGACTCACTTCTATTTACACAATGTAGGCTCTAAAGCCTGACAATTTTCACAGCACCCTGTCGAGTAAAAGCTTATACAAAGACACATTGTTACAAATTTCTCTTCCAACACTTCATCAACAGAACAATTTACTTCCAGCTGGCAGAATTAGTACGTCACGAGATTTCCACTGTTCTTCTACTAATATATTCACCCCTATCAAAACAGTCGCCCAAGTCTAGAAGAAGACGAAGAAGAAGACTAAGAAAGTTGTGGGGGATTCATTCGTGAGGCGCCACTACCCCGAACACATGGCGCATTGCTTTCTCGCATAGAATGAAATGTAATCCAGCTTCAAATTAATAAAACCAAGGGGAAATAACAGCCAAAATCCTACGACCCACGTTTTACTCCTAGTCGAATGCAAATTTATTTCAATTTAAACTCTGTAAACGAACGGTCGTGTTTTTCGAGCTGTGTTAACTGAGTTGGAAACCACCTAACACTCGGTTTAATTTGGGAACAATATGGCGGGGCGGTTTGTCCCCCGTACGCCAGTCGCAAGGGAAGGGGGCAGGGGGGGTGCTCAGTGTAACACTTTAATCCTACTGAAGCACATTTATTAATAAAAGCGACGTTTCAAACAAAGCAGTGAGTAAAAGAATGATTTTAAAAATATTGTTAAGTGAAAAAGTGACAACAATAGAATTATAGGAGGATTTTGAACGTTGCCATTATCCTGAAATGTTATATTTTTTAACAAAAAATCGGTTATAATTAATAACTCGTATAAGCCGTGGTCCATTCTACTTAAATGTAAAATAAAATAATTCCTTTCTGAATTCAAAACGCTTATATTTAATCCATGTTGACTTTTCCGTTTTGAATGTAACAAAACACTTAAGAGTGCAGGCCAAAAACAAAAAGGTAAACTAATATACTTCTTCGCCGTTAAATTTTTTTGTAAAGAGTATTATAAAATGTTTAACCAAAGTAACTTCTAATAGATAATTAAAATTATTACAATATTATACCCTGCATTGATTGATGTGCTGCGTAACGCTCGAGACTCTTAATTCGGAAGTATACTTGTTCGATAACCGACTCAATGATATTTCCGAGGTTTTCTTCAGTCTAAGAATGCAAGAATGACACTTATTATGTACAGAACGTTAAATACATAATATGAATTTAATTAACTGCCATTTCTGATGCTGATTGCATTGCGAATGTAATCTCTTTACAATGACACTAAGAAAATAGACGGCAAACCCACTAAGTAAAGATAAAAATAGCGATGTTACATTACAATAGGCAAATAATATTTCTCACGACACGCCACTTAAAAACTAAGATAGCAATTTTTAAAGTGGATCTAGATTTAAGCTCAGTATTTATTATTTTAAATAGCATCATTTGGAAACCACACCCATTTAACAAGTCAACTTTTATTGATGTTGGTATTTAACACATCGTAGCCCCATGTCTGTCTGAATAAAATGGCCTGTTTAACAGACCCCCCCCCCCCCACACCCCTCATCCGAGTGTTGTCCGGCGAGTGACTAGAGTCCCGGGGTCGGCGGTCACCCCCCCCCTCCCCCCCCCCCCGCCACAACACGGTCCTCCGGGCTCCGAGCCACATAACTCTCGCCCCCCACACACCGGAGAGATAGCAAACACCAGAGAGCGAAATTAAAAGTGCAGATGTTTTAATGTGTAATCTTCTAAGTACTCATTTATTATCTGTAACTTCTTGAAAAAACGCAAACTCGTCATAACCACGTCTAGTTAACTTTTAACCTTAAGATTTGATAAAATTCTCTTAATATTCTCATATTTGTGTGGTAAATCATAATATGTAGTTGGGTTAAAATACTGGTTCGGGGTTTTAATTTTATTTCCCAAAATTGGAATTAATATGATTGTGTGGTATATGCAATTTGTGTAAGTGAAGTCGTCCCTATTACGGCCCACTGAAAAATCATTTCTCCTAACTGGGTACACACAAATTCATTTTCAGTGTTCAGTGTTTTTTTTTCTTCAGCTATAAATGATAAATGTATTGAAAAATGATGATATAAATGTTTTAAAAGTTACCCACATAAATTTCAACCTCAATTGACAAAGAAAAAATATCAAAATTAAAGTAATGAAAAATTCGTAACTTTATAAGGTTTAATTAAAATTCTGTAAAAAGCTTATAAATCGTAATTAAAAATTAAAAAAAAGTATTGTTCGAACGACTGAGATAATTTTAAACATTACCTAACTTTAAATTATTAAATTGTTAATGATTTATAAAATTTGAAAATATGCTTCATTGAACCATTGTTATCGTTAACAACCTAGATATGATATAAGCATGCTTAAAATTTAATAGGGATTTTGTACAGCAAATTTTGAGACACGGTTGAAATTGGCAATCGCCCGTTTGAAAATATATCTAATAAACCAGACACCAATTGTTTAGTAAAAAGTGCCGGCTTACAATTTTTTCCGCTAAACCTGATTTGACTCCCACGCTAGCGCTTTCATTGCCAAGTGCACGCATAGCGATTAGCGACAAGCTAAAGTGCATGGGCGTCAATTCAATGATGGTAAAGGTAGAAATAGTATTGTCTTGGCGTAAATTTCATATTACATAGATATGAATCTGGAAGTATTAACGGATTTAGCTATTCACCCATTGTAAATGGAAACCCTTCATTAATTTCAGTTATAAGCTAAAGCCAACCCCTCCCAAGTCTCGCTGTTAAGGGTGGGATAAAAATACAGAGGTTGGAGATCACGGAATGGGGTAACTTTCAGGAAAATTCGTTTTATTTGGGTAAAAAATAAAAATGTGCAAGACTGGAATATTTTCTCATTGTTAAAGGGTTTCAAGGTATTTTTTATTTCGGGGCTGAAATTGAAAAGATTTAATAAAATGGCTGGTGAATCCTATTTTTATATCGGTTATTCGAAGGCAAATAATTTTGGCGTCATGATATAAAAGATTCTACTTTCTAAAATTTACAATCGTTGTTTATATTTGTTTCAGAGTTAAATTCACTTTTGTTGTTGTTTGTTGTTGTTGTTGTTGTTGTTGACGACAGTCGGGATACTCAGGTTCGATTACGGGCTTGGAAGTTTTCTGTTATTTCTACATTAAGTTCTACATTAATTAAAACATCGATTGCTGTGTCTAGGAAGAAACTTCTTTTACATATCTGTTCTCAAACGAGAATATGAAATCAGTTTTGTATTTTAAGAATACAAGCAGTAATTGTTCATCGGGTTGAAAAAATATTCAACAAATATTCAAACTTTAAATTTTCAAAAACCTAAAATCATCCAAAATTGTTATCTCAATTCTTTTTAAATACTTATAGGCCTACTGATAAGTGTGTACTTTTAGCCCTTAATTCTATCATTAATGATAACTTAGCAATTTTTACACATGCTGTGATTTCATTCTTCCGTGATCATTTTTTTATACAGTTTGTATTGTAACGTCCCAGGACAGACAAAAACAATGATTTTTCTATAATGCGCTTTTGTAGATATGTACATGAAATGTGTTTGTGAAACATTTTTATCTCTTTATTTGTTATATTATTTTGTAGATATATATTTTAAAATATGCTATTTTCACCTGTGACCATTTTCTGGACCATACGATCTCTTTTCACACCCTTGTCTCCGTCTCTATGTGGTGGTTACTATTCCCGCCTCGTCCTGGACCCTTCGCTCCAGTGTTGCCACCTTCACCCGACTCACTTCCGGTTGAATTGCTCGCCACGAGGTTCCGGTTCGGTGCTCGAGAGGTCCCCCCTCCCCCTCCCCTCAACCCCCTCCTCACGCTACCTTTACGTCCACACACGCTTTCCACGGTAAATACAAACACTACTTATAGAAAACCCCCAACCTTTTCATGTAAGCTAGTAGCAGTTTAGTATAATTCAAGGTGGTATAAATAACAAACATTGTCGTAGTTGGAATTGATTTTTTGACGTTCACAAAATTCAATCCTAAAATTTGTTATGAAAAAAATTTGATTGTACACAAAATAGGGTTTGAAGCTTAGTAAAGGTGGAGAAACCCCATGTTTATTCACTTACTATAGCAGTTTAGTATTAATTCTTATTATATCATTCATGTTAATGTTAAAGTAAATAACGAACATTATCGTATAGTTGGAATTGTTGATTGGATGGACACAAAATCAAATTCACATTTTCAAAGTTTGAGTACAACATATTTTGTTTGAGCGTTCAATTATTCTTGGTGGAGGTGCCGAGTATTATGACACTCCAAGTTTCGGTGGTGCTATCCCCGACACCTGACGTTCAAGTATTATCAAGTGTGGCTCGTTGGTCTTGTGGTTAGCGTCTCTGCTTTCATCAGTGTTCTTGGCTTAGGAATTTGTAAACGGTGACTTTGGAGCCGTCCTTGCAACGAGGTACATAATGAATTCGAAGTTGTTCTGAATCGGCCTTGTTGATTCTGGCGTTGATCCGCGGGTGTTCGTACTGTCCATTCCACTGATTGCTATATTTCCTATTAAAAGATATCGATCTACTTTTGGTTATCGCTCACTCGTCGATTGTGTCAGGGCCTATAGGGTTGGCTTGGTCGCTTTGGTTTAATGTCATCCACTGAAAATCAGTTATATAACTGAGTGGGTAGAGACTTTAAATACGATTCTTGTCGCAAGACGCGGACAAACTCATAAAAGAAACGTAATGTATGTAATATCACTTATCATTACAAGTTTCCAACTTGGACGGAGAATCGTATTCAATCCTTAGCCAAGGAACGATGGTTTCATTAAGTAAAATACCTTTACATTATCGCAATCTTGCGTGATTTGTCCACGACCGCAACCCTCGACTCAGCACTCTTGGTCACTACTTCACTGATTGGTTGAACCACCCCCTGCTCGGTCGGACAGTGAAGAGGCCTACTTGAGCGACCTGTATTTAATTAGTACCATCGCCCACCGCCGGCTCGCAGCGCGGTCAGCGGACGAACTTCAAAGAGGTAATTGGAGGATTCTCTAGGACACTTAGAATGACAAGTAACTACGTTAGGAATTAGGAGTGGACCTTTAATTAGTACCGCATTCAAACACACTTAACATTCCGAAGATAAAACTTGCAGACAACTATTTATTTTGTGTGTATTATTCATAATCATAGGCCTTGAAGTTAACAACAACGTAATCCTAAACATCTTAATTTTTAATATTGACAACAAAAATCAGTTTTGCACAAGTAGAAGTATGATGTATGTAAAGAACTTATAGGACTTCCAGCCCCAAAAAATATTAAATTATTTAGATTACTGTAATGGTAAATGAATTTCGATGCACATCAATCAATATTGTCAATAACACAAGTGTTCGATTTTGAGAAGAAGTCATACACATTTATTTAAATGTAATTCAAGCAATATTTAAAGGAACTCCTCACTACTTGTGTGATTATAACTTTGATCGGTCATGTAATACATTAGGTTTATTATAGTATTCTTGGTAAATTTCATACGTTTTTCATTCTTCAACTTTTATGTATGTTAACTTTACATGCTGTTAAATCCATGTACATTTGCGCAACTCTTTTTAACCTTTGTCAGATTATAAACTGTTCGTATTTCTAGCTTTTACACAACTTGGCAAACAATATACGGTGAAGATATTTTTATAAAATGTAATGTAAATCATTTTATTAATTATGGAATACTCCGTCTGTAAACTCACAAAAATAATAGACATTTCTAGTAATAAACTTTTCCATTTCAAAACAGAACTATCCACCAAACTTTTCCGCAACGTCGTCAGAAAGTTTTTATTTCGTACTTTGAGGAAGCATTATCTAAAGAGACTTCTGTGTACCTCATAAAACTTTGAAATAGTTTCATTTTTAACTTCTTACTTTAGTGAGTAATCCAAGTGCATTCATTTTTAATCACCCCTTTTTGGTTTTCTTGATGGTAGAGATAGGCTTGGTGATTGGTCTGTCGGTCTGTGCTGAGTTACAGTGGACGCGCCCGGGGGTTGGGGGGGGATTGGATTGATTGAAGTGATTGGCAGAAGGAAAGTTTCAGCGTATATACACTTGGGTTTCAAGAACAAGATGTCGTAAGGCGTATTTTGGTTCGAGTCTCGTTAAAGATACTTTCATTGCTTGCAAGATTCACAATTTGTAAACATAATAATTGGGGGAACATGTTTGTAATATATTAATTAATAAACTAAACATTATACATTTTCACACAGTACTCGTCTCTCAAAATTTTTACGAAATATACCTACACTTACAAAAGTAATAATTTTTTGGTCAATAATCAAGTTACATTATTTTTTAAAGAATAAGTTACAATAATGTATCAGTTTATTACTAAATCTCACATTCTTTAATTCATAGCGATATGTGTCGAAGAAATCTTTAGTTAAATTATTTACTAAATAATTACTTAGAAACTTAGCTCAAGTAAGACCTTTCATTCACATTCGAAAAAATATGTATCAATATATGTATTCTTATGACCACCTCCATGCAATGGTAGCAACGACTTGTTATAGTGTAACCCAGCCTATCTCTCTACCAAGTGTAACCCTGCCTCCAGACCCGCACCGTATCCTCCAGAGGCCTCCAGGACCGACGGCCACTTACTCACCAGACATTCAACTTCTAACACAGTTCAAACGTCCCGAGACCGCATTTAACGTTAACGTGGCTCCCTGAGGTTCTGCAATCAATTAAATATCTTCTCGGGGGTCATGTAACCGTTCGAGCGACCGAATTAAGGGCGGCTTTATTGGAGGATTTGGGCGACATTTCGGTGTGAATAGAAGTAATGTTTTGTATTTATCTACAATTTGGCGCCCAATATCTGGGGAGATAAATAATAACGCGACTTATTGATCTTTAAGGATAATATGAGGATTTAACACCAATGTTATTTGAATATATTTAGAATATACAGTCGATTTATTATTCTCGATTCTTACGTTGTCATAGACTTAGCAACGTGAACAGAATAAACACAAACTACAGACAAAAAACTCATTTTTAGATGTATTTAAAGTATACTTAAATAAATAATGAAGGCAGTGTTTAAGAGATGCACGGGAAAAATGTAACGACCTAGAATTGTGTTTTAAACTATACGATTCTACTCGCAGTTAGAAAGTGTCAATTGCCTATGTAGTCATAAATAAAAAATCATGTATAATTTTCTGTTAACTTTTTACACGAGAGGTGTAGAAAAAAACAATTTTTGAAAAGGGTTGTGCAGGAATTACTTAATGTAAATGAACCAGAAAAGTTACTTTTCTATTGAGAAAAACATAAAAACTATGATCTTTTGGTCGGATTTTTCCAAAAGAATAATTTAAATGAGCTAACTTTCAGATTTGAGTGTTATGCTATCTCTATATTTCTGACTTGGTTTTAATTCACTTCCTTGAAAATAATAAACCTAACGCGAGGAAATCTTAGCTTCACCAGAGTGTACCTAAGAAGGAAACCGAAGCGGCAAGCAGCGCTGTCAGCGGCAGATGTTGCAACCAGGGCGAGGGTTGACGCTAAAGTCACAACACCACGTGTTACGCGCACCCTGCTCAAGACAAGTCAAACAAACAAACAAACAACCTGGTTGGGAACACATTGTTCGGAAAGTGTTACCAACAAAGCGGCTTAAAATCTTTTGTAAGAAATAAAATGAAACGCTTCTGAAAGTTGTATAAGTTCATGTTGTTTCTGCTCGCATGCGTTGTTACTCATTTCAGTTAAGTTCATATATTTTGTCAATCAAAATAGAGTTAATTTTGTTTATTTTATTGTTTATCCTTGTAATTACATTTTTAAACAACAAGAAACGGCGTCGACGCTAGTAAATATTTTGCTAAAACACTTGAAATATTTATAGAAATCTCGTGCCGCGAAGAGCAATTGCTTAAGCACATGAAACTAACATTTTTTAATTTTTGTCGATAAAAAACAAACAAGAAACACTCACCGACAGTGTTGGCTCGAGCGTTAAGCGCTTGACTCTGATTCGAGAGGTACCGCAATACCGGAAATTCTGACTGAAGTTTTTCCCGAGGTTTTCCTAAGTCGTTAATGCTCATGCAAGGGATTGAGTCCTCTTAAACATCCCTCAGACATCCCTTCACAATTGTTCTTGTACCTAGTTAGACACTTGAAAAGGGGCATGTATTGTACCCTGGGCAGGCTTCTTACGAGAAACTTAGATACATTTTTAAGTTAAATGATTCCATCAGTATATCAAAAAATTATATGAAATACGCCTACTCTTACACGAATATGTCACAATCTCTCAGAACACGTTCTCAAACTCCTTGCTTTGCAACCTATTCCACATCACCCTTCCTCCCCGACTCTCTTCACTAAACAATCTATTTTTTCCTTCTACCGTCTACTTTTAACTCTGCCTCAGTCTGCTATTTGACATTGTTGCTACAACTCTAGTTAATTTCTTACTTTGTTTTCATAAACCAGTAACATCTTTAATGCATGGTGTGTTGTGTATATAAGGTTAAAAATAAAAAACAAATAAGTGATGTTTTATTTTAAAGTTTTATGTAAAATAGCTACACAGCTTCAAATCGTTACTCAAATAGTTAATAAATATATAAGTAATTAAATAAATAAATTAATTAAAAGTTATATAAATGAAAGAGTATTACCTAATTTATTATCATAGCATTCTAAAATACGATTGGGTAAACCTGTCCTCGATTGATTACGAAGTGTCGTCTAGTTAATGGATGAAAACTTGATGTCAAACACACAAAATTGATTTGACTTATGATATTGTCTTTAAATTAAATATATTTTTAATAACTATCCGTTATGTAACACGGTAGAACCAACAGACTTGATAAGATGTTGTAGACGAATGTTCCAACGTCACTGGACTAAATTTATTTAAAAATACCCATGAAGACTTTTGGTGGAGGTGCCGGGTTGAGTATGTATATTAAACTCTGTAATTAATATAGGTACATTTCAAATAATTCATTTTGTTAACATGGTACCCATTAAATAACCATATTGTACATTAATAAATAAACGTCATAACCTTTGTACTAATTAGTATATTTCTTCTTTTGCAGGTAAGGATAAAAAGTGCATGATCTCGCAACCCTTCCAAAGTTGGAGTCGCTCGTATTTTACGGTCTGTAACAATTTGATATATTCAACTTTGAGCGCAATAAATTGTATTGCACTTATTTGTGATTCTAACTTTTATGTTGAGTTCAAAATGTGTGTGATAGATTATGACCTTAAATTTACTTCAAAGAGCAACACGTCAATTATTCGTTGGTCACCATGTACTTACAACTGTTAAACAATTAGAATTGTAGCCATTAAGAAATGTTTAAAACAGTTCTTAACGTTAAGTGGTCCGATTTTCACTTGATTCGTTCCAGATGCCAATGCATCTAGAAAACAAAAAAGGCGAAAACGTTAAACTGCTAAACACAGAAAGATTTTGACATTCTCTATTGAGGCGTCAAATACAAGAATATTTGCACAACACATTTAAAGATATAAGAATTTCAACAAATGCATTATTGTATTTTTTATGTTGTGTTAGTCCTAGGACTTTCTAAACAAAATATTGCCAGTACTTTCAAATATGATTTTATTTTTTAACGCTGTCCGTATACATAAAGTTTATATATTTTTGGTGTATTTTAGTAAACTCTGCCATTGTGTACCCGTAATATCGGTTAACACATATTTAACAGTGGCATGGCTATATCCGATGGAGAATATAAAACAAAAGTAGGCCCTAACCTTACTTTTAACAAATATTAGTTTTGAGGGCGACACAATATATTTTCTTTTAGTATCTCAATTCTTTTTATTTTTTACAATATTAAGTTACCAAGGCTGTGGTTTCAGAGTTATTCGTATAACACGCGGTGCCATATCCAAGCACGTATACACCGTTGTGTTTCATTCAAACTTTAAAACTTTAACCACCTAGAAATTGGAAATGTTATGCATGGTTTTGTGTCTTATGAAATCGTTTGTAAATTCCGTCCACGTAAGGTATATGATATTAAGGTCTGTTCTCTGTTCCGCGGTTCTCGGTTTTATCCTATCTATCTGGAGCGGTCTGATTTCTGAGGGCTTCGTGGTTGGAAGGACTCGATCCTCGGCGAGATGAATGACGAGAGGGGTAGGAGGGGGGGACTCGGGGACGGCGGAAGAATATGAATTCCGCTAAACAGTTAATAGAGAGATGGATGTAGAGGAGTTTAAGGGATTGCGGTCAGTTATGAAGCTATGGGAATGGGAGTCGTGTGTTTGCGTGTGTATTCGAAGTGAGTTGGAAGAGGAGTTGAGTTGACTTGTGTTTAAAATAATCCTCTTATAAATATTTTATCGTACATGAATTAATATAGGAACATTTAGAATTAAACATTTGTATTTTGAACAGGCTACACATGGCTACACTCACACCATGCCTTGACCTTCCTGCCCTATACGGACAGGTAAATAACAATATGGTACGCATAAATTATATAAAATATTTTCTATCGTTGCATAACCTTTTTAAAGCTTAATTAAACATTATTTTAAATGTTAAGTATAGATTAAATTAAAGCAACGTCACATCAAAATTGGAAAGCTTTGAAAAGTACTTACATATTCGTTACATTATCTCTTATATATTTATGTATTTATTTATTTATTATTTATTTATTTGTACATTACTAACGAAACTAGAATCCTCCAGTTCACATTAGTCATAACTAATACCACATTATTGTGTCTTAGAAAACAGTTGCATCAACCACTTTACACTCTTCAAAGGGCTTACCAGAAATTTATTTATTTATTTATATAAGAGTCTAGTAGAGCACAAGTACCATGTATGTTTATGTAGTCATATTTCATTTAGTCAAAACTTCTATCAGGTTTTAAACAAAGGTATCCTGCTTATGCTCAAACACACTTAGGGAAATTTGCCAACGAGCAGATAAATTCTGGATTGTTTCCCGGGTGAATGGATTTGTATTTCCTGGAGTTTATTACTGAATAATAACAATTCCACCTAAGGGTTTGTTTCCGTTTCGACTACTCTACTTGATAACAACTATGAAACGAGTGTTATTTTACTTGGATGTGGATGGCCACTTGATATTTTATACTAATCAAACACTACACTCACCTTAAAAAACATTCGAATTTGCAATTATCGAGTATCGAACCCATGATCCCTTTACTCCCGCTTTATCACGTGAAGTAACTTTATCGATATTGTCAATCAATTTCGTACTACATTACAATCATACATGAGTGACTTGTGTACCAATTAACATCATGAAAGCTCATTGAAAGCTCGCTGCAAACTATAAACTACATCTATTGAAAGTGTCCTGTGTACATTGGGTTGAACAAAACCCTGTATGTACACTAACCCCAACAATCAACAACATGCTATATCACCTTTATATTTACATCACACTGCTCGTTATTTAACAAACAACGAAAACCTAACAGTTACTAAATAATATGATGTTTGCGATTAAATGAGTTGTATATACCTACGTTTCAAGCGCACTTCTCACAGTGGATATAAAACGATATAATCACTTTTGTATGAGCTTTTTTCACTCTCCTATGTTGTTTTATAATTGGAATTAAATAAAAATTAAATTGAATCGGTGTTAACACATTTCCATTCTTCTCTTGTATATTTCACCTCAATGTAATTGATGAAGGTCGTAAGTATTAATATCGTTGGTAATCGGGAAGAAAGCCTTTTTGAAGATTCACCTTCAAAAACCAACTTATTACTGATGTATATTGTTGGTAAGAAGTTCATTATTTAATAAATAAAATAAACAAAATCATTTTACTGCATTTCAAGAATATATTGTTTAGATTCAATTAAATCGTTTCAATGTAATATTTAAGCGTTTGATTCGTGCATATTATTTACAAACAAGATTTTTTTGTTTTAAAATAATTCATTCTTACAATTACCACATCTCAGACTTCATTTTATAAATCACACTTTTATCATGAGATGATAATTCCCCTCTCAACATTTTTAGTACATATCTTATAAATATAGATTTGTTGTACAAAATTTAACAATGGGCTTTTCAAGGATAATGCTGAAAAATCCAATTCAATTGCTAAATGCCAGAATAACGAAGATATTAGCTACGTTATGGGTGGTGGACATAAGGATAAAATTGGTTTATGTATGTTTGTTATAATTTTTTTAGTACACGTAAGCAATCAACGTTGTCTTTTGAAATTTAAAATTTTGTAATTTTTTTGATAACTTTTGAAGTTTGATATGTTTTTGCTTTCCATTGTCATTAATATAATTTTATTATTTGGTTATTTTTGTTATGTACTTATTATTTAAATGATATATCTGCATGTTTTCGGTAGATCTTTGTGAAATAACATAGTTGATTTTTGGTGGAGGTGCCGGGTTTAACACGTCAGATTGAATTGTTTGTAGACTGTTGCCTTGATATATTTCGTCATTTAAATTTTGAAAAATTCATTTTAAATTCATCTTTGTGTTACCGTTCTAGTTTATCTCAACCATCATCACCCTCAAAACTCTCAAGTTAGGTATAATGCGCCTCCGATTTAATAGATTTCCCTTAGTCTCCACATCGACACCCACCATGTGTAAGACAGACAACAAGCATTAGCGAAGGGGAAGAGGGAGGAATAGAATGATGAATGGAGAGAGATGAAGAGGAAGAGATGAAAACCAGACAGGAGGAAAATTGGAATGGAGAAACGGCGGATGAAAAATGACGGAATAAAATGTGAAGTATTTACTTTCATTTTTTCTCTTGTTCTTTTTCTTCTTTCTGGGAAAAAATATCTTTTTTCAACACTCGTATTTTGCTGGGGAACTTAATTTCGAAATAAATTGCTTAAGTCTGGGTGTAATCGTGTTTACTGAAGCGGAGTGTTCTGTTCAATGATCAACGGCAGCTCTCTCGCACTCGGACGGTTACGCGCGGAAATAAACAAGGATTTGATCATCTTTTCGGGGGAAATTTAAACGAATTCTAAGCAAATATTGAGGAAGTTCAAAATGTTATTTGCGGAATTTTTATTTCCGATGTTAAATCGTTGATTTCTCGTGATGTTTTTGTTTGTTTACTCGAAGATTTTTAGCTTGTTGTTTCTTTAGCCTGTGGCAACATTCTCAATAAGTAAAACTTTAAGATTTGTATTTTAATTCTCAAGATAAATAATTCTTTAAGAATTTGTACAACATTTTTTAGCTAGTTCTTTAATTTATTTACGTTATATTATTAATATGTGCAATCTTTAGCATATCTTATGTTCAAATCAAACTGTATATATTTTTTATTGTATCAAATTCGTTTATTTGACGAAACAATTTATGGATACATTTGAGAAGTTATCAAATAAAGAAAAGCAGATAAACTAGGCCTAAACTAAACAACCACCATTTTTAAAATTCGGTTTAAATTATTGAATTGATTATTTATGTTCAATGTATATGTGTAACATGATGCACATACAAATAACATAGACAATATATTATAAAATAGTGAAAATAACTTTAGAAAATCCTAGTATATACAAATTTTTTGACGTATTTGTGCTAACAT
Source organism: Sweltsa coloradensis (assembly GCA_024449915.1). NCBI lineage: Eukaryota > Metazoa > Arthropoda > Insecta > Plecoptera > Chloroperlidae > Sweltsa > Sweltsa coloradensis. The sequence goes on from JAMZAV010000182.1 coordinate 373,125, forward strand.
ATAATTAATATTACTTTTTCTAATATTGACGTAAGAAATATCTACTATACTTTATAGAAAACTCGTAGTTATTGTCATCTTTTTTTAACGAATCGACCGAGTACGTACATCAACGGCTAACGACGTCTTATTGAAAGGAGCGAGCGAGAAAGGGAGAGAGCGAGAAAGAGAGAGAGGGTAGACAATGAATGAGAAGGGCGGTGGAGGGGGTAAGAGAGCTATTCATAAGCCAGAAGTCATGTCCTTACAATCAATAAAGGCGTAATGAGAAAGCTAAATTGATTTTGAGGCGATTAGTCATTGTCTTTTGAAAGCAATAAGTCAACCAATAGAAATCGACACAGACGTCAATGGATAAATTACCTTGAACACTTCCAAAATTGACTGCTTTTAAGCAATATTAAGTTTGTTGCTTGGTCGATGCAGTTATTAGGGAGCAAAGCTTGCCACTTTGTCCGTCCGTCTGTCCGTCCGTCTATCCGTCCGTCTGTCCGTCCGTCTGTCCGTCCGTCACGGTCACCATTAAACATGACCTCCGTTCTTTTTCTATCTACGTTTTCATTCAAAACAAGGAAAATACGTGATGGCATGATACGACCCCGGCACCTCCACCAAAGATCTGTGATAAAACACAAATATAATGACACATTGGTTTACCTGTGTATCTACTATGCGAATAACAATGTTTAAATAAACATGTTCCTTGTAATTATTATTTGTTATACAAATATGTTTAAAATAATGGCATATGTAACGATTATGAACTATCTTTAAATTGTATGGTGATTTATACAGAGAGTAAATATCCACTTTGGCCGCAACCGCAGCATCCAGTCCCACATTAAAATCAATAAAACAAATTTATATCTTTACAATGTGTGTTATAAAATAAAAATAAAGTTTGTTATTTCGGATTTAGTCAATCATGTTACAAAAACAATTTTACGTCCTTGTTACTAAGGAGGATATACGATATGGGGTTTACGTAAATTTTTGTCCGATTGATTGAATGACACCACAGATTAAAATTTCACGCCTTTTCACGGAATTGGAACAAGAACTCTACGGTTATTATTTTTTTTTTAATAATAAATCGATTTTTAGGATTTGGTTAAAAAAAAAAAATTCACCAACGTCGTGACTTGCTTCTGTCTGATTTACAAAATACTTTTATATTCTATGATTGTTGGGTTCCAGTGTATGATTCTTCGAAAAACTATGCATAGTTTTATATACCTACACCTGATTCTTTCTGGTTGCTTCCAAAATGTGAATCGTGTCACATTATTTCTCAGATAATACTAACACAGTCTTGTTGAGTGAGTAAGGATGATAACTTATTTCGAGTTCGAATGAGGGGGTGAGGGGTAAGGTGGGGGGGGGGGGTGATCGATAGCTTCAGAGTCGAAAGTGATTTGAAAATCAGATGGCTCCAGTGTGAAGGTGTTTACTCAATACGAGATAGGATTTTGTCAAGCGATTCAGCTTGCTTATGGGGATGTAGAATTAGCCCCTAGTTGGAAGGGGTGCCAACTTAGCTGTGAAATATTGGATGAAAATACCAGCCGAAGAACGACGAGTCACAAAAAATAAATATACGGAAGTTTTCAGAGAGAATTTTTGATGAATACACGTCCCTCAGAATTGGCAAACATGAATTTGAAAATGTATTGGAAATTTTTGTAAGATTCCACGATTTTCGTGTTTTATTATGTGTAGAATAACACCTTGCGTCGACTATATTCTTTTTGACTCAATGATTCAAATACCCCTGCTCAATAGTGTCGGGATAGTAGGAAATGGCTCGAATGCTTTCCAACCATAATATTATGAATCCACTGGATAAAACTTATACTCATTGTGAATGATAATGAAGACAAAAAATAGTTTATCTGGTTATAAAATCTAAATTAATACCCATATATTTTTAATGTGGAATGGTACTTAAAGAAGTATTTAACCGCTTTACTCAAAATATATATTTCATTCAGGCTAATTAGTAATGAATTTAGCAATTAACAGAAAAATTATTGGGGCCACCATGACCTCCCAAAAAATTGTCAAACATGACATTTTTCGAGCTAGGTCCCATCGGCAAAAATCTTCCATAAGAAATAACATGGGAACGATCTTTATGCCCCGTGACCTTGGAGGATTTTGATAAAAAAAATTGGCCATTATTGACGTACTCTACAGCCTTTACTGTAAATTCTCTAACACACATAACAAAAACTTGTAGAAATACAGCCAAACCTTACACACTCAAAAGGAATGAGATCTAAAAAAAGGGCCAAGCTCATCTACCCTTCCACATAAACGTACAGTATCCCATAACAGCATCCTCGAAAAGCTTGACAAAATAGAATTTGCGATTATTAATTTAACGTAATAGTTTATCCAAGTTCTTTTTTTCTAATTAATTTAAACGTAATAACATGCAAATTCTATTTTGCCAAGCTTTTCGAGGATGCTGTTATGGGACACTGTACGTTTATGTGGAAGGGTAGATGAGCTTGGCCCTTTTTTAGATCTCATTCCTTTTGAGTGTGTAAGGTTTGGCTGTATTTCTACAAGTTTTTGTTATGTGTGTGATCTCATTACTTTTTCAAGTTCCATTACAAAATTATTTGCTAAAATATAATATTTTTATCAAAGTTGATTTTAATTCTATGGTATTAGCAGTAACAATATAGGATGTAAAATATCTAGACCCGGATTCATGTACATCCTGGGTATAGGTGGTATAACCATGGTATAACGACGGTATAAGGACTGGACCCCAATTCTTGAGTTCGTGGGAGATGAGTTGAAAACGCAATTTGAAAACGAAGTCGTTTTCGTTTTCGAAGGAATTGGTATTCTTGAACGGTATCGTGGAAAACGTCATGGGTTGTGAGTTGAAAGCATTGATATTAATTAAACCCCTATAGTAGGCTAGATTAGCAGTCTCCTATACCTCCGCACAGGCGCGAGCGTGGCAAATGAAGACTCAACGGCCCATTTCAAGATGGCGATTTGGTGTTTTAATTTACTTTGAATGCAATTAAAATTTGACTGCTTTTGAAGTATTTAGCTTTTTTGCATGGTCAAAACAGTAAATACGAAGGAAGCATGCCAACTTTGTCCATCCCTCTGGTCGTTATACGTCCGTCTGTTCGTCTATCCGTCGTAACTGTCCGTCCATTTTGCCGAACGTCTTGTCCCAAAGTCCTCCATCTGTACGTAACCCGTCCTTCGTTCTTCGTCCGGATGTCCGTCCGTCTGCCGTGTCTTGCCAGTTGTCCGTCCGTCTGTCCGTCCGTCTCCATCCAACTCTGTCGTCAGTATGTCCTCCGTATGTCCTCCGTCTGTCGTCGTCTGTCTCGATCTGTTCGTCGTCTGTCGTCCCTTCATAAACCGTCGCCATCCGAAAGACAGTCGTTTGAAATGTTCGTTGTTCAATTCGTCAACGGTAGCATTAATATGACCTCCTTGTTTTCTTCAGGTTTCATTCAAAACAAGGAAAATGTAAGTAATAATTTACAGACCCGCACTCCACCAAAGATCTGTGACACACATTAATTACACATTGTTTACCTGTTTGCCCAGGCAATAACGGTTGTTTTTAATAAACTATTCTTGTATACTTTTGTTACACAAATTTTTAAAATTAAATGGCCGCCAATTATTACTATCATTTAAATTGCCTATGATTTATAACAAGGAAGTAAACTATTTGCTGATTGCAAATCCAAGTCAGTTAATAAAAACTTTTTTGAAATATATCTTTACAATGTGTGTTATAAAATTTAAAAAGAGACTCTTCTATTTCGGATTTAGTCAATCATGTTACAAAAATAGAATTTCCCCTTGGTTACAAGCGGGACGACGTATGGGTTGTTACGTAAGAGTTTAAACCCATTAAGTTGTATGACACCAGAATTAAAATTTCGTTTTCACGGAAGGAAAAGGATCTACCCATAAAATTTTATTTTGTTTAATAATGGACCGAATTTTAGGATTTGGTAAAAATTCAAGTAAATAACATGGAACGATCTGTATCCCCGTGACCTGGAGGATTTTGATAAAAAAAAAGATGCCATTGATTGACGTACGCTCTACGAGCCCTTACTGTAATTCCTATATTTAATTTGTAATATGGGCAAGTAGTTCGGTCAAAATATGCTGATTACCAAGATGGGATGTGATTTTGGAATGCATATTTTTTCGTGTTTGGGGGTATATTTGGGCACAGTTTCAAGACACGATGTTATAAAGGGGCATTTTAGATTGGTACTATGCTCTTTGTATCTATGTGGACCAAAAAAGAATCAGGTTAAAGCCGATTTAACAAATTTCCCTAAACACCAATTTTCGCAAATTTCTGGATCAAAAAAATTTAAAAATTCGTGTAAAATCACAGTTACAAGATATGATTTTTTAAACGGTCATTTAAGTGTAGTATTGTGCTATAGATCACGTGGTTAAAATAATTTTTGGGGTTTTTAGCCCCTTTAAATGAAATGTTATTAAATGCATGAATATAATGAGACCGCGTCTATGAAAATGACACTGAGTGTAGGGAATGTTTGGTAGAGAACATTTTTTTAAATTAACAAAATAAAATAAAATTAGTAATAATATAAGAGTAAGAAATTATAAAATATTGTTTAAACACCATTTATTAAATTTAGTTAATATTAGAAAAAATCAACTTGTGCTTCAGTGATAACACTTTCTGGTATTTATACCTTTTTAAAACAACTATTTTTTCTACAAAGCAAATTCACATATCAGTTGAATTTAACCGTTATGCGTAATTTCCATGATTTTGCACAAAATGTATTGCAATAAATTTATTTTGTGTTGGAATCATTGGAAAAATATATTTCCCTGTAACATTACCCCGTCAACCTTGTTGACTTTTTGTAGCCGATCGTCCTTCTCTCGCCCTAACAGACGAACGACGACAATGAACGATTCCAACGACAGCGTAGAATCTAGTTAAGGCGTCAAAAAGCGTATTTTAAATCAATACCAACGCGGCAGTATAAACTGAACAAGGAGTGGTATATTCAGAAGTGGGATATATAAGAATGGTGTATTCAGAAGTGGGATACGGAGGATAGGCTTACTCCACGACTCACAAATCATGTGGCATTACGCTTAATAAATCATGGAGCCTCCTGTTCTAAGCACTAGACCTGGGGTGAAAGGGGGTGGAGCCTAAAGGGGGGGGGGAGAAAGTATCTTAAATAAAAGCATTCAATTTAACTTGGAAAATACTGTGAGTCCAGTTTGTTCAGCGGATTGTTTTGAAGTTAATGATTTATTGTTTTCTATTGTTCGGAGTTTTGAGTGTACAGCGTTGCCAGATGTGGATGAAGGATTGGAGTGCGTGATTGTAATTATTTTGATGGATGATGTAGTTGTAACGGTTTCGTTATGTACCAGTAATGCAAGGCGATTTTCAGGAAGCCCTAACAATTGAATGAATTAATTAAAAACAATGTTTTTTAAATTGTTAATCTTAGCGTATTATTGTCTTAAAAATACCATTTGTGCTAATATATGTTTTAATATGTTATACTTCTTTTGCTCAAAAGAGGCTACATTTATTACAAATATTATATATCAAAATGAGAAAATACAAAATTCTAACGCAGGAGCCTTCTCAGAAATAGCAGAATCACCAACTATGTGATACTTCGGCTTTCTGTGTCAGGCACAATGTTAGTAACCTCGCGCCTGAGGAAGGAATATCAAGTAGTTGGTGATTGCGCTGTTGTTTCAAACCGACTGGTGGTCAGATGTTATTTTTTTTTTATCTCTCCTGGTTTCTGTAATTTCATGATTTTTTTGTGTGATTTCAAATATTTAAATTATAATTATCAGGTTTAGTACAATTGTTAGCAAAATTACAATTACAATTTAATTTAAAATTATTTGATTAAACTAGTAAAGTGATTCCGAGCAATTTTCGACATAATAATGAACATTATTCATTTATTTTTATTTTTTTAAGTTGCTCACAGTGAGAATCAATGGAGTGTTCATTTTAACGACAAAATATTATTCATATGGAGTTAAGAAAAAAGAAATGAGGAGTCTAAAAAAATAGCATAAATTTTCAAAATTCTCAGTTGAAAAAGCGCATGCAGTTCAAAAGATAGTGTTTCTAAGAATTTTTTATTACGTTACGCATGTTTTTACTAAAAACGAGTCGGTTCTGCGTCACTCTTACAAAAACATATTTCATTGTTCAAGCGATATAAAAAATGCACACGAATACACGACTGAAATTTCCAAGAAAGGATTGGAAATGTCCTAGAAAACATTGCTGTTGGGTTTGAGATCATAGATCAAATTGTTCCTTGTTTCTCTATGAGGAGTCATACTCATAAATCTCAAGGGCCGGCTGTACACGATCGAAAAACACCAGAGAAGAAGAAGAAGAAGAAGTAGAAGAAGGGTGGAATATTACTCTCGGAGGAGAGTTCACAACTGTTTTTCAACTCTTGAAAACGGAGAGATGGGTTGTTATAAGATTCACGTAGGTTTAGCTCTCTTGGGTAACGCGTGGCAGTGGCAGGGTTACAAGGCGAGCTGCTTCCTGACACTCAACTTGAAAGTTCACAACGAAAAAAAATGTGAAATATGAGAGAAAATAATTGTTTTATCTGTCCTCTCCCTAAATTTATTTACGCTATTTCCCATGTATTTATTATTTGTTTTCTTAAAACATTTAAGACTTTCGCGGGCCGAATATTTTTAAAAAAGGTGCGGTTCATTTTGCCGCGTCGCGTGTTTACACTTACTTGTGTGTGAGTTCGACGTTTCGAAACCACCGTGGGTTCCATCTTCAGGACGCGTAAACACGCGTCGCTGCGAAATGACCCGTTTCTCGCCTTTTTTAATACTTATTCTTGTTTAAAATTATATTGTTTTGTTTTTTGCATTATCACCATTCTAAATTACATTTTTGAAGTATTGGTTTACAGCTAACTATAGTAATGAATCTATTTTGCACGTCATGAGTAAATATTATTGAGTTTGAGTGAAACCGAAGTAAAATATACACGTTGAGTGTTGTAAATAAACTGTTACGAATGAACTCAACCTGTCTTTTGAAATATTGTGTGTATTCGGTAATATTTATAAAAGTCATTTTTAAATAACTAAATTTTAATTGGATGCATTTAAAATATTTTTTTAAACTTAAAAATGAAAAGAATCTATATGAAAACAAGATTAAAATTATATGTGAATATGAAACTTTCTACGAGTGATGCTTAAACAAAAAATTATTGAATAGAGATTAGCATGTTTTAACATTTCCCATGGTTAACGTTATCGCAATTCATATAGAATATTACAGGATTCAAAACTTATTCTCATTGATGCCATCGGTTTAAACTTTAGAACTAACAACTTCCTACATCATTAAAGTAATGTTAAGGTAGTATAAACTTTGAATTTAAAATTATAAAATTCTCATAAAACTAGCCAAGGCGAAGCTATAATAATTAATGAATGTAATTAGTGTTAGTGGTTAATTAGTAACCACGTTAGCTCAGGAGCTTCACCAAACTTAACTTTCGTAATTTGAAAATATGTGCGGTTTATTTTGGCTTCGGCAATATTGGAATATTAAGCTAGTTGCACGAATTTAGTTTGAAATTACTTTCATGTTAGGTCCCTACACATTTTCTTTACAATCACCATCTCAAAAAAAACTTAAATAGTATGAAAACCTTATACATACAAGGGCTATCTAATAATTGATTTGAAGTTTTAAGTCCGACTTTCGAAATTAACCATTTTCTTTACTTTGATGGCGAATTATAATTACTACATTTAAATTTGGTTCAAATTTTGTAATTTCCATACATCAAAAGAAATTAAAAAAATATTACCATTTTAAACCATTACATGATTAATGTTTGTACAAAATCGTTCAAATTTACTATTGTCTCCGCGTCTGTGTGTAATGGAAGGTGCAGCATTACCGCAAGACACCTGAAAATGTTGATAAATGCGCGTAAGTTAATGACGGAATTCCTCTCGAGCGGATGAGGTGGGGGCGGTAATGAGGTAGTTTGTAAGGGCGCTCGACTCTGACCTGGGAAGCAGCGCTCGCCAGGCGCGACGGACGTTGCCTCAACTAGAAACTGAACGCGGGCAGAGTGAAGGAGTGCAGACTGATGACATGGATCAGCGCTAGCATACGGGACGTTAATCTGGAGGTTGTGGGTTGGATAACATTCTCTGATGAAATTCAGAAGGAAGATCTAGTTTTTTTAACTCCCTCTTGGCGGTACGCTATTCACAAATTTTAAAATAAAAAATCGGTCATTTCTTCACGACCCTATAATTTTAGAATTAACTGTCAAAAGTTGTACTCATATAATATTTTATATTTATTGGTCACCAACAACAGGTATAAAACCCACAAGTGTTAGGTTACTAAAACTAAACAATTAAGACATCAATTCAAAACCATACAAATACGTTAAACAAAACATTAAATACATGAACAAGTACTATAAAATAAAAATTATACAACACTATACAACAAGCAAAACTTGAATAACAAAACTATTCTATGTATAAAACGGCTGAAAGCCCAAGATGAACGTAGAAAAAAAAGCTGAGGTTATAAAATACAAAAGTGGTGAAAAGGTGATAATGTGACGATAATACTAGATAATACTAGGTTTGATAAAAGATAAGGCCTAGCTGTCCTTAATCCCGCCTAGAAAATAAATATAGACGTATATTTACTGACTATATTTCATATGGTTTTATAAAAAAATTATACATATTACAATTGTATATAATCGAATAATGTTTTTCCCCTAACTTTTCATTAATAAAACTTACTAAAATTATTTGTTTTCAAAAATACTTTCGTACCTTTTTTTAGACAAATAAGTAGAAAGCTAATAACTAAATAAAATACTGTTCCTCTGTGTCATCCTTATAAAAAATATGTTTAGTACTTGGCTCAAACAAAAACTTGTAATGAAATATGAGCACGCGGACACAGTGGACAACCTAACAAATATACAAACTTTAGTACACACAGACAGACACAGACACAAACACAAATAAATACCGACGGATAATGCATACACACCGATCAACACATTACTCATTCGCATGTACACAGTACACCCGCTCAAGTGACAAGCAACCGGTTACAATAGGTATACGCAAACAACAATGCAAATATAAACTTATGCGATACATATTTACTTAGATTTAATCAAATGAACACATTGAACTTAAATAGTTAAAATTGAAATGACATACGAGCTGTTATGTTATGTTTTATTAAAGTGGTACCTTAAAAACGAACGATTTTGAATTATTATTTTTCTATAACTAGAACTGAATAGATTTTTACACATAACTCTTGTAAAATATATATATATTAAAAACACTGTTGTTAATGCCAAATTATTTGTATTTTTCAACATATATCCAATTATATAGTTTAAATTTACTAAGTGAAAGTGAAATCTTAATAATTTTAATCGTGACCATGTCGCCTACCCTCACTTATAAAACAACATTATATTGCATGAAAATACACTCATGAAAATCTATTTTCAAATCTCAAAACCAGCCTATTTATTTATTCCGGGGGCTTTATGAGGACTTTCCACAACGGATAACGCGGTAAACGTGAAATCTGTGAAATCGAACGTCGGCGGGCGGGGGTGGGGGGTTGGTGGGGTTGGGTTGGATGATAAATGGCCACCATCCGGTCGCCTGGTACAACAATGAATATACTTGTTGAGTCCATAACAGCAAATCAGTCTCGCGCCCGTGAGTTACGCACTTATGGCTTATCAATGGACTGAGACGGGGGAACGGACTGAGAGAGGGGGTGAAAAATGGTTTTACATTATCTATTATTGATCTATTGGTCATGGTCAGTGGTAGAGGAAATCTTTCGTAGAAGAGTTCAGTGTTTTACACGAAGTGTGAAAGCAAGAAAATACAGGGAAAAAACACCAAAAGAAACATTGTTTTGGAGTGTTGTGATAACAAATTTATAAAGATATTAATATGTTATAATGTAGTATGTTATAGTTTAGGCTTATGTTTGTGGTTTGAATATTTGTATTGTAGATCCTACTGTGTTTAAATGTTGAGGTATTATATACTTTTTGATTGTGTATTTTGCTTAAACTTATGCTTATTGTTAATTTTAACTATCTACTTTATTATCAATTTTATTATTATATTTACTATATTGAAATGACACACAATTCTGTGTGTTCATATTTATATATTTATTGTTTTAATCAAATTCAGCATTTGCTGCCATTTTACATTGAGGTAGACTAAAATAAATTCAAAAGTATATTAAAACATAGAACATATCAAATCCAAAGATATAAATTCAAAATATTAAAATTGACCGCCGAAGGGGGTTTCACATACACTTCTGTCATCAAGTAAAAGTTCACTTTACATAAATATAAACCAATACGAAAACACACGTCTCTCCCTCGCATTGGTTTATATTGATGTTCAGTGGATAACATAATTCAATAGTATAATTTGGTGTCTAAATTTATGTGCAATAATTGTAATATATTATATTTTGTTGTGATAGTTAAGGCAGAGTACTTTATATTTGTTGTATTACTTTCATACAAATTTGGTGTTATTTAGTTGTTTATTCTTAGAATGTTCTACGGTTATTTGAATATAAACATATTTTTTCTCAGTCATATAATAATATACGTTTCTTTTACGAAATTAAGTTTTAATTACTATTCGTTTTTGAACTAATAAATGTTATAAACGATCTTCTTGAAGAGATTAAAATAATAAATGTAATTACTTAAAGTGAAGACGAGTGAGACTGCGAATATCTTCATGGTAAATAAACCCGGACAGAAAAGCCAGGGGAATCTTACCGAAAACGAAAAAGTAAATTGTCTTTCATGTAGTTACTTTCTTTCCCTCCCTCCTGTTGTTAGAGTCTGCCGTTCAATTTGTGATTCCGCACTAGCATGACACTCAAGTCTGTGGGTAGGGTTGGAATCTCAGATTGCGACGACTGTAAGATGTAAGCGGAGATGTAGGGGATATTTAATCAAACAAAGGGGTGCGATAATGTTTTCGTTTTAGTGTGGTCCAATTTGTTAGTTTTAATTGAGGTTTGTAAACAAAATGGAGGTCTCATGCTTCATCTCATATAACTTTAAAGCATAGCACAACCACCAGGGTTAAATTTCACTAAGCACGGGTATGGGAGTTTCATAATAGGGAGCGAAGCTACGTAATAAACATATTATCGAAGAACACACAAATAATGTATTAGGGTGGATTGAAATTTTTGGTGGAGGTGCCGGGTACAAAAATGTCTAAAAATACACTGATCACGACAAAGGGTAACCAAAACCATTCTGTGTCATTATTGTTGAAGGCAATGCCAGCAAATACTGTAATTGACGCATATAACAGTATTCGATGTCGGTAAGAAACGCATGCTTATCAGAGGACGTGTTGGGTTTTATTGTGGGTCGTGACACACATACAGACGGACGGGAAAGTTATATGTAGGTGAGTTTTGCTACCAAGAATATGATTATTATTTAAAGTTAGATTATTTTTATTGACTATGATTAGATATTAACGGCGGATAAAGAGTTGACATTTATACGTAACTAATTCTGTAAATATTTCGTGTTTTTGTGATTTTCTTAGTATTTTTTTCTTTTTCTTCTTCTTATTTTTATATATAATTTTTGAGTAGTTTTGCTTAAACTTTTTAATACTTCTCACTTAAATAATTAAGTATGTTGTCTTAAACAAGTTTTATTATCACTTAAAATGTTTTAACAATTAAATTAATAAAACAAGAAATCTTAAATGGAAATTATTAATAAACTTTTTATTGGAGGGTTTACTTACTATAATTGGCATTCAAGTTTAACCCTAAACTTAACTAATATTATTTGTAACTTGCTAAGCTCAACAATGTAATAAACAAAATATATGGCATAAAATACTGCAAAATATAAAGAAGTGTCTTAAAAATATATATCCTCAACGGTTGACGAGTGACCTTGAGACGAATTCCCCCAACGACGAAGGTCAACGTTTCAGAGGGTCGTTTTCCGCCGTTGCCTTTCGTTCGTTCTGCCTTGTTGCCAACTAGCATTACAAACTACACTATCCATATTTTCTCTTAAGGGGGCCTAATGGAATGGCTTTCGTCCAAAAACGTTATCTGTGCCTAGAGGATATGAGTCCCACTACGGCCGAGGAACTATGAATGCAAATTACGTATTTCTATTCAGAGAAAGAAACGCCCCAGGGTTGCCACCAAAAGTAAATATGAAGATTCGCAGTGAGAAGCCAAGATTTTGCAAATGGATTGAATACGTTCAACCCATGAATAAGTAAATAAAATAATTAAAAAAATCACGATTAGAGGCTATCCACTTAAAATAACCTAATTTAAAACCACTAAATAGTTAAACCATAAAAATTATATTATTAAATATAATTTGATACCGTTCATGACATTTGATGTTTAAAGGGATCGTTCACCTCTTATGTAAAGGTGTACCAAGACGTCTATTTACCTAAGTAGACTCCATTTACAACAAATTCTTTCTCGAAAATAATCATAATCACCATATATTAATTGTTAAATATGTAATGAAATTGACTACGTTTTCGCCACTTCGCTGTACTGGCAACAACGCACGACACGGCCTTGGCTTCAGAGTCGAATAGCCAGGTGTCGCGGCGAACTGAGTTATCGTATTGGACATTTAAAGATGCTTGGCGAGGGGGGATATGACATGTAGTCAAGTATGGCATACTCGCTTCAAATTAGGTTGAAATAAAAACGCATGACATGTGTTATTCGGCTCAAGTGTTAAGTGTAGAGGTGTTTACGAAGTTATGTCGTTTTGACAATCGACTTGATAAGCGCACAGCGCACTTACTGTATATACATTCAAAACCCTGTACACCTAGCCGAAATATATATTTACTGCCGATGCCAGTACGTTATTTGTTCATCCTTTTGTCGAATATGTTGTTGATGTGGATTTTTTAATCTTTGTTTGTGTTTGGAATGGTTCTTCTAATCTTTTTACCATAAGATATATTATGAGTGGGGTGTGCCTGCATACTCCAACGATATAAACAAAAAGCGATAAGCTAATGGGACTAAGAAGGAAGAGAATAAACATTAAACACTGCCCAGAAACCTTACGCAGACCTCTTCACATCAGTTGGACACGTGCACTCGTTTCGATCAATCGTTCATGATGACATTGAGGAGTGGTGTAATAGGTGCAAAAAAATAAGAATGTTTATTATACGTTACAGGGCAAGCGAATTCTATTCAGTAGTGTTCGTGTAGAGTTTGTACACAAAGTGTCAAAATGTCAACCGACAAAGAGTCAAATTGTTGCGACGAGAGTGACTTTATTAGTGAATTGCTGAGTCGGCGCAGTGTATAATAACTAAGCATATAGTAGTTTTGGGCAGATGATAGTTTTCAAAGATGTTCTCAATATTTTACGCCACGAAAAGCTTTGGAAAAAAACATCCATCAGTACAATAGAGAAACATTGATGTCTGGCGTAATAAAGTAAGCATACCTCCTCATTGTTTATGTCTACAATAACGAACAGAAACTGATCTAACAGGCAACATAGATTTGTTATTCATTCTGTATACACAAGTGTGGTCATAAGGCGGCTTTAAATAATAAATATACGGAGTATTCCATGAGAAACTAAAATAAAATGCCGCTTGGGATAATGATACATTGTTAATCGGTTTTCGGATAGATGTAGTACATGCATAACGCGCGAGAGTTATTCGGGAGGTCCGCGGTCGATCCTCACCACTGGCAATCCTGACATTTGCATGATTACAGAAACTGCTGTTAGCCCATAGCGTTTGGAAGTGCAAGTAATTCTGTATCATATGTGTGTGTTTGTGGGTGTGTAAGAATCGCTATCGCGTGTATTATGTTGTTGTAGAGGCAATCATTCAACTCCACTATTAGGCCTACCTGTCATGATTGGCAACATATAACTTTATAAGAACGTGCCAATATAATATTTATTCCATTAAATTGACGACAACAACGTATTTGTTTGAACAACAGGTGTTGGATTAACTGTAACGCATTGTTAATCAGATGATCGCAGGCCTTCCGCTTTGTTTTCAGTAGAACAGACTATCTCGACAGATAGGCTGGGACCTGCCTCACGCGTTACTCGCCGCTAGTAGCTGTGCTGTGTTGCAACACCTCGCCAGTTTCGGGTCAGTGACGTCACTGACCCGAAGCGCGCCGATGAATTTAAAGACCCCTATTGACGTAGGTCTGGAAATATACACAATGAACTTAATTTTTATGTTCGTACTTGGTTTTAAGAATAACTTGTTAAAGAGGTGAACGGGCCCTTTAAGTGCAAGTGCGTTCCAAAACATATATATTCGTCCATATTTTTTAATTTTGACTTCCCACTAGTTCTTGCCGGCAGTTTTTTTTTTTCAAAAAAGATTTTAATTCCATTATATATTTATAATTAGTATTCCGGACCACAAAAAAATTGTGCCATGCACCAATTATAAATGGATGGAATGAGTGATGAATATTATTGGTTGATTGGTAATCGAGCTGACTATATTATTATTCAGATAATAAATAAATTTAATAACAGGTTATACGTATATGTTTACTGTTGTAAATGTCAATCATTTACTTTTTACACAAAATTAATCATTATAACATGATACAATGGAACAGATATAAAAACCCTCAACAAAATTTTGACAAAACAAAGCTTCAATATTCATAGCATCGGTTTTCATCATAATAGTTTCATTTCCAAAAGTAGTTCAGAACATCTTGGTACCTATAAAAGTTGATTTTACCTCGTTTAAATCACGTCTGTCAGTGGCTGGTATTGAGGCAGCTTCCAGCATCATGTTCCGTCGACGTCTCTTCCAATAATGCCATTACACGTCTGACAAAAACAAAAAAAAAACACTTCCACCCTCCGAGAACATCCTCAATATACCCTTTGTCCTTTTTTCCTGGTGAATTTCTAAGCATTTCTATTCAGTAACCTTGGTAATTACTGAATGTAATTTGTCTAGACGGATAATCAGTGCTACTCGTTCGGCATAACGACGTCTTTTTGCTACGTCGGCTTGATGCTATGAGCACAACAAGGTTCTTTGCTTTCGGCTTCGTCTCTGGCCATGTTGAGAAGGGGGCACGGTATAGGCCTGCTCGGATGTCACCTTGGGGACTCGAGAGAGAGAGAAGTCAAGGCTGTGCTGAAAACATGGGACTTGTACAGTCTCATCTGGAAAAAGTGTGGCCATAAACATTATTTTAGGTGAATCAACCATGTTTTTTTAATTTCCTTTTAAATATGCAAAAGAGTAAAATATATAGTGATTTGCATTAACACCTGGCTCTATTAGAACATCAAACATTAAAAAACTATCGGGCACACGACAAATATTGCCTCTTCAACATAATTTTAAACTTCAGTTCAACTTAGCACACATTCAACTTTGGGAGTTGTGTTTTTGTGTGATTAATTTTTAGTGTTTCCTTGAAGGTATCCGAAAGAAAAAAGGAAACAAAAAATATAAATTTTCTGATATTTGGTGCCAAATGTAAAGTTCCTAGTAAATAACTCTTCAAAATATATTATTACACTTGTAGCTAATCAACAATTATGATAAAATAGATATTTAAAGATTTACGTGATTCGTTGAAATGACTCGAAGTTAAAACGATGTCATTGTTTTGGGTAGTAGCGAGATAAGTTCATGAAGTTAAAAGGGAACATTTTTACCATCCCCCACCCCCACCCCCTACCACCCCCTACCGCCCCCTCCCCCACCCTCGCGTGTGATGCGAGCATCATCTCGCTACTCTTTCAGCCTCTCTTTCTACTAACAGCCGAGTTTATAGCCAAAAATTCAAATACATTCCATAGATTTTCGAGAGAGAAAAACTTTTAGAGTTGACAAGAGAGGCAAAAAATGTCAGGGAATGTTTGAGATGTAGGTCTTTGTTTCGAATTCACGAACCGTGAGCTAAAGTAGGTCGTGTTATGAGTGAGTTCTGTGTGGGACGTGATGGGAGTGGGTTTTGAGTCGGTTGTGAGTGGGTCTTGAGTGGGTTGTGAGTGGGTCGTGAGTGATTAGTGAGTTGGTCGTGATATGAGTGAGTCTTAAGTTGTGAGTGGTTCTTAAGTGGGTCTTGGGTGTGTTGTTAGTTGGTCGTGACATAAGTGGGTCTTGAGTGGGTCTGTGAGTGGGTTGTGAGTGAGCCGTGAGCTGTGAGTGAGCACGAACTGGATCTCTACTCCTCTATCTGTAGATTCGAGGAGAAGGTAAAAAAAAACATATGTTTTCCTTCTCTTAGCCAATAAACGTTAAAACAAGAAAATTATTCGTCACTGTAAGTTTAATGTTTGCCACAAAACACTCTCCGACTTCTTGCATCGCCTGTCATGAAATCTATTAATACAAAATAGTGTCGTAGAGCATCGCTTTCCCTGACGTAAGGTGATATAGTAAAAGCTTTCACGTGTTCGAAAACTGTTCGGAAACTTCCCGAACGAGCGACGTTTGGTCTTTGTGACGCGTCATCCGCTTCCTCCAAACATCGTGATATCGAAACCGCCATTTTGTGTCCTTTGTGCCCCTCTCGCTCTCACAGTTCATCGTAATGCAAATCCCTCATCTTTTTATGATAATTCCCGACGAGAAGCACGACTTTTGTTTTTCTTGTTTGTTGTTCTGTTTGTCGATAACTTTTTCTTTCCTATAAACCAGTTTGGTCGTGTTAGCAATTCCAAATCGTGGTGATGGAGGGGAGGGAATTTTCAACGACTCTAATCTTAAAAAAAACAGAGTGGAAACCAAAACCGGGGGAATTTGCCTTGTTTTATTTTTCCTTCCTCGAAACCTCTCATATACTCGTTGAAGTGTTTGTTTGAAAAAAGTTTATGAAGTTTTTTCTTTAAATATGTCTGAGTTTTTAAATTGAACAATTTTGTTATTTACTCATAGGCATTTTATTTGCTTTGAGACCAAAAAACCTACTTTGTACGGCAAACACACATCAATTTTGTTTGGCATTGTGATTCCTTTATTAATTCTTTATTCTCTTGTGGCTTTGATGAAGTCAAGTAACTCGCTAAAGGACTTATTATATTACGTTCAATTCAAATGAAGATTTTGGTTTTTTTGTGACTCCGTTTCACAAACAAACACAATCCATTTACAATCCTCAACGTTAAGAATCTAATTCACTTTTTACTCCCACATAAAATAACATTCATTTGTCTTATATAATACTTTCAAATCACTAAATGTGTGTATTGTAAATAAAAACATACTACATCGAATGAAAGAAGCACAAAGTATTTGTATTAAAAGGGGACTTTGATAATCAATAAAAACAAGAAAGTGCGCATACGAGTGTACCGAAATAGGGAGCGAAGCAACCCAATCATCAGATTGTCGAAGAAGACACACGAGTATAATTTCGTCCAGAGATAACGTTAATTTATACTTTTGGTGGAGGTGCCGGGCCTTACTATATCTCTTATTTAAGTAACGCTGGCACTTTCCTCATGACCCCCAGTGTCACCCAAAACATCATCCTTGCTGAAGGAATGTTGAGAATCGCATGACAATGGGAGGTCTTGTTCGGTTTTATCGGGTATTTTAGACGTGACACGGAAAAAAATTTATGAACAGGAGAACTTCATTCCCATTCTAATTTTTGTTTCTTTATTTTCTTTTCTATATTTATTTAACTTCAAAATGTGTATACAAAAGTTAACGTAAATAAACTATAATTTTGTTTATTAATCATTTAACGAAAAAAAAATAAGTTAAGTTTAGACGCATGAGTTTGTCTTCTAACACGTCACACGAATTTCGTAAAACTTTTACAAACCACAGGAGGACAAAAACGATGTCATTGTGTCTGAAATAGCAGTAAAGGCCATAAAAAGAAGAGGATCCATCTAGGATACGAGTGTCAACCGGGTTGACAACTAGTGGATTGTGACAAGTTGTATCCGAAACGTTTGAAATATTTTGATAAGTAATTCTATTATGATCATATCGCATAAGGGAAACGCTGACATTTCATGGTGACCTCAATGTCTACATCAAATTTTTACTGACATCTCTGGATATCATGATCAAGCTAAAGAATCCATTTCAAATCATAATTAAATAAAAACAAATACGGGGATGGAAGAGTCCTATCTTTGTGATACCTCCATCTGATAGGGTTTACCGAGTATATAGTAATTCCCAATGATATTTAGCATCTATAGTTGGCTAGACCCCTCATTCATTGGTTCATTGTCGTGACAATTAGAAGCCATCTTGAATTGGTCACTTTGTATGTTAAATTAGGTTGTAGCGATTTGTAGCCAAAATATTTTTCAAGATGGCTGCCAGTTTGACAGGTGAGCATATTAGCCATTAACACCAAATGATTACTAAATTCCCTAATGCAATAACTTCTTATTGTTTCTGGTTGGGCATTTCCATGCTGCACAAGCTAAAACCATATCAAAACAATCCAGAAAAATACTTAATCGCATTTAAAACATAATGTAAAGCAAAAAATTGAAACGCCAAATCGCCATTTTGAATAGGTTAGATTGACGCTTAAATTAAGTACGCTCGCGCCTGTGCGGACGTATTGGAGACTGGGGATCTAGCCTACTACAGATGTTAAATATCATTGGTTATTCCAACAAGGAAGCTATCCTTACCTCCTGACTTCAGGATCGCCCAAAACATCCAGTATCATCCTTGTTGAAAGGCAATGTAGACAAAGACGCATGTCAAATGTAGGTAATGTTCTGTTTTATAGTGGACGTGACACTTGTAAAGACGAACGGATAAAAAACTATATTGTCCAGCATCCCTGAATTTAGGTTAGAACGACAAAGGGTGTGAGTACACTTGAGATTATGTGTTCATTTTGCAAAGAGTATTTTATTTGTATGGATTTAGAACATGAAATTGACAGCTGGCATTGTCATAAATATTATAATTTATTTTACAAGTTTACGAACAATTCGCGCACAATTGTGGGTGGACTCTTTAATTCAAATGCGTAGCGATAACTTTGTTGAACGAGTTATTTATACATAACATATTCTATTCAAGAAGCTCGAAAGTTTTTAAATGTAAATAAAAGACTGCCTGGTAGTTAGGGTTAAATTAAAAGCGCTCCCCAAAAAAATAACCAAGACCAAAGAGTCCAATTAAAAATATTGAGTTGATTGGCACTTCATAGATGAAAAGCTCTTAAACTAACAAAAGATAAATTAAAGTTTGGTGAAAGTACGGTTCTGTTTAATTACTTGATGAAGTTTATCGATACAACTCAATATTAATTCAAACTGACGATCGTCCTGGTTAAAGAACATAACCAATATTAAAACCACGCGAAATATCGCAAAACTGTTTGCAGACACCCAAGTGATTTTGTAAGAACTATAGCCTGCACGAAAAAATATTGTAATGTGGTGGCTATTAAGTTTTTATTTGATATTAATTAAATTAAATTTGAAATACAAACCGCACCGATTATTATATATAAATATTCTTCTTTGCATTATTGTTCTAACAAAACCACATAGCTGTCTTCAATTAGTTTTTAGATATTTTGTACCATTCTTGAGAATATCACTTAAAAACTGTCATTTCTCGTGGTTGTAATTTGGCGGTAGTCTTCCACTTAACACTAGTTCGAGTTGTTATCGAGTATATATTTCTTATATTGTGGAACTAAAAAAAACTTAAACAAATACTTTATTTGCACCTCTCTAAAGGTACAATCTGGCTAGTCTTTGATTTATGTAACGGGGGTAAAATTGTGCTTCTACCTATTTTGCTGAAGATATTGGCCCAGCCATGTAGGTAGTTTGGGTCAAATGTTGCATCCGTGACAGTTCAATCCAGTAACGGACATTTTAGTTTCTGTTCCTCTGCATTTCTGTGCAAAGTGTGTTTATTCGTCCTCAAAAAACTATTTGAGCATATGAAAGTTGGTGTGTAACAATAATACTATATTCAAACCTGTGTTAGATTGTGTACACTACTTACTCAAATTCCTTTCACAATCTAATTCATTATCCTAAATAGGCTAATATTAGGACGTAACACGGTACTTTAAATATGGCAAAACAATATCTTGACTCTTGTTAAGTCTTTTTTTAACTAATGGTTGTACAACAGCAATTGTAACAATCCAAATTAAATAAGCAGAAACAGAACGACCATGCAAATATTCGGCAGTATATCATAATAATTAAAAACACATTTTAACACAATAATAGATGAAGGCCATTCTCTTTTGCAATGTTGACTTTTCATTGACCGTCGGGCAAGGGGGTAGTGTCGACATGTTGGTTTCAGTTTGACTGCAAACAGTAATAAAATTATCTCGCCGAGTGCAAGTGTAGTGCCTAGAAACGCCGCTAGGTGTTGTAACCAGCGCCTACCTGCTTTCAGCGGGTATAATTGTCGTCGCTTCACGGTGTGAGTCCCCTGGTGAGAGGACCGTGTACTACGCGACCTATCACATTGTCTTCGTGAGAACAGTGAGGGGATTAGGCTTATAAGGGATCGCCTTCCGTCCTATAAGAGCCTTGGCGTTTTCTCCCATTTGTTATGAGCGTAGGCGCAGAATGGGATTCTCTGTTACTCTGTTATTCTGTTCTAACAGAATGAATAATACACTCGTTGTCTGTAGAACAGAGAGATATTTGTTTATTAGAATTTGCTTCATAGTATTATTTTATGGAAAAAATATTTTGTCTTTTTATGTAAAATGAGTACCATATTCTCCTGCAATTGTATACTGTTTCTTGTGTGTACATAAAAAAACGGTATTTCTTTCTTAAATTATTTTTTGTTCTTACTAACTCACAAATTGGTAACCCACAAATAATTCTACAAATTTTTCCTGAGTATCGACCCTAAGTTATTTTACAACCAGTAAGATACATTTTCTTAACATGATTTGTGTGTGAATCTAGTACAGCTTTGTAATGGTAAAATATAATTATATAATCTATTTGTGTATTATAAAATTGAATAATGATATTTCGTTTTCGTTTTTCTAACGTTGTATAAACAGTATACTGCAGGGCAACAAGGTTTATTAAGCGAAATAAATTACATTAATTTATATTAAAAACAATTTTTGGAAAATACGTATAGAAATGTATTGTATATTGTGATGAATGTGTTCTTAGGCACTTGGCACTTGTGGGTGTCAGAGGTGAATACATATTTAAATAAGTTATGTTATCTTAAATTATTGTTTAAAAACAGGTTATTTTATTTAACTTATACAATACAATACAATACATAAATCGTAAAATTTTTAATGCTACCTCAGAATTATCCTAATATATTAGAGAACCTTTTATTATCTCGACTTGGCTCTCATATTCATTTGTTGTTTATCAATTCTAGACTTTAATTCAGGATTTATCTATGCAATCTGTGTACTGATAAATAATTCTATCTCACATTTACCTCTGCATTATAATCGCTTAGCCTCTAGGCATATTAAAATGCAATATTTATCCAAACAACTGCGTTGAATTAAAATCCCATTCCTATCTGATGCATCAATTTCACCTAAAGCTTACCCTACAGCGTGGAAAGGGCGATGTATCGTTATGAAATTACTGCCCTTGTTTATGTTGGTACAATCTAATGTACCGTAAACAAACACGTATTAAACGGGCGCACGATTGAAAAGCGGCGCGGTGTGGAACTACAGAACAGAGCTGGCAACTTGACAAACCCAACTACCGCTCTCGGATAATGCTTGGCTTTGTGCAATGGATTGAGTCTGTTACAAGGGAACTGCGAAGACTCGAGAGTGGCTGGGCTTAGAAGCTATTGAGTTGTCGGATTGTGTTCAAAGTTGGGATTTAATCACCATCTTCGTTGACATTTGGGGACAATTGACTAAGTAGAGGCGACGCAAGCATCAAGTGTAATGCCTGACGTTAGTGGACTTGAATGATTAACAATCAAACATTAAGATCGATTTTGACTTTCAGCACGTCAGAGTCACTATACAGCAAGATGAAGCAGTTTATTACATCTTTCTTTCAAGATATGGTTAGTCAGGATTATAATTTTTTACTCTGTTGTCCATGTTTTTGTAGTAATATTATTATGTTATGTCTTCAAAGCCGTTTTTAGCTATTGAATTCAACATCATTCAGTAGATCAATTGTTTCAAAATCTACACCTAAATGTTTTTTCCATTGTTGGTATTTTGTTATTTATTATCAAAGAAGAACTTCTTGAACACATTTAAATGTAGATATGTTTATAATAAAAGAATGTATTTGAACTGTCACCATTGTGTGAAATCAGTCCAAAATACACTCTTCCCACCATGGTGTGACTCGCAGCTATGGCTGCGTACCATTTTTCTTCAGTGTCACCAGTACAAATGGCAAAAGAGTTTTCTCCACAATAAATACGTATAATTTTAAGAGTTAACAAACTCGGTATTGGACAACAAGCATGAGCAAAACGAATGGCTTAATGCACTCGACATAAACATAAACATAAACGTAGTACAAACGTTTCTTGCTTCCAATCCATTCTACCATTAATCACTTTATAAATTTCGAACTCAAATTATTAGAAGCTTTTCTAATATTGACTAAATCGTTATATTTTGGTAAAACACTCCATATACAATCAATACATTTATTTGAAGTTGAAAATCAAATTTTCGTTTCCTAAACTACATAATCTTGATGTCTAGGTGGTCTTCCTTACTTACTTACTGCACACAGGTTATCTTGAATGGGCTACTTAACAACGATGATACTCGAACTTAAGACACGATGATAGTCGAACTTCTCCGAGCATCCGCCAGGATGATACTCAGACTCTCATGACAGACTCAGAGATTCAAGGATGTCTAGAAACTTTGTCAACTGCACCACATCCACGATAATGATATAACTTCGTCCCTACGTCGACCCAAATGAGTAATTAACTAATTAAAGTATGATATTATATTATTACATAATCACAATCTGCACGAGCTGACACACTTTGATACTAATGATTAAATACGTCATGATTTTAGTCGTCAGACGGTGAAGTGATCATTTCCTCTTGGTCGTTTCTAGTCGGATCACGAATCGCGTGGTTGATAATCTTACCTTTGAGTCAGTGTTAATCGTCTGAGAAACCACCGAACTCCGCCCCCTCTTCAGATTACCCCCCCCCCCATTCCCCAACCCCCTCTCTAACCACTTCCCTTTGATTTGGAATCGCTCTAGAAATGAGAGAGCCGTTATGTTTTTGACATGAAAGACGTCCGTGTCCGTCAAGTCGCTATCGCCACCGTCTTTGTGTGACGTCGTGTCACGCCCCACCCCCTCCTTCCCCCCCCCCACCCCCTAGAAACCATGTGAACATCAAAAGCCGAACTGCGTACCCGCCGCCGGCCAGACGGTAGCTGGAATGCTGTGAGTTTAGCGTGGAGAAGTATCGGAACATTCCTGGGTTTGATGTGAGCTTAAGGATTCACAACCTTCACTGGTACCTTTGTAGACAGGTATGCTTTTAAAGCAAGAATTTTAAGGTATTTACGGGAAGAGCTATTCTGACAAAGCATAATTGAATAAATGGTAATACCATGAGTGCCTATGCCGCAATTTAGTGGAATGTAAGCTCTTTCATTAATTAAAGGTATTAAGTGCTTAATTTTGAGAAGCCCAATTAGAAATAAATTGCTGTTAGCAATGATGACTTCAGTTGTATGTTGTTGCAGGTTTTAAGACTATTTGAAAACAACGTTGATTTGACTAAATTGCTGAAAATCGATTTAAATGCAATTAACTGAAATCATTGAAACGTTGAAAATTTAGTTTAAGACAACAATAATATTATTCCATTCATTAAGAATAAATTTATTATATTTTCAAACTACATACATTAAATGTCAATGTTAGTCTAAAAGATTACAATAAAATAGTATTAACAAGAAAGATACGAATGTTCATAAAATATCGTTACTTGAAGATATTAAATCAATTTAATGTACGTATTCAAGTAGCCGTTTATACATTAATTCTTAAATTTGCCAAATTTGTAAAGCATTACCTATTAATCCCAAAAACTTTAATCCTAATATATTTACTATGAAAGTTATCTTGTGGTTATAACTTAATGAAACATGAACCTAGGCAATTTTTTTCTAACGAAAGCACGTACATACCTTATGCACAACTAGCTTCATGCTTAATGAATGGAATGACTATAGTTCTACAACATAATATTAAGAATTATTGACTTTATATGACTGACAATCTTTCTTAAACTGAACATATCAAACACGTTTGTCAAAAGACATGCTTCACTTCATTCATTAAATAGACTTAAGAACTTTCTTCCAACTAAACTCAAAAGAATGCTTGTTTAACCCCTCATATTTCCTCACTTTGACTACTGCGACGTTGTTTTTAATGACTTGACTGAAGACTTATCTATTCGACTTCAGCGGGCTCAAAATTCGTACGTTCGTTTCATTATAAGTATTAAAAAATCCGATCATGTAACTCCAAGTAACAAATGTCCTCAATGGCTTCGTCTAACTAAATGATCAATGTCACTGTCTGTCTCGTTCATCGCGTATTATCAACTTCTTTACCATCTTGCTACCAACTTCACGTACCTCCATTAAAATCATCTCTTTAACACTAGATCAAGGACAGGTACTCAACTCATTTTCCCCGTTCACAGGACAAACTAACTCGACAATTTCATTCACTATCAGTGCATTAGAACTTGGAGCGCTCTACCGTCAAACATCACGGACACCTATATCAATAGTTATAATATATTTGAGTAACATTCATGAATTATATTTCACAACATTCTATAGGATTACTGATAAATAACAAAATGCACAATATGTTTACACTCACAATATTATGCTATTGCTTGATTTTAACTTACGTTAATAACTTACTTAATAATTATGGTATGAATGAGAGTATTATTGTGTTAAATGTAAAATTATGTAGTGTATGCACTATAACTAGGGAAACGCCAAAGTCGTTGTTAAACGAGTGAGTGAGCCATGTGTTGAGTACCCGGTATCATTCCCCATACTGGGCTAGATCCAGCCTTGGGTATATGGGAGAAAAGGCGATTTTCCCGGGTACTCAACACATGGCTCACTCACTCGTTTAACAACGACTTTAGCGTTTCCCTAGTTATTTAAATTGAACATTTGAAATGCGAATCATGTTCAAAACGTATTAGCGTGAAACATTACCAGATTTCCAAGATAAAACAAAATCACCTAAGTTTTATTTCCCATTTAACACCCCTCAAAAATAATATGTGGGTGTAAAAATATAAAAATATTCGATCTAGCGAGTATCGAACCCCAACCCTCCGTGTGGTAGGCTGAATGCTTACCAATAGGCCATGCAAGCCACGTAGATATCGTCCCGTTAGCTGCTACTAAACAAATGCTATCGATATTTTTAAAAAATCACATTTTTATTTATTGTAGGATTAAATCGCAATGAATCTTGCTGATTTTGTTAACAGTTCTCAGTAAACTCGTACCGGATGTCTGTTTAAAATTTCAGCGCAATCTGTTCAGCGGTTCGGCTGATTTTCGACGTACAGACAGACAGAATCACAGAATGAGAGCCGTTTGAGTTGAATGGAGACACTCAGTCGCTCCGCTCCCTCGTTTAACTAGGGAAACGCCAAAGTCGTTGTTAAACGAGTGAGAAGAGAGCCAAGTGTTGAGTACCCGGTAACATCCCCTTTCCTCCCATATACCTAAGGCTGGATCAAGCCCAGTATGGGGAATGATACCGGGTACTCAACACATGGCTCACTCACACGTTTAACAACCACTTTGGCGTTTCCCTAGTTATTTAAATTGAACATTTAAAATGCGAATCATGTTCAAAACGTATTAGCGTGAAACATTAACAAATTTCCAAGATAAAACAAAATCATCTAAGTTTTATTTCCCATTTAACACCCCTCAAAAATAATATGTGGGTGTAAAAATATAAAAAAAGTTCGAGTAAACGGGTATCGAACCCCAACCCTCCGTGCGCTAGGCTTAATGCTTACCACTGGGCCATGTCAGCCAGGTAGATCTCGTCTTGCTAGCTGCTACTAAACAAAATGCTATTGATATTTTAAAAAATCACATTTTTATTTACTGTAGGATTAAATCGCAATGGATCTAGCTGATTTTGTTAGCAGTTCTCAGTAAACTCGTACCGGATGTATGTTTAAAATTTCAGCCCAATCTGTTCAGCGGTTCGGCTGATTTTCGACGTACAGACAGACAGACAGAATCACAGAATGAGGGCCGTTTGAGTTGAATGGAGACACTCGGTCGCTCCGCTCCTCGTATAAAAAATATGGTAATGTAATATCTTCAAATATTTTATTGTAAATTATGAATCTGTAAAAATGTATTTATATTAATAAAGGTTGGGTGGAAGTTAAGGCCTATCTGGCCTTAATCCGGCCTGGACAATAAAGACGTGTATCTATCAATCTATCTATCTGTATTTACAATTGTACATTTAATGGTACTCAATTTAACTATAGTTTTTTTTTTATAGTTTTCGCATGCATTATATGAAACACAAATTTTGTGAAACTCGCATTATGAATGTAAACCTTGCTAGTACATAATTTTTCTCATACACCAGCTTTTTTACTTATGTGATACATGCGACAAACTGTTCTAGTTCACTTCTATCAACTGTTCTCATTGAAAACTCGCCTTTTTGGTGTAAAATTGGCAACACCGCAAAATCCCTTTATTGGCAGCTAATCGTTCAGTATGCCGAGAACTAAAAGGGGGGATTCCAGCCAAACCAAAGAACATAACTGAAGAGCAATCGGCCAGAATGGCGCGTTAAACATGTAGAATTTTCGCTGTTAGCAGGGATAGGATATCACACGGTTGTTCGTTTTGAAGTTGCGGGTTTGAAAAACGCGTGGGTGGGAAGGGGTAGTGGAGGGGTATAGGAGGGGCTGGAGTCACTCAGACGTGTCTTCTATTGGGCTTGTAGACCGTCTACTCTACAGAGATGAGAGAATACATTAAGAGTGGTGGTAGGCTTTAGAGATATAAACAAACTGAAGGCAGATATCCGTGGACAAGAGCCTCTCGAGCGATGTTTAGTGATTTTTTAAAAGGTTTTCTGGGTTTAATATGAACAAACGAAAAGCGTAAAAGAGAACACAATGAACAAAATCTGGGATTAAAATTCAAATTTATAAAGGAGATATACCACTTCAGAGTGTTATATGCCTACATCTAGCAGCGGTAAAACTTATGAAAAAGTTTGTGTTAAAAATGAGTATTATAAATGTAACCATTCTTAATTGTTACTTGCATTGATTAACGGATTTGTTACGCTTCATCTTCTGTAGAAGTTGTATGGATGGTTTTCTGTGATTTTGCAAAATAAAATGGTAATACACGATAAAGTACATAAATACGGAATGTTTTCTATTTATTCGTTTAAATATACACCAAAGAAGAAAATAACCTTGAATGCCAACTACGATATTAACTATGATCGTTCACTTTTGCATTGAAATTGATAACTGTAGTTTTGCGAATTAAGTTTGGGTACAACGTGACTCACATAATATATAACAAACTAAAAATGGCATTTTAACACAAAGAATTATTTTTGACGTTCCTTCCCCAAACAAATTGTATTATTCTTATTTACAGAAAGAGGATCTTAAAATCTTTGTAAACTTACACCACACCGTTAAAATAAATAGTATATAAATTTGTATTTAGTCTACCTACTCAGTGGTTTTTAGTTGGGGACATTAATAAGACAATTGTGGTTTAAAACTCGTATCATATCAGTGAATTCGAGCTACATTGTTGCTTTTGAGCGTGACTCTGACTGTACCAACTATTATTCTGAAACGAAAGCAAATTGTGACAGAAATGACGCGTGAAACGTGCGGAGTAAGTCGCGACAGAACTGTTCATATGGAAACGACAATCGGGGACTACTTCGTCTCGCGGATGATTTCATCACATCCGGTGAGGGGAGTGATTTATCCCCAGTGTTCACAACAAACCTGATGAAGTTTCAAGTGAAATGTGACTCTACTTAGCTTTAAACTCACTTCCGGTTAGGGAGATTTAAAGTTTACTTTGTATACGGCGGTTCGCAACTCGTGGCGCGCGAACCACACTGTAAATAATGACACTCGAGTAACCGCAATAGATGCATTCTTCGCTTGAAAGCAACCACGACATTATCTAGAACACTAAAATAAATAAATAAATAAATAAATACATTCGTATTTAGAGTTCACTGACTCAGTCGCATAACTTGGGGGAGATGAAATTTAAAGTAGAACGAGCCGACCCTGTAGGCGCCTACACCATCGACGAGCGATCAATGACCAACTAGAGACCGGCATATTATCAAAGCAGAAGACACCGATCAATCAAGTTGGACACGACTCCACCCGCGGGCAGCACCAGAATCAACAAGGCTAATTCGAAAAAACATTATAATTTTTATGTGACTCGTTGCTAAGACGGCTCCAATCACACATTCAAAAGCCAAAAACTGTTGGAACTGAGTCCACATCAGAAGTAAAAAAACTTCTGCCTAAAGCGGGAATAGTCGAACACACCGTAAATAGGGGAACACAAGTTATCAAAATATGTTAACCATTCACTTGAATAAAAAACACGACTTCATGCCAATATTTAGTTTTGAAATCTGTTTTACGTAATTTTAGTAACACATCAGTAAAATAAAAAAAACATTTAAAACTGTTAATATTTAATACAATTCAGAAGTTAAAAAATCCATCCTGATCGGGCTCGAACCCTAGTCTCCCACATTCCAGGTTTGCGGGATGGATTTTTTAAACTTCTGAAATGTATTAAATATTAACAATTCGACCTGTGGGAGTGTTAACCAAATCGAGAAACATTTGAAACATTTGATTTTTATAGCCACGAGTGTATGCCTCAGCTTATATAGGTCTTCCTTGTGCCTGTCAACACGCTTGCACGTGTGTTCACGTGAGTGTTCAACCACGCGCGTGGGACGAGAGTGGCGCCGAGTAACTCAACGAAGTAGAAAAAACAATGGTGGGTTCGGATTCGCTGGGTAGAAAAGATAAAAACTTCACTCGTGTTTCGCCCGAATCAAAGAGCGTAAACACACGAATGAGAAGATGGAACGCTCGTGTTTTGAATTCAGGATATGTATTGGATAGACAACCAAAAGTTAAGTCTTCGCATGATACTAGACTGGTGATAACGATACTCTATTCAGGTGATAAGCTAAGTACACCCTCGACTAGAAGTAAATCAAGGAGTAGGTGAAGTAGGTTAAACTAAACTTATTGATTTACTTGTGGACGATAGTGTATACGTATAATTGTAGAAATTGTTTAATGTCTAGCAAAGTAAATCAAAACCGTTGCATTCTCCTCTTGAATGACGAAATCCTCAGAAAAGCTCTTTAATCTGGACTGCCGATTTCAGGCATCGATCCGCTAACCTCTCATATCAAAAAGAAAAAAATGAAGTTAAAAATCATAATAAAAATGTATCACGTGAAAGCTCTGAAGTAAAATAGAATTCTAGATATAATTCCAATCAAATTAAGATTTTGCAGATTTGATTTCCCTTAAGAAACTTTCAAAATATTGGATAAATCTTGATTTAAAGTTACTGTTATGACACTGTGGCAGCTATTCAAGATAGAATCGAAACTTATTAACCTAAAATGAATTAAAACTATAGGGTTTTGGGTTTGTGGTTAGGTAAATAAACCAAAAATAAATTGTTATTACCCTAACACAATATAACTAGCGCTTTTGTTTTCAACAACATAACTCAACTCGCCACAGGAGAAATACTACGATATTAATAGCCACAGCGGTTTAGGTGGCTGATAACATTAAAGCATCAAGTACAATTGAGTTCAAAATAAACTCAGCGTAGAACAGTTTATGCATAATAATTGCATAGGAGAATGGAATAAGTTTTACAAAATTGGTGGAGGTGCCGGTTCCTTATTTCGCTATTTGAACGATACTTTTTTAATTTCGGTTTTATAACTATAAACCATACAAAAATGTGTAAATTCAAAACAGACTTATACAATAATTTAAAGACAAAATATAAATATGTGTGTACTTTAAATTTATTGTTGTATCTTAAATTTTTAAATTCCGATTTATTTGCTTTTGCACACATTTTGTTGCCTTCAAAAACTTTAGCTACGTTTATGAATATTTGTAAAAGATTTACTTAAATTTATAGTAACTTAAAGAAAATTTTAAAATTATTTTTATTTATATTTGTGGCATGGAAACTTTTTTTAACTGTTACATTTTCTCGAAAAACACCTTAAGTATTATTTAGTAATTTCTTAGGGGGAAAAATAAGTTTTTATTATGTTGCAATATTTCGAAAAGTTTCGCTTTTATTCGACAGGCAGACAATATTTACAAAAAATACACCGTATTAAATATACATTACATTTAACGATCTTCATGCATGAAATAAATTAAGTTGTCATTCAACACTAAACGCTTCAGCCCGCCTTCTAAATGTCTTCTCAAACCGCACGATACAAACTTGAGATAGTCAATTTGGCAGTGGTTTCCGCAACAACCGTTAAGTTATACCGAACCGATTTAGAGTTTCGTTGTTAACCTTTGCGATTGAGCCAACTTAACTTGCCTAATGACTTAATCAAGATTAACTAGGACATAACGTCTCACTCACGGCCACCCAACTTTGTAGACGGAATCTAGAATCCTCCTCTAGATTCTGAGGGACCGAAACACTGTCAGCAAGTCGGAATTAAGGACAAAGAGCCCAATACATACTAAACTGAAATACTTGCTGGTCGTGCAACAAATGTTTGGAAAGAATATTGAATATAGAAACAATTTATTTTGTCATTTCGTTTAACAACGAAGTATACGGTATATCAAAATAAAGTTTAAAAAACCTTTTAATTGAATCCTTTATTGTCATCTACTCTTTCCTACATGTTAAATTGTCCATAACTATCACATTTCTGGTTCTGCAACAAAATTTTTGGGAAGCATATTAAATATGAAAACAATTTAGAACAATTTAGATTATCTAGTTATTCCGTTTTATCAACGAGGTATGAGTTGTACTAAAATAAAGTTTACAAAACGTTATCTTTGAATCATTATTGTCATCATCGTCGCTTAATCGATCATACTATTGAATTAAACACGTTGGACACTTCATTGAACGTTTAAATAAGGAACAAGCAATGCTTCAAAATAAAAATGTAATATTCCATAAATTTACATTTACAAATACAAATACAAGATTGATAACCATGTGTATTTCATTATATTAAACCGTTATTTGACACCATATTATGTCTTCCAAGATTTCTCATAGCCAAGAATTCAGTCCACATCAGAATTTCAAATCTTCTGCCCATAGCGGGATTCGAACCCTGTTCCTTCTGCATTGGAAGCAGAGACTAATCACATCATGCTGCCACGGGCGGTGACAAACACCTATTACCACCTGATTGATCTCTGTACGATGAGCACATGATCGACTGTGATAACGCCGACACGATTTACTAGTCAATTGATTAATCATCTGTTATTGCTTCCGCGAGCCTGGTTGCTGGTGTAGGATGGGGTACACCCGCAGTCATTACCGGCCACTGTGAGGCCACTGGATGCGGAATCCACACTAGCTGACGCAGACCATCATAGCCATTGAGTTACAGCACAGTGTTGCAATATTGTTTGTATGGCATCATTGCCCTACACCATTGACTTAATTAACTGTATTTATCATTAGATACGAATTTACCAAGGATTACATTTTGTAAAATTAATAATTATTATTTTGTATTTTTTTCCTCTTTATGATTCATTGTGATTTATTAGTGAGATGTTTTACCATAAAATTATGATATAATGTTTATAATTGTAATACGCTTGCTAAAGTATTAAAATTTTTATGACAAATATAACTATGAACATACATAAACCTACCTAATACAGGTTTATGGTTCAGGTTTTAAAAAGCTTGTTTAACTACATTAATTAAACCGGAATTATTTTAATCTTGTTTAGTAAGATTTGGGTGTAGAGTTCAATGTTTAATTTAATATTTTAAAATTCAAACTAAGAGATTAAGGGTTCTTACAAATTTGAATTGAAGATGGACGACTGAAATAAGAATTAACTTTGGGTTATTATACAAGATTTTTCAAGCCAAAAGCGGATCCAGGGTTGAACTCTATTTAGTTGCTCGAGACAATTTTCTTACATCTATATCCGTTCACTTTTAACCAGGTTTATCTTTCGAAGAAGGACTATATTAATTATTATTGGACTTTTCAATGTTTAAAACACATTTTCCTGTTTAAACTTCTGCTGCAAAGTAGTCAAAATTATTACCTTTTGTTTAATAACATGTGCTTTTAACCGTGAAAAGTCCAATGATTAATATATACAGTCCCTATTATTTTCTGGTTTCGAAAGAGTTCTAGTTGCCTCCGAACAGATTTCCTATGCAACATCATAGTAATTGTATTATCAGTAAAATATAATGACAGTTATGGAGCAGAGCTTCCCTCCATGCATCACTTTTGAGTGTGTCCCGTCTCACGATAATAACCTAAAATAACCTCGTTTGGCATGCCATTTTTGTGAGCATTGCCTTCGACGAGGATGAAACCGATTGTTTATGGTGATACATATGGTTGGGTATCAACATCATTAGGGATGAATTCTATCAATCCGACACCTTGGCCAAAAGAATTTAAATAGAGAAGGTAATTTTATTTGTGTATCCTCCGTTAGACTAAGTTGGACAAGATATGAAGTAGTATGATAAGTCAGAAAGTAGAAGTGAGAGCCCAATGTTCAAAAGTTTAATATGGGGAAGGATCGACTACGATGGTATGGAAATATAAGAAGAATGGAAAAGAATAGATTCCCAAGATAAGCATTTGAGCAAATAAATGATAGGAGAAAAGTTAGAAGACCTCGAGACATATGGCAAGACCAAGTACATAAAGATGTGGAGGAGAGAGGGGAGGAGTGGGTAGTGGTTGAAGAGAGAGAAAGATGGTGAGAATTAGAAAATATATGAGGTGCCGAGCGTAGCTGGCCGGTGCTGATTCGGTGATGCCCAAGATCAATTGGTAAAACCCCCCTTTATCCCACTAAATGATGTTTGA
The DNA here is from genome assembly GCA_024449915.1 of Sweltsa coloradensis. Classification (NCBI taxonomy): domain Eukaryota; kingdom Metazoa; phylum Arthropoda; class Insecta; order Plecoptera; family Chloroperlidae; genus Sweltsa; species Sweltsa coloradensis. Next base: position 406,472 of record JAMZAV010000182.1, read on the forward strand.
AAAAAGTGTAGTGATGCATAATATATATTATATTCTCCGTTGTGTATCACTTTATGTTGGTTTTCTTCGCTCTTGTTTATAATATTCCCTTACTCTCACTTAATATGCAAATCAATATTCATAAATATTACTTATTACATTGAAAATGAACAGCTTTCTTTCATAAAAATTGACTCGCCGTTATAACGACACTCAGGCATATGTTCTTCATTTCCACTTTTTACTTCATAGAGTGTATTAACAGTTTAATCGCTGAAATGTTATATAGCAAATTAAGTGCAACGTTACTCTCTACAACCCAATTAAACTGGCAATAAAAGTTTATTTATCGACTTTAAAAGAACATCAATTTTTAATTCAATAGCAACGTCGTTGAAAGTCCATTTTATGGGTTGGTGAAATTTGCAGTTCAGTATTTCATTCTTTTTGCGATGAGTCGTTTCCAGTTATGGAGGGTATATTCAGCTAAATGATAACGGCCAGTATAAAGATCTATTCAATTTAAATGGCTTTCAATTGAATTTACAAACCTAGTCGCAGGAGATATAGCCATCATTATTATATATCGTCGTGTATATTAAGATAGGAGTTTATCGTAGTTTATTTTCATCCATAAATTTCATCAAATTATTTCGAAACTCAACAAATGGGAATTTGATTTATAACATAGTTGGTCTCTCAACCGTTTAGTTGTAGATTGCACAAGGAACAATTTAATAAATTTTGTAATATTTCGGGAACGGACAATGAGTACATGTCAATAAAATCACAATCCAGTCTGCAAAATTATCAAGTATTAGGTACAACATGATTTATTTTGTGACAAAAGAAATATAAATACAATGCATATACATATTATAATTCCATGTAAATGGGTGTGAGACATTGTATGATAATGTGTTTTTTTTACTAACTCTTTACGAAATCATTTTGATTAATTTTTAAAAGTATAATTGGATGAGCGAAGCGAAGACTTCAATTTCACTGACCCCTAAAAAAATTTAGCTCCATGTTTTTTTTTTCCTGTCTGTTTGTTCGCACGATTCCGAGCAAACGGCACATGCGATCTTGATGAAAATTGGAGAGGTTTCAAAATCTCTGAACTTAGACCTGCAACGTTTTTGGGTACCATTGAAGAAATATTTCTCATGAATATCGTACTTTTACGTTTTTTTTTTATTTATGCTTTTTGAAAGAAAAAGTTGAAAAAGTTAGCCAGAATCCATATAATAAAGGTTTAAATATGAGTTTTTTTAGGATTATAATAACAATTAACAAGTAACAATAGAAACTTGACAACAATCACCTACAATTCATTCAAAAAGCACTTGCAAAGGAAAAGTGGTCCCGCGCAAACTAAAAACTTACAAAAAAGTTCATCTATCAACGCGGTGGAACTTTAGCGTTTACCTAGTGTATATTTACATGATTGTGGTTTATTCAACTGATCACATACCATAAAATTAATGTTGATACACATATGCATAATGGGTTAGGCGTTACATAAATAGAACTTACATTAAAAATTAATATATAATATAAAAGAGATCAGCGGTTATATCGTCGACTTAACAGTTGTTATTGTTTTGTTTGTAAAACGTTAAGAGGGCACTTACCATCAAGAATTGTGTACAACATAAGAATTGCTCTCAGAGAAAAGTCTGATTGCAAAACGAATATGTAAAGAAGACTCTGAAACTCTGAACTGAACCTAGATCCATGCTACCGACAGTGTAGGCTCAAGCGCTACCCTTATTCGGGAGGTTCCGAGTTCAAATCCCGTCGTGACCGGCAATCCTGACTGAAGTTTTTCCGAGATTTTTCTCAGTCGTTCATGCGAATGCAAGGGATTGAGTCCTCTTAAACAGCCCTCGGACATCCCTTCAGAATTATCGAAAGTCCAAAATACCTGAGAGGGGCGAGAATTGCACCCTGGGCGACTTTTAAGTACCTTTGAATCTGTTTTCACTTGGCTGTTTACAAAAGAATATTTTGGACCATTTATTACACATGTTCGTTGTACTTTTTATAAATAAATTGTTAAAAAATAATCCTCTTCAGGACATGCACGCACAGATCTGATCTTGATATATAATCTAGTGTATATTAAAGCGCATTATCTTTAATCGGTCGTCGTCAGTCAGATATTATTTACGAGAGTGTTTAGACAAATAACATGGGTTAGATAGGGCGGACGTGCAGCGGTAAGTGTCTTCTAAACCATTAAATAAATAAATAAATAAATTGTATTTAGAGTCTACCCAGTCATGGCGTCCATGATTAAGGGCATGACATTCTTAATTTAAATCTGAGTTAATAATAGGTTTTTAAGACTGACCTCACTTTTGTTAATTTTTTGTGGTGAATTTGAAAAAAAAAGATTAAAACATCTTTATTTTGATGGGATGAATTGACCTTTATAAGAGAAGATTTTAAAATACACATTCGCAAAAATTGCTAAAAATGTGATTTTTTTCCCCCCGGAAATGTAATATCATTGTAGTTGTGCTGTTTTTTGAGATAAACAAAATATAAAACATAGAGAAAATAAAAAAATAAATCTTTTAGAAATGCACTTTAAAATTGAAATTTGAACAAGAATTTCAGCTTAGTGTAAAGGATGATATTTGTCCCAAATTCCTTAAAATCACGCCAAAAAATATTGAACTATATCAAAATTCTAAAAAATGAGAAAATTGAATTGTTTGCTGAAAATGACCTAATTCTGACCAATTTCATTCGTGATGAGAGGGTTGATGACACCGGATAATGAAATTATAGCTTGTCAGTTAGTCTTGTAAGATACTTAAAAAACGCACAACTAGTTACAAAATAAATCGAAACTGCGTCGCAGAAGTATGCGTTGTGTGTAAAATTCCTTTCCCATATTGAAGAATGTCACAAATCGCCCATCTTACATTTAAACACTTTTTTCTCCCTGTCTCCAGGAACGAGCCCAATATTTGTCGAGTCTGACAGGATTGTCTCTTTTATTTGAATATTTCCTCTCTTTTCTCTCTTCTGACGCTCAAAAGGAGCAACGAAACATCATGAACACTTCACACGACTGCAACATTTCTCTTGCGAAAATGAACAGAGTAAAACTCTTTGAGACAACGGACTTAATATTGCTCATATTAGCAGAAATAAATTGTATTTTTGCTGCCAAAAATTCAATTTATGCCAAACGAACAGTAAAACACTTTTTCAGGAGAAAGGATTTTATTTAAAGAAAATGAAATTGTAAAATTAATCAAGAATTTTTCTTTTTTGTATCTCAATAAAAAATGCTCTAAATCCACTCTCGACAGCTGGGAAGCAATAAGAGGCAGAATAATTCACAACCAAATAACGCGATATTTCATTTCGAGTACACAGATTTCGCAACCAATAAATCAAATTCATAAATGTATAAAGAAAGTTTCCTCCCTTTGAAGTCGGCAACGCGTGTGTCAGCCACTTTTATCAGCTTCAACGCGACTCAGTGAAAATTTCTCGATCGTGATCGTTTTTCGTGAATTGGCTTCGGCCGTCGGAGCTGGATTTACTGGCGTGTGAGGGTACTCGCCTCTATGGGTGGCCAAGACCTGCGCGTCTGTCCGTCTGTCTGTCTGTCTGTCTGTCTGTCTGTCTGTCTGTCTGTCTGTCTGTCTGTCTGTCTGTCTGTCTGTTACTATGTTTCTTCTACGCTCTTCATGAGGTTTAACTTCTTCGCGCTGTATGCATTCTTGTCCGTTGTTCAACCGCCTAATATTTTCTCAGACTCTAAGTTTACTTTTCAAGATTTGATGAACTTTTCAGACAACCAAAATATAAACGCGATATTTATTTTCGAGTACACAGACTTTGCATCCAATAAATAGCTACTGTGTGCATAGCTGCTGTACACACAGAGCCTGTACACGTTAAGATAATTTTTATATAAATGTATTCAACATTTTTATAAATGTAAAACTATGGATATGATAACATTAAAGAAAAGATTGTAATGTTTTAAAAACTAAATAGTATCATATTTTACTGTGATGATGGTTAAAATCGAGCACCACAACCAAATTACTGTTTCGAGAAATCAATTCAGACACACTCACCCGTTATGTTCTATCCAAATTATCTTACAAACCCGTCACCGTAAAATTAAATTCCCTTTCAAAGGATCTAAACAATTTTCCATTCAATTTTATACAAAAAAATATTCTTTTTTGTTTGTTCACCCCTGGATTATCTGATCCGACGCATCCGGGGATGAAATGGGCCCGGCAGTTGACCCCGCAAACCCCTGGCAAACTCAATCGCCGATACCCCCCTCCCCCACCCCCCCCCACACGGACGCGGCGGGCCCCTCACAATACTATCAGCTTGGCTTGTAACCTAACTCGAATAGTGCAGATAAGCCAATTTTTTATGAGGATTTTTTAGTGGAAATGGTAATGGTATTTTTAAACCGTTGCAATATTTGTTGAAGGAGATAGGCGGGAAATATGGTGGAAACGTGAATGGTTTTATTCCCACTCCCCCTCTAGTTTACGTTGATATTTGACATACTGGAATTAAAATGTAATATAAAAGGATTTATTAAAAGAATGTGTTGTACGTCTGAAATGTTTGGAGAGTATTTGATCTAACGTAATTATTTGTAGGGCAATCACAGACGGTCTGGTACTTTGGTGAAAATTACTTTGCATATGTCGAATTTTGTTAATAATGCTCACATTTTGTTGCAAAACAGGTTGTCAATAATATGTTTTCACAGTTTTATTTGGTCTTCAAATTAAAATCCAAAAACAGAAAAATTTGACCATATGAAGCAATAAAATTGACACCCGTTTTAACTATTATCAACGTCACAGCTACGGGAGTATTTTATTTAAAAAAATAAATCGATAAAAATATAGGTTGATCTTCAGAAACCAAACTTGTCAAATGTCGTGAATTTTGGATATCCTTCCAAAAATATACATTCACTTTATAATCTTTTATTTTTGTTCAATTTTTTCTTCTAAATTTGGATTTTACTTTCAACTTGAAAAGTCGACCTAATGGTTTTATTTCTAAAGACATAAAACATCATCTGTCTTATTCACTCACCATAAACGAACCTGCACGTTCCCCTTTAATACAATCTCGATAGAGCTATGGGAAGACCTATACATACACCTGCCAGACTTCAATCACAGAGAAAGAAAATGATACGGCTTCTCCCTGACATTATACTACTGGGTATAGTTATGTCTGGCCTGCCACAATAAAACTGTTGGAAGGTAGAGAGATTTCTGTATGAGAGTTTCCAATTGAGCACTCTAAGATAGGTCTTGAATCGAGTGAGACAGACGTTGGAGAGTTTAGTTAGAGAGTTTCCAGGAGAAGTCTAAAATCATGTAGACAGACCATTGGAAAGTTTAGTTAGAGAGAGTTTTTCATAGATAGTCTTGCAATCGAGAAAGTACAGACCGTTAGAGAGTTTACTTTGAGAGATTTCAATAGAGAACTCTCCAAGAGATCTCACAATCAAGAAATACTGACCGGTGGCGAGTTAACTGAAAGTTTTCAAGAGATTGCAATCGAGAGTACAGACATTTTGAGAGTTTACTGTGAGAGAGATTATAACAGAGCCTTATCAAACTCTCGTAATCAAGTAAGTACAGACCCTGGAAAAGTACACCGTGAAAAAGTTTCCAAAAAGAGACTTTCCGAAAGGTTTCAAAATCGAGTGAGTATAGACCACTGGAGAGTTTACTCTGAGAAAGTTTTTAATAGAGAACTCTCCATCAGATCTCGCAACGAGTGATTACAGACCAGTTGATCGTGTTTTATTTGCCACAACACTCACGTCTTGTAGTAACTCGCGAAAGTACGTGAAGCGTTTGCCTGAGTGACCTTTTTATTCAATGGAATTTTGTTAATCGTTTGATATAACGTATATTTAAGCAGACCACTATAATAATATTTCTTTGTCGTGTTTTAAACAAAGACACGAGAGAAATAATAGTTGGTAAAATTGTAGAATTATTTAATAACCAAATGTGATTGTGCAGTGAATTTTAATTTTTCACTGGAGCTTTTTGCTATTTAATTCAAGGAATAATTTATTGAATGCTGATATTATCTTGAGAATAAACGTTATAAATTTATATAGACTTTATGGAGATGTGTCCCAAACTTAGGGAAGTAGACCTAGGCTACATGCAATGTATTTAACACTCAAAATAAAATAGATAAACAATTAAAATAATAATGAAATCATTTCAATTAGAATATTATTAATATCCAACCCTACATATCATATATCCAACAATTAAGTCGGGCAGGGAGTGGGATCATTAATAATAATGTTAACTCTTCGATTAAATTAACGACGTAAACTGAAAACATAATACGTTTATGCTTAGTTAATTAGTTTATAGTTGGTTTAGCTAGTTTGAAACTGATGCAACCAACAGATAACTAGACAATAAGAACACAATATTTAAACTTCTTTAAACTGAATAGGATAGTCGTAAAATAAATAACTAAAACATTAAAAAAATCATAATATTTGTGTTTAACATAATTTTTTTATCCCACCTATTACATCACGTTATTTATATATTTTTATAATATTACTTCAAGAAATCCTCACATTAATGAGTTGTGCTATTCAAAACCGAGTGTTGAATAATTTTCAATTATTTTGGTGGAGGCGCCGGGTCACTATCAAACTTGGACGATTATTTCATTCAAATAACCTTGAATATCGATTTGTGATGTGCCCTCATACACCACACGCATTAAAAAATTGATAAGCATATAATTAAGATGCGACGCTCCCTTACATGCATCTCTGTACTTTCAATCCGTCTGTGTGTCTCGTCTTACGATAAAAACTGAACATGATCTACGATAGTCTTCAGAGACACCCCCCCACCTTCCCTTGACGATCTCCCCGACGATGACGACTAAGACAAGACGATGACAACCACGACGTGAAAACCCTCCCCTTTCCTCCCCGCCTGACTGGTTACGACCAGCATGGGACTTCACTCCCCTCATCACCAAGGCATGAGTGGCGCATTATGACTTAACGGTTGATGCGCCCTTAATCCAAATAAACTAAAAGAACATGGTCTACGATAATAGTGACATGCGTTTTTTGTTGACATTTCCTTTTTTAATAATTAAACTACAACATGTTTTGGTGACCGTTGTCAAGGGGGCGGATCCAACATTTTTAAAGGGGGAGATTTGTGTGTACTCGGGACCTCCACCAAGGGATTTTAATGTCTTCTAAGGTTTTATTTGTTTGTTTTTTTAATAACAATCTGTTGAATAAATAGCTTTGCTCTCTAGTGGTAGTAATACCGTACCCGTACTTGTTAATAGTACTGAACATTAATTTAAATAACGAACGACGCTTAAGGTATTTAGTCATGATTATTTTAATAATATCATATACACATTTGTACCTTTCTCTGTGTACATATGGTTGTTTTAATCTTAGTTCACGTGAACATACACCTCTCTACCTAAACCCGCAAGATAATATTATTTACCATTAGCGGTATTATCTCCTCGCATTACACGTTGCAACACCGGAAAGTACTCTGGCAACGTTGTCCGCGGCCTCCCCAGAGCGTAATGTCGCCAGAACAACGGACAGAAACTCTCCCGTACCGTGGAAATAAGTGTTCTGGATTTAACAACCGCCGTTCGGGAACCCCACAAACCGTTCGCTCCACAAAACACGATGGACTCTCAGAGCTTCGTTCGAGAGAGGGATTAATTCAATTAGGGGGTGGATATGGTAACGTCAACGGGGGTAGTTTATGTATATAGACGTTTGTTTGGGTATGTTAGTGAGGTTCATTGTAGGATAGCTTGTGCTTTGTAGGTATATTGGCGGGCTAACGGGGCGTAAAGAGTATTTTATTGTCCTATTGGTTTTTATTTTTCTAGAAATGGACACGATCTAAGTCGTTTTGTTGGGTTTAGTAAATTTAAAACGCAGTCTAGAAGAATAGATTCTTTCGAATGGTGTCTTGGGACCGTTCTTGTTAGGTTTTAAGCGAAGATAAAGCGTCGAATAAAAGAAAGGTACTTCAAGGTTGATTCTTATCTAGATTAGCGTATTAAAAAGTGTGAACTAAAACAACTTTTAACGAGACCTCTACCAACACAAACAAATATCGGTTAAACCTTTCTCACCCATCATCTGGCTGATTATAATTCGTTGGTGTACCCTGTAAGAAGTATCCTTAAGTTTTTTCAACCTAAAATTGATACAAAACTTCAAAATACAAACGCTCACTTAATTGCACTTAATGCATTGTAGTTGTTATATTACTATTTCAAATATTTACTTAACTGTAGTTCATTGTTTTGTCTGCATCTGTGTAATTAGATTTATTTATTGTCCTCCTTTGTTTATCAGTTCTTTTTTAACTGAATAGGATAGACGTTAAATAAATAAATATTTTTTAAAAAGATTTATACATTTTACTGTCGTACCTCATTGCTACGTTTCATCATTTAAATGATGGAAGGACTGCATTTTTAGGTTAAATAAATAAAATAAATTGTATTTAGAGTCTACCCACTCAGTTATATAACTGATTTTCAGAGTTTATTAAACCAGGTTATGACTATACCGGTTTCCCATATATTTTATTAAAGAAACAACGGTGAAATTACACCCTTTTCTTCATTATATTGACGTTTTTTCCTACAATTTTCACCGTATTGCATCACCCTAGAAACTCAACTTTGATAATTTCCTTCATGTTGGACACAATCTTCCCTTACATAGCTAAAAACCTCCCCCTCCCCAGAACCACCTCACAAGTTTAATATGAGTTTGTTAAAAGCTATGCTTACCTCTTGTAATCCACCATTTTACACCAGCCCCACTAAAATACCTCCTGATGATTGATGTAAGCTATGTTTTGCTCTCCTAACTTTCTGCATGCACCCCCACGAGTGGTCAATAATACCCGTTGCGTAATGACGTTGTTAAGATAATAACTGTCGTGTATCCGTTTTAATTGCTCGGTTAAATACGACGCTAAACCGTCGAGTAGCCGTTTATCCAAGTTAGACGCACAAAACAAGACCTCCTGTTTTCATTATGCGAGGTGGGGCTAGAGACCGGGCGAAAAACATTGAACGTTTGGAAAGTTTCACTCTTTACTAATTCTGGGTGGGAGTAGGGAATCGATAACTTGTAACTTAATTAAAAACGTTACTTGAATCAATCTTTTATAAATAAATGGATAACACATTCGTAATAAGTTTTACGTTTACTTTTTACAGTGATTTTTTTAAAATTCTGAATATAGATTTACCTCCGCCTTATTGACAACGCAATAAAATTATCTTCTTGACTGCTAACCATCTAGTGTTATGACAACATTTCATGTCAAATTATTATTGTTGGAAGTTTTTTTGCCTTGCCCTTAACTTCATCAAACAATATGCATGCGAGTGTCAAAATTATACAGATTGAAATGAAAACAAACAATTATAATACTTATACGATTATTTCTCAGCGGGAAACACTCCCTTAGGTAGAATTGCTAATATTTTACACAATAACGAAATGTCATTTAATTATTATGCTGTTTGAAAATATAAATATCATAAAAATCCTCCATAGACTTGTATTTTGTGATATTAATTAACGTTCCAAAGAAACAAGAATTAATAATCGTAATTAAAAACCTTTTTGTATTCATAACGTGCGTCTACAAGTTAAGACAATCAGCAAAAACAAGTTGTTTAAGGGGATATGACGTATTTGACCGATTCCCGCCATAATTATAATATGTACAACATTCAGTTCACTATCATTAATGAAAATGTTTAATAAATAAAGAACATGTATTGTATATTCGAAAAGAGGTTGTCAATAATTAAACGAATCCCACGAGTCTTCCCTATTCCTCGGCTAAACACATCGCTAGACCGTAAAGTAGCGGTTAATCCAAGTTATTTTCACAAAACAGGCCCTGTGTTTTCATTAAGAGAGGAAATGTTAGAGTCCGGCCGAAAAACATTGAGTAGTATCACCGTTCCGGAGATGTTCTGTTTTTACTGCCACACAATGAATCGGTTGGGGTTTAGCTTAGTAAAAAGAGTAATTTCAACTGATGGCATTAATAACTGTGACGGCAATGTCAAAGATTTGTCAACCTTAAACATGACGAACATCTACTACACTTTGAGCAGTTTACTCTGAAAAAGTAGACAGAGTATTTACAAGCCAAGAAACTGAAACAAACGATTGTTATTTTACTTAAATGTAAACGATACTATTATCGAACGTGACGTTTGACGCTTACTAGAAAAATAAGGGGGCGTTGCCGTTTCGGCTGCACATTTTTATTGGACATCATTTTGGTTATAGAAGATTGACAGGTGGACATTTTTGGTCATTGTTTAAAATGTCTCTTATTTTTATTTTATACTTATCTCCAATGCATAAAAATATATAACTTACACAGTTGTCCTTCCAAAATATATCCTGTTTTATTGGGGGTTACTAAAACAGTTATATTGATGTTAATCACTACTATTTAATAACAACAATTGACAAACTCGAATAGATTTATGAAACGAATTTATAAATTTTAATTTAATAATAATTTAAATATAAAATGTTGATATATATTATTGCAATTGAAAATACAACAAGTTTGTTTAGGTTTTATATAACTGGACATTAGTATAATCGTTTGTAGAAAACAACCGACAGAATCGTATTAGACAATCTCAAGATTGTATTTCTAGCGTAAAACATGCGTCGCACTAATGCTGCATCTCCAAAGCCACAAAACATACTTCTCTTAGCTAACAACAAACTTTTTACGGTCCCCTCAACGATCAAACGTCTTCATTTGCTCCCAGCTTTCAACCCTGATGAACTTGTTAAGATGCACTTTACGAGGTCACAAAAAATGACGATAATATTTTTACTACTTTTTTGTGGGTTTTAAGGCAACAATGTAAGATGTTGAAGATAGCTATATAGGACTGCTTTGAATGTGACTACTCTTGAAGAGAGTAAAGGGCGTTTGATTTCATCCTCTCTGTATCTTTCTCTTTCTCTCTCTCTTCCTCCTTTCCGTGAAGTCGGATTCATTGTCTTCATGTCACCATTAAACCCTTTGCCTTTGAGCAGAGTATCATTTCATTAGCATTACAATTGCGATTAGACGAATAATTAACTCCCTGATGAACATTGTAATTGACTCCATAATGAAGACGAATGAAGGATTAATTTAACAAATTTCTTATAGTTTTGATGTTCAAATTTATGGCATTATTATGAGAAAACCGTATGTGTTTAATTGGATGAGCGAAGCGAAGACTTCAATTTCACCGACCCCCCAAAAAATTTAGCTCGGTGTTGTTGTTGTTGTTTTTTTTTTTTTTTTGTTTGTTTTTTTTTTTCCGTCTGTTTGTTCGCTCTCTACCGGGCAAACGGCATATGCGATCTTGATGAAAATTTGACACGACCTTCGTTTTCTCTGAACTTAGACTTGCCACGTTTTTGGGTACAATCGAAGAAATATTTCTCATGAATATCGTACTTTTACGATTTTTTTTTCGATTTTTAGTGCGATATTTTCGTGCCATTTGGGCCAACTCTGACCAAACGCCGGTGGGGCTACAACTTTCATATTTCACATGGACATTAAGGTAATGGTGATGTATTGCCTTGTGAAAGAAAAAATTGAAAAAGGTTAGCCAGAATCTAGAGAAATAAAGCTTTTAATATACGTTTTTTTGACTTTTTGTGCGATATTTTTCGTGCCATTTGGGCCAATTCTGACCAAACGGGTGGGGCTACAACGTTCATATTATACATGGACATTAAGGTTATGGTGATGTAGTACCTTTTGAAAGAAAAAGTTGAAAAAGTTAGCCAGAATCCATAGAAATAAAGCTTTTAATATAAGTTTTTTACGGTAAACTAGGAAAACGCTCAAGTCCCGCCGCGTTGACGGATGAGCTTTTGGAAGTTTTTAGTTTGCGTGGGATATCTTTACTTTTGCAAGTGCTTTGTTTTGCTGCCTACGCATTGTAGGTGATTGTTGTCAAGTTTCTATTGTAACTTGTCAATTGGTATTATTTACCGTAAAAAACTTGTATTAAAAGCTTTATTTCTATGGATTCTGGCTAAATTTTTCCACTTTTTCTTTCAAAAGGTACTTCATAACCATAACCTTTAATGTCCATGTATAATATGAACGTTGTAGCCCCACCCGTTTGGTCAGAATTGGCCCAAATGGCACGAAAATATCGCACAAAAAGTCAAAAAACGTATATTAAAAGCTTTATTTCTCTCGATTCTGGCTAACTTTTTCAACTTTTTCTTTCAGAAAGCAATACATCACCATTACCTTAATGTCCATGTGAAATATGAACGTTGTAGCCCCACCCGTTTGATCAGAATTGGCCCAAATGGCACGAAAATATCGCACTAAAAAATCGAAAAAAATCGTAAAAGTACGATATTCATGAGAAATATTTCTTCGATTGTACCCAAAAACGTGGCAAGTCTAAGTTCAGAGAAAACGAAGGTCGTGTCAAATTTTCATCAAGATCGCATATGCCGTTTGCCCGGTAGAGAGCGAACAAACAGACAGAAAAACGAAAAAAAAAAAAAAAAAAAAAAAAAAAAAAAAAAAAAAAAAAAAAAAAAAAAAACACCCGAGCTAAATTTTTTGGGGGGTCGGTGAAATTGAAGTCTTCGCTTCGCTTATCCAAAAAACTTATATTAAAACTTTATTTCTATGGATTCTGGCTAACTTTTTCAACATTTTCTTTCAAAAGGTACTACATCACCATAACCTTAATGTCCATGTATTATATGAACGTTGTAGCCCCACCCGTTTGGGCAGAATTGGCCCAAATGGCAACGAAAATATTGGCACAAAAAAATAAAAAAAATTATATTAAAAGCTTAATTTCTATAGATTCTGTCTAACTTTTTCAACTTTTTCTTTCAGAAAGCAATACATCACCATTACCTTAATGTCCATGTGAAATATGAACGTTGTAGCTCCACCCGTTTGGGCAGAATTGGCCCAAATGGCACGAAAATATTGCATAAAAATCAAAAAACTTATATTAAAAGCTTAATTTCTATAGATTCTGGCTAACTTTTTCAACTTTTTCTTTCAGAAAGCAATACATCACCATTACCTTAATGTCCATGTGAAATATGAAAGTTGTAGCCTCACCCGTTTGGTCAGAATCGGCCCAAATGTCACGAAAATATCGCACTAAAAATCGAAAAAAATCGTAAAAGTACGATATTCATGAGAAATATTTCTTCGATTATACCCAAAACGTAGCAAGTCTAAGTTCAGAGATTTCGAAGGTCCCCTCCAATTTTCATCAAGATCGCATTTGCCGTTTGCCCGATAGAGCGCGAACAAACAGACAGAAAAAATAAGCAAAACAAAACAACACCCGAGCTATTTTACTTGGGGTAACGTAAGTGAAAAACAAACAAAAAAACAGAAAGTCAAATTGAAGTCTTCACTTCGCTCGCTACGCTCGCTACGCTCATCCAATAATAGAAACTTGACAACAATCACCTACAATGCGTAGGCAGCAAAACAAAGCACTTGCAAAAGTAAAGATATCCCACGAAAACTAAAAACTTTAAAAAGCTCATCCATCAACGCGGCGGGACTTTAGCGTTTTCCTAATATATGTATTGGGCCTAAAGTACTTAGTCTATGTTGTAAACAATATAAACAAAAACACAAAAAACTTTTCTTTCCTTTGACTTGAAAATTCTAGATAGCAATATTATAGATTCATAGCAATTGTCGTAAAAGTTTGGCCCGACTAGAATATTATTTTTTATTTTCAATTTGCGACGTACAGTTATTAAACAATATTCAGAGCATATTGATGGTAACAAGAATAAAAAGGCATAGCCCTTAACACAAAAGTGTCTTGCCACATTATTTATTCATTAATAAACTAATACAAAACACAAAATATACATTTATCAACTTAAATACAATCTAAAAATTATTAAACAAAGCAGTTAAACAATAATAATAATACTAGGAAAACGCAAAGTCCCGCCGCGTTGATGGATGAGCTTTTTTAAAGTTTTTAGTTTGCGTGGGATATCTTTACTTTTGCAAGTGCTTTGTTTTTCTGCCGACGCATTGTAGGTGATTGTTGTCAAGTTTCTATTGTTTCTTGTTAATTTGTTATTATTTAACGTAAAAATCTTACATTAAAAGCTATATTTCTATGGATTCTGGCTAACTTTTTCAACATTTTCTTTCAAAAGGTACTACATCACCATAACCTTAATGCCCATGTATAATATGAACGTTGTAGCCCCACCCGTTTGGTCAGAATTGGCCCAAATGGCACGAAAATATCGCACAAAAAGTCAAAAAACGTATATTAAAAGCTTTATTTCTCTCGATTCTGGCTAACTTTTTCATTATTTTCTTTCAGAAAGGCAATACATTACCATAACCCATATGTCCATGTGAAATATGAACGTTGTAGCCCCACCCGTTTGATCAGAATTGGCCCAAATGACACGAAAATATCGCACTAAAAATCGAAAAAAAATCGTAAAAGTACGATATTCATGAGAAATATTTCTTCGATTGTACCCAAAAACGTGGCAAGTCTAAGTTCAGAGAAAACGAAGGTCGTGTCAAATTTTCATCAAGATCGCATATGCCGTTTGCCCGGTAGAGAGCGAACAAACAGACAGAAAAACGAAAAAAAAAAAACAAAAAAAAAAAAAAAAAAAAAAAAAAACACCCGAGCTAAATTTTTTGGGGGGTCGGTGAAATTGAAGTCTTCGCTTCGCTCATCCAATAAAGAGTACATAACATTTTATCTCTCAATTCAGCAATGTATCTAGTACAATCTAAAGAATGTACTAGATATTAAACAATACAAATTTACGTGAACATTAGGTCTACCAATGTTTAATTGCATATATACAACTGTCGACTTGATAATTAGATGAGCGTAGCGAGCGAAGCGAGTGAAGCGAAGACTTCAATTTCACTGACCCCCAAAAAATTTAGCTCGGGTGTTTTTTTGTTTTGTTTTTTTTGTTTTTTTTTTTTGTTTTTCCGTCTGTTTGTTCGCTCTCTACCGGGCAAACGGCATGTGCGATCTTGATGAAAATTTGACAGGACCTTCGAAATCTCTGAACTAAGACTTGCCACGTTTTTGGGTTCAATCGAAGAAATATTTCTCATGAATATCGTACTTTTACGATTTTTTTCGATTTTTTGTGCGATATTTTCGTGCCATTTGGGCCAATTCTGACCAAACGGGTTAGGCTACAACGTTCATATTACACATGAACATTAAGGTTATGGTGATGTAGTACATTTTGAAAGAAAAAGTTGAAAAAGTTAGCCAGAATCTATAGAAATAAAGCTTTTAATATAAGTTTTTTGATTTTTTGTGCGATATTTTCGTGCCGTTTGGGCCAATTCTGACCAAACGGGTGGGGCTACATCGTTCATATTATACATGGACATTAAGGTTATGGTGATGTAGTACCTTTTGAAAGAAAAAGTTGAAAAAGTTAGCCAGAATCCATAGAAATAAAGCTTTTAATATAAGTTTTTTACGGTAAATAATACCAATTGACAAGAAACAAAAGAAACTTGACAACATTCACCTACAATGCGTAGGCAGCAAAACAAAGCACTTGCAAAAGTAAAGATATCCCACGCAAACTAAAAACTTTAAAAAGCTCATCCATCAACGCGGCGGGACTTTAGCGTTTTCCTAGTAAATATAAACAAACACCTACGAATTGTATGTTGAACAACGAATCACGATGTTTTGCTCATGAGTGATTATCATTGCGCGCCCATGAATCAAACGTCAGCATAAGATGAACGAACCACTGGTTTGTGTGAGAGTGAGAGAGAGGGAGAATACGAGAGAGTAATGGCTGGTTGAGAGTAAGGGGGGAGGGGGACAGACAGCATGAGAAAGCGCAAGTGGTTATTGAATTATGACCTATACTTCGCAAATATAAATCAAGAGATTGTTAATTATGTACAACTTGTTGTGGGTAATTTGGCATCAAAATATCAAAGTACAAACTATATAGTACATTGAAATAACTCGCTTTAGGCTTAGTTAACGTGTAAGGTGAAAGATTAAAATTATTAAAATTGATTTACAGAATGTATTTATACTATCTACATTTAAAACACAAATACACCATTGACGAGAAATCATTATTTTAAAGGCTATTCCAGAGCACTCTTAACAGAAATTATGAAAGTTAATGGAATAGGGCGTGAAGTTGGTTGAATAAAAGAGGAACTTGAATAAAAAAGAAAGAAATAAAAGAAATACATGGAGGCGACAATAGGGCAATGCCAAGATGATTTCCTAGATTCTTCGCCAGAATCGCATGATCGGAGTTTGGTCACAGGACTCTTTACATTGTGGTTCCAGTGGAACTTACACAATGGCGGTGACCAAAAGTCGATCGTTCTGCACTCTGGTGGGAAATATGTCACCCACCACAACAATGATGCACCGTTGTCAAAATGTTGTGAAAATTCCTATTTTATCAACGTCCAGACAACTGTGACCAAACCCCGATCGTTCTGAGCTCTGTTGGGAGAATAGTTTGACCATTGCCCTATACTTATATTGTGTCAATAATAAAAGTAGAGTTTTAGGTTAATACTTAATTTTTAGCTTTGATTTTTTTATTGTTTAAACACACCTTTGCTTCCGCTACTAATGTAAGGGAAAATAATTTTCTGAGATAACGTTTGATGTACGATTTTTTTCGTCCACCGGTTCAAAACTCTTATTTGTACCATGTGACAAAAAAATAGTACATCGATCATTATTTTAGACACTTATTTCAGACAAATGTGTGTTTAAACAATTGAAAAATCATTGATCAAATTAATTGTTGCATCTAGAACTTTCCTATGCTTATTGACCCAACATTTGCATAAAATTGCCACTATAATATATAATTTTCAAGTCAAAAAAAGCTTTTGTATTCAAATTCCTCTTTCGTTTAACCTGCATTCAGCCATTTTCCTTTGACTTTCAAAATATCGGAAAAAGTGGCTTTGGAATAGCCTTAAAAGCTTGGGTTCGATTTACCCTCAGACTATATGTCAAAATTAACAAGACTATTTCAAATACCTATAAATATACAATTTAACATAAGTTTAGTTTTAAAAACGGCTCCAAAGTCTCCATTTACACATACTTAAGTTATTCTTAACTAGCCCACTGCTTCTTCGCGAGGATGTTCTTCTAACTATAGAAGGCCTAAATAGTTCAATACAAATTCAAAATACAAACCATATGAATATGATCGCCACGAGTAATACTGTGATAACTAAACAGTTGTGACTCCAATTGTATTTGGACGATCGTTCGCCAATTTATACCGAAAAAAATTAATCACATATTCATGTTTTTTGAATATGTTACAGTTTCAACATTCAAACTATTAATTAATAAGCGTAACAGTATCAAAAGAGAATTTATAATAACAAATCCATTGAATAAGCTTGACTATTCAGTGCATCAATTAGTGTTTACTAGTTAATTGGAATGAATTATATCATGTGCATTTCAATAGGCATCCCATCACATACGTTATCAAACATTTGCTAAAACAGCACTGACATCGGTCATCCATGAACACTCTATTTAGTTTTCTATATTAAATTTCTATGATTTCAATTAAATTCTTGCAAATGGTTTGTTAAATTTACATTAATTATTCATTGGTAGGGTAAACTTTATTTTGTTTTCACTATTCGATTTCTATAATTTAAATTAATTACTTGCAAATGGTTTGTATAAAATTTACATATATTCTCACATGGTGATATGGGAAAGTTACTTACTCGACTTTTATAGAAAATTAGTTAGTTATACTTTTGTTCTTCGCGCTGGTATGATAAAGTCTCATCAACAATATTAAAAACGTGATTGTTTAATGGTCTTCAAAACAGAATAACATGGAACAAAATCGTTAGATTAAGGTAATTTATTCCTTTAAAATGTTAGAAATACATATATTCATATATTCTACACTTCATTAAAAATTATTTAAACAAGTCATAAGAAGAAAAAAATTGAAATTAAAAGTAAAGGAAACTAAAGCAATCGTTTTATCTATACTTATGAAAATAACGTATGTTTATTAATATCCAAGCCCTCAATAAATCCATAATATATGGATTCATAAGAAATGACAGTTGGGTTGGTAAAGTTCCTACAACATGAAAGTGCGTTGGCCAAGGCGTCGAGTGCGTAAATCCCAAGAGCTTACGCACGATTCCTGGTCTAAATGAACACCCACGCACCGCTATATTGATCCCAGAGTGCGTATTATGTTCAGATTATCTCTGGGAAATTGTGAAATAATGGGAAGCGCATGGGGTCTATTTAATTAAATTCGCATACTTAATTAAAATCTAATCCGTATTTGGTTCTGACAGACAATTTGCTATTTTGTTTGGATTGTGAATGGGACGAGACTTTATTAAATGCGTACACTGGAAGTAATACTTGTAAATATAGGAAGCGGTGAGTTTGAAGTTGGGTTTATTAAAATGAAGAGTAGGGCCTACTATCTAGTTGGAATCGTGGCTATTTCGTGAAAGGCAATTTAGCGGAATATACACACAAAGGGGCGGTAACCATGTAATCCTAGATGTTTGCCGCATTATCCTTGTACAGTCGGTTGAGAAAGTTGCTTAATGTTGAAACTTACAACAACTGTTTTGTGGTTAAAGAAAACAACATTCGTTGGTATTTATATAAAACTTGAAACCATTATACTAGATCTTAAAACAGTACAACATATTATTGACCTTTTTTTGTTTTGAACCATAAGTGTTTACTCTTGTTATTTCTTCGCCTTCTAAATGTATCTTGCTTTTTAATCAATGTCCTGCTATCATAAGATTAATTTGTAAATCATTGTGATGTCTTACAATTAAATTTAAATTTGTCGTGGAAAGTCTGGTTGTAAAAGAAGAGTTGATTCCAGCACCGGAAAACTTTCAGTCAGGATTGCCGGTCTTGTAATTACGTGTATGAAATTGATGTTATATGATAAATAAGTGATTTGACGAGGGTCGAAGCAACTGAGTCTTACCAATCAAATTAAAATAATACTTTCCTGTTTTTGTCTCTCTATGAGTGAGTTCGTTAAAAACTGCTGAGAAACTGTTGAACAGATAGCGCTAAAATTAAAACAAACACCCGCTGTTTACATTTTAAGAAAATAGGTTGCGATTTAACCTTTAAGAAATAAAAATGTGAAAATTTGGTACGCGATGACAATTGTTAAAAATTAATTTAGAGAAACGGTGATACTATGCCGAGTTCAAACGATGTAATTGTGATTATAAATTTTTAGGCCGGTTGGATTCTTACCTATAATGCATGTGTCCTCCACTTGCCATTTTAATCTACAAATAGCGTTTAATACACAACAAATCGTCCTGAATTTGGTCACGCCATGATAAAAAAATGATTTTCGACACGATTGTGAGAGCATGTACAAGTAATGAAATGCGATTTGTTGCTTACACTGACTGAGTACAACGTCCTTCATATTTGAAACACACTAAATAAATCAACCGTCACGTGTGATATTCTCATATTTAAAAAAAAATATCACATCAATAATACCTCCCTCCGTATTAAACTGGATAGATAACATAGAAATAATAATAAAATCAAGAATTGAGGACCCGGCACCTCCACCAACAATGCTATTCTTATGGAGTTAAAAATTTTCTCACTCTACCCGGCACCTCCACCAATTCTATATAAAATTTGCTCTATGAATCATTTGTTTATGACAGAATACGGTGAATTATAATTCATTACGATAAAATTTAGAACTGTGATGTGCATTTAATTCCGAAAATAATAACATGGAATAATGTGATCTTTTTTCAATACAAGAAATAATTCACTGGGTGGGAAATTCCTTGAATTTACTAGGTACATTTTGTGGTAGCTCCACCGATATAAGCGATACTGTTTCGGGAATTGATAAGATATATATTTTTTTTTTAAAGTTACGTTTATATTTTTGTGTTATAAACGCTTTTGTTCAAAAGTCATTTTTTTTCAAAAACATGACCAAACTAAAATGAAGTAGTTTTGAGAGTATCAGGCGAGATTCTGCTCCCACGAGGCTACCGCCCTTCTGGTCATCCTTGGCTCCGGTGTCGCTGTAGCTCATGTGCCGCAGTATCATCTCTCACAACATCCCTCAACGTTTCAATATTCTCCACCGACCCTCTGGGCATTTCATTCAAAACAAACAATTTATTAGGCAGCTACTCAATTACTTCGGCCTTTGCGTAGGAAAATACACAGTGATACACGTACAGTGCGGGACAAGAGTGAGTCGGTGAGGCAGGTACAGTGTTTGTCACAACTAGGCGAAACATTCGGAGGATGAGACAAATTTATGAAAACCAAAAGTCTTACCGAGAGATATTTTATAAAACAAAACACGAATATTAACCGCGTTATCAAAATATTTGAAAAACACCTACTACTTAAGATTTGTTTTCTTAAATTTATTTCTTAATCATGGTTTCTGTTTGCGTAGTTTTATTATACAGATTATTAAAATGAAGAATTAAACGGTTAAAATGTTTTCCCTCGTCGTTCGTTCGTCTGAGTGTACACTATTGCAATACATGTAACAAAATATGAAAACGAAAAATATATTTTAAAAAAACAATTCTACGTTTAAATATACCGACAGGTTAAGACTGCTTTGGGGAGTTAAAATAGTGTGAACTTCATGTGGAATAATTCAAGATAATAACAATATTATGTTTGAGCATTTTTATTCAGTTTTGCATAATAAACACTGTTTGTTTAATGGTTTTGAAATTTAATATCGGGTGCATTAGTAATTTCAGACTTACTTTTCACTACATCAAGACTAAGATATGAGTATATGAATTAAATGAAAGTAGGGAAACGCCAAAGTCGTTGTTAAACGAGTGAGTGAGCCATGGTATAGTACCCGGTATCATTCCCCATACTGAACTAGATCCAGCCTTGGGTAAGAAATGGGATGTCCTCGGGTACGCAACACTTGGCTCACTCACGCGTTTAACAACGACTTTGGCGTTTCCCTAGTTATTAAAATTAAACATTGCAAATGCGAATCGCGTTCGAAACGTATTAGCGTGAAACATTAACAAATTTCCAAGATAAAACAAAATCACCTAATTTTTATTTCCCATTTAACACCCCTCAAAAATAATATGTGGATGTAAAAATATAAAAAAGTTATAACTAACGGGCAACGAACCCCAACCCTCCGTGCGGTAGGCTAAATGCTTACCACTATGCAATGCCAGCCAGGTAGATCTCGTCCCGCTAGCTGCTACTAAACAAATGCTATCGATATTTTTTAAAATCACATTTTTATTTATTGTAGGCTTAAATCGCAATGGATCTAGCTGATTTTGTTAACAGTTCTCAGTAAACTCGTAGGCCCCCGGATGTCTGTTAAAATTTCAGCGCAATCTGTTCAGCGGTTCAGCTGATTTTCGACGTACAGACAGACAGACACACAGAATCACAGAATGAGAGCCGTTTGTGTTGAATGGGGACACTCAGTCACTCCGCTCCCTCGTTTAACTA
The DNA here is from genome assembly GCA_024449915.1 of Sweltsa coloradensis. NCBI lineage: Eukaryota > Metazoa > Arthropoda > Insecta > Plecoptera > Chloroperlidae > Sweltsa > Sweltsa coloradensis. The sequence continues at coordinate 428,150 of JAMZAV010000182.1, forward strand.
GGGAAACGCCAAAGTCGTTGTTAAACGAGTGAGTGAGCCATGTGTATAGTACCCGGTATCATTCCCCATACTGGACTAGATCCAGCTTTGGATATATGGGAGAAAATGGGATGTTCTAGGGTACTCAATACTTGGCTCACTCACTCGTTTAACTACGACTTTGGCGTTCCCTAGTTATTTAAATTGAACATCCAAAATGCGAATCGTGTTCAAAACGTATTAGAGTGAAACATTAACAAATTTCCAAGATATAACAAAATCACCCAATTTTTATTTCCCAATTAACACCCTTCCGGATGTCTGTTTAAAATTTCAGCGCAATCTGTTCAGCGGTTCGGCTGATCTTTCGATGTACAGACAGACAGACAGACCCACAGACTCACAGGATGAGCGCAGTTTGAGTTGAATGGAGACACTCAGTCGCTCCGCTCCCTCGTTTAATCAAATGCTTACAGTAAACACTAATTCAGGGAATATTAATTTCATTAACTTGATTGGTATGTGTGTAATAATCAAAACAGTATTAATATTGTGCAACGTACTGTGTTATTTCGTCGAACTGCGACGGTATCAGCTTTTCAATCACCCGTTTCACATCATTCGCTTATTGGCGTTCATCGTTTGACGGCTGTTTCGATACTAACGGAAATTTCATCAACTTGTTGATTAATGCCATGCTAAAATGATTAGAGCTTACAGCGGGCTAACTGATTTTTAATTGGCTGATTTCGAATATATGCATTCCGTTTCAAATTAACTTCATCCGAAGTAAACAGAAAATATTCTCGTAAGCAGATTTGCTGGCACCTTTGAGGATTTTCCTCGGAAAAAATGTAATTTGATTAACTTTGACTTTTGAAAATCATTCCTGTAATTGAAAACACGTTGCTCACAAAGAATGAACGAACAGAACGAAATTGAATCATTGGCGTCTTAGGATAAAATACTTCATCATTTTGATTTTGTGCAACATCTTTTAGAGCTGCAAAAGAAATATTATCATTTTAATTCGACTTAAAAGCATTTATAAGTTGTGTGCAGCTACTATTACTAAAATGTGAAAATGGACACCTGTTAAAAAACAATAGTTTAATGGCTTAGAAGACCAGCAGCCGCTATATTAGTAATTCCAATTTAAAAAACAAATTGTACGAACGTTTGAAAAATAAAGTAAAACTTCGCAAAATAAAATATGGATGAAATGTACTTTTCTTTGTCAAAAAGTTATTCAAGATAAACATATAACAGCTCGAACCAAATGGTACTGATGCTTTTGCCACACGTGGTAGTGGTGGAGGTAGAATGAATGCGTGGCAAATAGAATGTCTCCTTTCCCTTTGTGTTACAAGAGAAATAGGTGTAGCTAACACAAGCAAGAATTATCTGTGCTAGATAGAGTTGAGACAGTTGTTATGTTGGGAAAACAATTTCGAGCTATCTGCATTATTAGTTTGGTGTGTGATCCGAAAATTTACAAACATATTTTTTAAGTCCAAAATAATTATTTAACACAAAATGGAGCGAGTACCAAAAATAGGGAGCGAAGGTTACCGTTATTAAATAATACGTGTTTAGAGTCTACCCACTTAGTCACAAAACTGATGTTCAGTGGGGACAGTAAACCAAAGCGACCAATCCAACCCTGTAGGCCTCGTATGTTCTAGCCTTTAATAATGGTGGAATTGCGTGGCTAATATTTAATAAAACTTTATGGTGTACTAGCCTCTTCTTACTTATATTCAGTGTCATAAAAACATTCTGTATAATTCTTTTTGAAGGGTATTGTCAACAAAAAATCGCATGGAATTCAGACGTCGTGTTCGGTTTTTATCATGAGACGAGACACGAACTCACGGACGGACATAAAGGTGATGCATGTAGAAGAGCTTCGCTCACTTATAAGAGACACGTATACGTGTGTGCATGACTGAAATAAACCGCACTTTAAATTACCTTCAGTGTCAACCTAGCAATGTTTGGGACGTCTGGGCAGCTGTCAGTCAGCTAAATAGAACGTGTCTAGAACGTACGCCCACAGCCGTAGTGAGTGGGCTACAGTAGCGTGTCATGGACGTGGGATAATTGTCAAAGGAAGATCAAACACAATGGGAATTGTATTGTTTGAGGGATGGGTTCTGTGGACCCGCATTCATGTGGCCAGGCATGTAAAGGACGAATCTTGTAGAATATATTACGCGCATGAAGTAGAAATTAAGCTATTGGTGTCGGGAAAATATGGGCAACATAATAATGAAGTATTTTCGAAAATTTAGACTGATATTTTATTGGTAGGCGTCTTTAAACAGGCAGAAAATGTGCAGCCAAGGTTTAGGCGGGGTGAAATTGGAACTAGTTGATCCAGAAATCCTTGAATTCGAAAAGAATGCTTAGTTAAAGTGTCTAAAGTGTATATAAAGTGTTAAAGTGTTTTTTTAAATTCTCATTTACTTTTACAGAAACGACTATCAAAGACTCACATACTATTGTACTCTAGAAATTTATTATAAAAATGAAGTAAATAGTGATTTTACAAACTCTAGCTCTGAGATTACTAATAAATTTGTTACCGATTTATATTACGTTATGTTTATTATAGTGTATACCTTTACTTAAAAATATTATTACTAATTATAAATTCCAAATGCAGGTATTAAGATAATTCAATATAACATCCAAGTTCATAAATGTTGGTAGCAAACAATAATAATGTTCTGATTTCAGAAGCCCTAACGAAGAATATATTTATTGTAATTTATTTATTAAACGATTATCTCATTCAAATCTGTTAAATTAAATAATCTCAGCATGGAAAATTAATAAGTTTGTGATCACAATGAGAACCACTTTTGTTTCTTTAGTTTTGTTCTTGTGAAATAATTTTAAGAAATAAAATTCTGGGAAAAGTGACAAAATAAATACTTGTAAACGATAACAACTAATTGTAACCTAGCAATAATTCAAACCTTAACCTGTGAGCGTATTCAAATGTGATGCACATACAAAAAGCATTTGTCCACCCCTGAACCGAATTGGTCACGAATCATCCAATTTCCAATGCAGATTAAATTTACCAGTTGAGAGGGAGGTTAATGCCGTGTGGGTTACTGATGAGGAATACGACGGAGAAAATCGACCTTGCTATGGAAGTCACTCTAGAGTCTAGCGCGAACCTGAAACGATAGTCAAAGCTAATAATGTAATGTGTTACAACGATCATGTCTGAATCCAAAAATATGTTTTAAGACTAAACGACACTAGAAACCAGATATGTTGGTTGATTTTACTTGAATTATACCTTAAAACTACGAAGGTACATTTAAATATAACATACGTTATAATATAGTGTCAATGTTTTAATAGAGTTGAAATGACAATTTTTTTTTTGGTAGAGTCAGACAATTATTTCGTTAAAAGTTAAGTGTGAAGACAATTTTTCAATACCCTGTGTTGCTTCTATTTAAAATTTTTATTTAAAGCATTGTATCTTCTTATATGCTGCCTACGATTATAATATATCATTTACACATGAAAAACTATGTTTGTTTTTATAATGCACTGTAGAATTTAGCGATCCACTCCCTAGCTACAAATTTATTTATCTTTTATTTTTTCATTTTGTTTTCAAGATCATCAGTATGCGATCAAAGAATTTTTTCTCTCTACAATGAGAGAAATTCTCCTTTGTGCATCACTTTCTGTCCGTTTGCTGTGTGTCACGTGTCACTATAAAACCGACAATGTTACAAAAAATCATGGAAGTGGTTAATAAAATACAAAGAAATTTTTCTGAACGTAAAATAATAGATAAGTCTAAATGAAACGTTCCCGTCACGTTATCAGTTGTAAAGAATGCATATATTAAACCGTGAATCCCCATCGCTTAGCGCTACGTCAGTGCACGCGCCTGGCTACCATGCCGAGCGCACGCCACGCCGCGGCTAACAATGAAAGTTTATCCATTTAAAACTTTGAACCAAGTTGAAAGATGAAACCAGATTCCGAGTTTACGATCTCATAAAATCACAAAATGCATTATTTATTAGGTTACGCTAAAATATGTTCCCTGGAGGCAGGAGTAGACAAAGGCATTGTTCTTGAAAGTTTTCTCTCAAGTCAAAATAAGGTGATCGGAAAGTTATAGAATATTTTGGCAGGTGGAAGCACGCACATTGCTACCACGAAACATTCACGCCAAAAATAATGATTTTGATTTTAACGTTGTAGTTTGAGTACAAACACGACAATTTTGTTTTGATGTTTTCAAAGCAACATTGTTTAGCATTAAAAAATCCAAACATACATATTTGATTCAAATATGTTTTTAGAATTGCTATTTTAAACAAAGATGAATAAAATACAATACTCTTCCCTGTGCAAGGAGCACTTGTGGCACAACCAATGACATGTGCCATGCTCGTTTTGTGCTTCAAAGAGGCTCTTCGCGGCACGAGATTTCTTCATGATTTTAGTGATCAAAATATTTGCTTACGTCGACGCAGTTTGTTGTTGTTGTTGTTGTTGTTGTTGTTGTTGAATGTAATGACAACGATAAACAAACAAAAAATACAAAGGTTATTCAATATATTATACAGAACAATTATACGAATGCATTGCTTAAATATTTGTAAAGCATGTTATGTTTTCATAATAGTTTCGTCTACATGTTTATTCAAATACTTTAAAAATTGCATTTTTTAAATACATCTTTTGACTTTCAAGAAAAACAATCTTGTACACGTTACATTATTTGTGAAAATTAAAAATACAATAATCTAGAGAAACTTTACAGATACTATTTGAAGCTCTTTGGTTAAGGTGGTATTACGTTTATGGTGAGTGTGTAATATAATGGATATGAAATATCCAGGACAGTTTTAAGTAAATGTTCTTAATCCCATCATTCGCTCTCTGGCTGAGAAAAGCATTAAAAAATATTTAATATAAATAATTGTGGGTGATACTGATAGGTAAATGAACTTTGAGATTCAAAATAAGATTCTTGTATGAGCTCTGTCAGCTTTTACATGGAAATCACAAAAAAAAATTGTGTTTGTAACCGTTGTGTGAATGATTAAAAATTAATTTAAATTGCAGCGTTTTCAAAAGAAAATCATGTGTTTAAAAAATTCACTCAGTTTTGGAATTTGTCTTTTAAACGAGAAAATTTAGTCACTACCAGTTTGTCATCTTTGGTCACCCTTGTTATCGACCTAACAAAGTAATATCCATAATTTTATTTCATCTTCTCAATAAAGTTTTTTTATTTAGTATCCTAAAAGTTAATGTAACATACCATACTACAGCGGTATCTGGGATTTACTAGTTGTTTTCCTTGGCTGGCACCGGGCGAACGCTTTTATTACGGAATAAATTTCGCCCGGAAGAACTAATGCAGAGTCTCTTAGATAGACCCAGTCACATTGAGGGCTTGTCTGGGCTTGGCTCTAAGTGCAGCGAGGGTCATCGATAGGACGGAGGGAAACGGGGACATGTGAAGCGAATAAGTTATATTCAATGACTTTTTAAAATATGTACGTAATGCAAAAGATGTACTTCGAATTCTTTATTTATCTCAGTTTTATACTTATTGTTAAAAAAAATAGTGCTAAATTTGATGATCATTTTCTGATTCACGGCACTTAAGACAGCGTGAAAGGTATACAGGAAATAATAATTTTTGAGAAAACTCATAACAAATGTCTAAACGATTTATACGCCAATAAAATGTAACTGTTTATGATTAATATTTTTATTTATCAATTCTTCAAGTCCTGGAAATCACAATCACATACGATAACTTCAATATATAGGCTTAAAAAAATACAAAACTATTTGGTGACAAGATTACAACGTTCAGGATCACAAAAAAGTATCGGTTTGTGCTGAATTTTGTGTTGATGATAAAAAAAATTGACCCGTACATCAATTTATGTTTCAGTGTATATTATTGATACAAAAGTAACATTTCAAAACCGGTTCGAAATATGAATGAATCGAATGTTTATCGCGTGTTGTAATGATTAAATCTGCAATCTAATAATTAATAAATCAAGTTGAAAGGAATACACATTTATTATCATCTTATCATCATTCTAGTCTCTAGTGTTATCTTTACACGTTATTTTTCCAAATATTGATTTAGAATTTCTTAATGGTTGGTTGTACAAATTATAATAATGACATTCTACGAATATAATTCTATATGTGCTGAACCCTGATATAAGGAGCATACACTTTGACTATGAAACTTTAACTAACTTCATACCCGATGGTTCACTGCAAGTTAAGCTTTTCTCCGACATATTGGCACTGTTCACCCCGTCGCATTCCTTTGATGTATTAGTTACTAACAAGACTGTCTTGTTATAAAGTTGACTAACTTATAGTTCAAGTTTTCGATATTTGATATGTCAAGAATGTCACTCACTATGAAGATATTTAATATTTACGAGCGTTCTATGTGGAGTGCTGACGGAGTTTAGTTTCCGAAGAATTTGTTTCGTTTAAAACGTTAAGGGAAGTCTTTTATTATTAGTGCTTGACAAACTGTAACCATTTATGTTTTAAATTTAAATTGATTTAGTGCTCGCATAATTATTGTTCTTTGTCAAGATAAGACTGTTTGCCTTAAGTTGACAAATTATAATTATACGAAATATTTTCTTTATTAACGATAAAATAAGCTCACAATTCAACCATTGAATAATAGTTATGTTTATGGTGAGATTTTAAAATCACAAACCTTACTAAAATGGGAACGTTGGCTGTTCATTTTCTTATGACTCACAATTAAATTGTAAATAATAATTACCGGTTCTATTAGATTTTCTTTTTAAAGACTCACAATAAATTAAGCTTTTATTCAAGGGGGTAATTTTTAAATTTTTATTTTATGTTTCGTGGCAAGATTAGTTTTCAGAGCTTGGCAGGTATGAATTATTATATTTGTATATTTTTTGTTTGAACACAATTTAACATTTTATTGCAACTATATCTTATGAACATTACGAAGTTATTATATCGTGGATATGTTAAATTTTTTTTACGAAACAAATATCTCTGGCAAAAACCGCTGTCTACTTCCTATTACCTTTAATCTGGGGCCGAATGATAACGTCATTCCAGAACTTAAAGCTCTATCGAAGTCAAAGCACGTCTTCAATTGTGTGGAAATATTGAAATCGTTGGAAAGGTTATTTGAAGGTCACCGACGTATAAACGGAGCTTTTGCTGGAATTCATTAAACTTTTTTTGGCGAACAAACGAATTTAAATTCTCTTTTCTGAAGATGATTTTACTTCAGGTATTACACTGGAAAAAATATTATCTTGGAGTAAATTTCGTACATTCTCATTGATGTTCATAAGGCATGAAAATGAGTATGAAAATAAGTTCTTAGTATTTTGTTTCATTGTAATACCAAAACCCGTGTATTGGTTTCTTTCCCTACTTATTTCGTGTCAGTTTGTGAATGACGGCACCATGAATTTGTCCTACTTTTCACCAGATATTAAATACCTAATACTAACCCTATCCCACCCTTCTGCAATATCTCTATCCACATGTGCAACAATAACCTTGTGGCCTAGATTTTCACAAAGTGCATTATATTTCTCGTGAAAGGATAAATTAAATATTAATCCCTTCCAAGAATAGGTTATTTATAGGTTTTTGAAGCTCCTACGTCATCGTTTATATAGAATGCTATTCATATAAAACTCCCGGTGAACTCTCATGATCTAGGTTTGCTTAACGTCTGTCTGGCCGTATAATGTAGGTTATCGATCTAAAACTTAACGATGTATTCGTTTCTATGTTATAAATGACGACATCAAGAAAGTCTTACCCCAAAACGTCGGCTTAATATAACTTTTGTCTGCATTTGTCGTACATTAATTTAAATTTTATGTTTTATAATTTACCACAAATAAATAAATTTAAATTTAGATTAAAAGGAGCATTCACTCAAGTTCTATGGACTGTATTTTGTTGTCGAAGTTCATTTTCTGTATAATAAAACAATAACGATTTTTGTTTCTCTCATATCCAGTGGTAAGTGTATCTGCATCCGATGCAGAAGATCCCGGGTTCAAATCACACATGAGGCAGAAGATTTTTAACTTCCACAAAGTCCATAACTTCCTGGTTTGAGAATTGTTGAACGATAACAATGGAGCCGTCCTAGCAACGAGGCATATAAGCATGTTGCTGATTATCCTTGATGATTCTGGCGTTTCTCACTGGTAGAATCGTGTCCTACTTGTTTTGTAGGTGTTTTCTGTCTCTATCGACCTTCATTCGCTCGTCGATGGTGTCGACGCCTACAAGATAGACTTGGACTGCTTTAAATTTAAGTCCTTCATTTAAAATATATTGTGACTGAGTAGAAAGACTTAGAACTTTAAAAAAATAATGACAGTAATATGTATTTGGATATATATTTAGTCCTATAGATTAATCGACTAAACACCTGCTCTAAAAGTTTCGTCAAATTATTATGCATTTGGAGTTTGAAATTGTCACCCGTTCAAATACCTTGATTTCTTGATACCTCCATGGGCTAGAACATCAGCATATCAAAATGGTTTTTACAATCGATCTGTCTCCTTATGGAATGCACTTCCAAATGAACTAAAAAAAGACAGTAGTCTCAATAGCGCCATAAAAGATTATTTTAAGAAGTTGTTGTTCTGTTTTTGTGAGTTGTGGTATTGTTTAGTTTAGTTTATGTAGTGATTTTTTAATATTTATTGATGTTGTATTTGAAACTGTATTTAACTGACATGTATTTATTAATATTGTATAGGGTGAAGGTACTATGGCGATGCTCTTTCGTCATTTCGCATTATTTTTAGTACATGTTCAATATGTACAAATAAATTCAAATTTTAACAAATAAAAATAAAAATGACCCTCTCGTCGACAATATCGAACCGAGAACATTTGCTTCTCAAACCATCTCCAATAATCCACCATTATACACCCTAGCACAAAGAATGATCAATAAAAACACGGCGAGACCCCCTTAGAGGGCGATTGATGGACCAATTTCCTTGGCCGCGACTCTAAGACCAGAACGAGAAGCAATTCCCGCTATTTTATGTGCGCCTTGTGACGGTTTTCTCGCCTGTTTGACACGCGTCTCGCCGGGCGGAGGTATGAGGAGAGGAGCGTGTGATAGCGAGGCGCCACATGCAGGTGGCCGCCATACTACTTCACACGCGGTGGTATACAAGGAGATAGCTCTATAGAAACACACACTTAAGATGGCTCTATTGTGGATATTTCAAGGTTTTTTATTTCTTTTTTGGTCTTCGTATAGTTTAAACGGTTATATCGTGAAAGAAATGTAGAATGCGATCATTGTAAGGCTGCTTCTCTTTCGAAGTTGGGAGTCTTAATAGATGGGGCATTATTTCATTGGTACACAACATTTTTACATTTAAAACTGTTCATAATAAAATAAAATATGGTTTAATGTCGCGAGAACTGTATGTTCATAATGCGCCACTCTATCCTAGTGGGTGAAGGGTTAAAGGCCCATGCTGTGCAACGAGATACACGCAGATTTGAACGAAATGAAAAGAAATGCATGTGAGACAGTTCAGTCCCTAATATAATCAATTTCATTTGCGTAAGTGTTTCCAGGATATTTTAATTTAGCCGCACCTTCTTACATTCCCATGAAAATGGTAACTTACAACGATTTAAAAAAAATTGGTTGCAAAGCAGCTTTTTACCAGGGTTAAAAGTATCAAAAACTGGCAGATTTAATTGTGTGGATTTTGAAAAGTGGTGGTAAGTATACTGACCGGTAACCTATAAAGAATTGTAGCATGTGTGAACCGGGCTTTTTTCCCGTCCACCCCCTGTGAAGCATACCTGTACTAGATTTGCTCAGTAGGGTGCCCGTCTGAATTGAGTTTTGATTTCTAGCTGGAAAATCTTTTTATCGGTCTCTTTGTGGCGACACATCTTATAAAGGAGTAGTGAAAAACTCAGTTTGTCAAAATATCAAAGCGTGGAAATGTGTTCAACTTGTAAACGCTCCTTGGGAAGGAAACATTAATTACGTTTCTACTTGAAAGGTGATTCATCTCAAGAGTTGTTTTGTTTTATAAGATGTATTTTTTATGAGCCAGATGTCACTGTTTGTTAAAAGCATGAACAGATAAACTTCATGGTTGGTTTATATAAACGTTTCTACTAATTTGTATTAGTAGTGTAATGTTATAATTCAAAATTTCACTGACCGAAATTGAACCCGTAGCCATCTCTCATTTATCTACAGAATTTCTTTCGAATTTATAGTATCCATATAAAACAATATAATATTCATTCAAAGTTTTGCTTGAATATCCACTATATCTCTGAAACCATTTGTATTAATTGTACGCGTTAATTTGTTCCATATTTAATTTGTAGTTTGTTGTTAATTTGTTCCATGTTTGTTTAAAAAAATGAGTTTGAGATTTTATGAAATAATTTTATATTACTGTTGAACGAGCATTGTTCAGAAAGATAAAATAAATATAATTACAGTTTAAGCTACATTAGATATTAGTAATTTGAGTAGTAATTAATTACTGAAAAGTATCAACTTTATTATTTGACTAAGTAACTTTACAAAACTGTTTTTAATGTACGAGCAAAACCTAACAAACTCCTCCCTACACGTTTTCCCTCCATTGAAGACACTCTTCGAAATAATTTATAAAATGTCCAACTGTGCAAATGTGTCTTATTGAAGTTTCAACTTGCAAAAACCTCGTACGCTGCGTTTCGCTCGGCGGATATCTAGCGTTTGTCGTCTTTGCTTAATATTATCTCGCAAACATGACTGGGCGTCCTGCCAAATAATTCAAATTGCCTTTATCTTGTAGAACATTTGGCTGGGTTACAATCACGTACGAAATCAAGTGCTTTGCAAGTGAACGAGCACGTACGTAATCAAAGCGCTCAGAATAGGTTAAGGTCGCGCATGAAATGAATTGCACTGTTTTAATAAGAAGAAGGGAATGATGAATGTTACAAGTACTCTTTCTGTAGCGACGAAGAATTGGCTTCTCTCTCTGGATATCATGCAAATATAAATATGGAAGATAAATAACTAACCCCGTTAGGGTTCGTTGCCTGTACTTTATTTCGCAAATGCATTGTCCCACTATACAATACAAAGTATATGTGTGTTCTTTGTATCCACACAATGCATATAAATTGAATCTAAATCATACATACAAGATTCAAGTAATCTAATAAATAATCTATAGCAATGACTGTAAGTTTATTATACAAATTATAAAGCATATATGACGTTAAACGTATCTTTGTTAATCAGTTCTTATAATGGAATATGGTAGACGTAAAATAATTTAATATAAAAATCAATTCTTTCGTGGTATTCTTTGATAACAAAGCAGTCTTCATTAACAAATTTATATGTATTACGATAGTGTTGCTGATTTTATATCCCTTGATCATGACACAAGGCTCTTAATATTTAGTACCTAAATATGAGTACAAGTAATTTTGGTATGCACATCGAGTGAGTCCATGTATTGATTAAATTTTGAAAAAAAGTTTCTCTAGTTTTGTGTTTAAATTGTTTGTGTTTTTTACACAGCTTCATTGGGTATCCTTCGACTCGTACACAATACGGATACTAGATTGATTGATTGGATATTGCTTAACGTCTCATATTAATGCAATTTGGCTATTCGAGACGATGAGTGGTGATAGATGAGGATGAAGTATGAACAAAAGGGAGGAGGGGAAACCCGGTACCGGCACGTGGCCTACTCCTTTCGAAAAGTACCAAGGGGACCAACGGCTTAACGTCCCATCCGAAAGGACGGTGTAACTTTGACAGTCATATAGGTTCCTCCACTAACCCGGACTGCCGAGCAGACGTCGAGGAGAACGAAGCCGTTACACTAGCTCTCGAACCCTCCATCTGTTCTAACCAGCGGTATACGTGCGTTTTAGGGCAGAGCGGTCACCCACTCTACCCCTGACCACGCCCGATTCTGCTTAACTTCGGTGTTCGAGTGGGAACCGGTTAAACGACCTCGGCTAAACCGCTGGCTTATATGGATACTAAGGATTGTAATCAAATACGACTTTTTTTAACACTATATCATCCTCATTTTGGACTTTGGTTTTATTCTTCATATTTTTTTCATTCAAAGTAAGTCAACGTGTTGTCTACATAATAGAGTTCAAAACAAACAGAACAAGACATTGCCACGTGTCAAAACATGCGTGATATCTATAGTATTGTACGTAGCCAGGGAAACAAAATGCGTGAGGGAGGGAACTCGGATCGATTCACAATAGCGAGCATTAAGAGTTGTGTATCGTTGCTTCGCGAGTCTAGATATTTAGTAAACACCCCTCCCCAGTCTAGGCGGCGTCGTCAAGATCCCGAGCACACGATTGTGTTATTACACAGAGGAATCATTTTTCATGACACCAGCTAAAGATGACAGTTCTCCCCTACAGAAGAATCAAATGGCAGGGGGAGACTTAGTTCTTACTTAGAAACCAGCGCGACTATCTCTCTGTGCCGTGAAATGTCGAGAGGAGGGAAGTTAGACTTGGCCAAGGGGAAGGAAATAATAGGAAACTGTCACAGTGATACAACTAGATTGACCAAATTAAGGACTTTATATGAATTCTTAGGAGAACAATATTATCTTTTAAAATTAAAATAATAATCAAAGGTTCTGTTTTTTTTTGCTGAACGTCAAAAATGTGATAGGAAGTTCGTAGTGCATGAAAATTTTAAATGTGCACTCTTTGATATGATATAAAGTTAAATTATAACACGTAAATAACGGTTTTTATACGAACATATTAAACATATTATTTTTTTGAAATTAAATACATGTTAAGGAAAACTGTTTACATATGAAGACCAATTTTCAATGTTGATACGTATTATTTATGCATGTTGAACGTCCGCGATCAAAAAGAAATCACCTTCGGTTAACGTATGTCTTGCGTGTGCAACGTCCTGGTACAAACAGAAGATGTCAGAGTTTGTTGGTGTGACCATGCAGACGTTTTCTGAGTTCCAGCAGGACTTACCACACCTAATAGAGAAAATTCTTCCAACCCGGCACCTCCACCAAAATTATTAATTTTATTTTAAATCCTTCTACAATGAGTTGATTAAGTACTTCCGCTCCCTATTTAGACTATTTCTGTGCATGTGATTATTCAGGATAATCGAAATATGTTAATGGAATTATATTCATTTATTTACAAGTAAAATAAATCTACACATAAATTGAAACAATATGCCAGTTTCTTGTTGGTCATTGTTCGCTCGTCGATAGTGTGGGCTTGAAATTTAATGTCATCCACTGAAAATCAGTTATGAGGCTGATAGGGTAAAATATAAATACGAATTTATTTTATTTATTTTTAATCTCGATTTGTTGCAACAATGATTTCGACCGCGACTTTTAATCTACCATTGACCTCCTGGTTAACCAACTGCTGTTGATGTTCTGATAACTTGAGTCTTAATGTTGTACAAGATGGAGATCATGCGTGCCATTATGTTCGTTGGTTTATTTAGGATATTTTCTTTTCTTTTGAACGTGTGTATCTTTAGAGTTCAGGACCCTACGATTCTAAATGTCCCCTGACCCCAAGCCGCTTGATGTCAGTACAGCTTTGAGACACACTGAACTAAATAAGAGATCTGGAGGAGATTCAATTCGCGAAGTATAAAACAAGACTTTTTCACGTTCGGAATGCGTATAAATCAGTTTTAAAATGTTGTTTGTTTAAAATGACAAGGAATTGTATAAGTAAATCACGTTAATTTGTCTCATTACTTTCGAATTAAACCTAAATCAATCTGGAGAAGAAACGGTTTTTACCTAAACTAGTGAATATGAAAAATTTAATAATGTTTTAGGGTTTGTTTTATATTTTATATTAATTTAATAATTAAATTCACCAAGTATTTTATTGAAATGAAAAACTTTAAACCATAATTTTGAAATTACTTGACACATTGTATGCATGCGTTTGCAGAAGTCAATGAAGAGCAAAGGAAGTTAATTCTTGTCTTTAGGCCAACATCTATTCTTCACAGTTGTTATCTAATGCTTGCAAATAGTAGATTATTACTTTGTGTACGTTGTAAATATTGTATTTTCATCATATTCTCTACAAATAAAACACTATTGTACAATTTTCTGCACATCGAGTAATTAAGGGTAGAATAAGGTTATTAAAGTAGTATTTTGTATTAAAATAAAGGTAAACTAATTTAATAAAGATTAAGTAATAAATTATAAATTAAAATGTAATATTGGAAGAAAACTAAATACGATTAATGCCCGTCATGTACTTGTGAGCTAGTCCAGAAAGAGACCCGTCCAGTCCACTGTGAGCGTCAATGCTCTATAAGGCGTCACCGGCCACTCTATCTGTCCGAAGACTTGGAATTAGCCACATCGGGTTCTTTCAAAGCTCTAATCCCTTGAGATGGACGCTTTTCTTCCGCATCCTGGCTCTGCTGCCCACCCGGCCCACCCTAGCCCACCCCAGATGCCCTCTGCCCAGGCCGAGGCGAAATTCTGTCATCACTCTTTAGAGTATACGATTTTCTCAAGATATTCGCTTTTTTTTTATTTGATTTATTTTTTACAGTCATATCGTAAAAAGTAAAGTAAAAAGAAAAACATTGGAAGAAACAAACGTCTGAATAGCATTAAATTCCGAATTTGAATCCATTTTTTAGCCCGAAAGATTTTTTTTTAAACCATAAAATATTTTTTTATAACTGGACTCCTTCCGAATATTTAATAAGTTTTCTGTTGTAATCCAAGCTAAACAATAATTAGAATTAACTGTCCATATTATAAACTTTCTAGTATTATTTTTGTGTCATTTGATAATTGATATTTTAATGTTTGAAATACAATATATTATAGTCTTTGTCTATTATCTGGATTTTTATTTCATTTCATTTTGTGGGCTATTATGTTAAAATTTGTCTGGACCGGCACCTCCACCAAAACAGATAATAAATCCCTAATAGACTACGATCGCCTCAAATATATATTATTTGTAACCCGAAAATCGCTTACCTTATTTGATTATTAGATCGGCACCCAAATACCCGATCCGAAATTTTGAGTTCCCGCACACCACTAGTCGAAACCATATAGAAAATCCTTCTTCTTTGATGGAGGGTGGCACCTTCTAATCATTTCGATATTTGGGTTCACATTCATCACCCTACTACTTACCACATCAATGAAAGAACAACAATGTGTTTTTGTTGGTGAGGAAATTGCATTATTCATTACTTCTTTACGTCAGCGCGAAAAACAAAAAAATCCACTTAATTCCCATCTGTTTATGAGTGGCCCTCGAGATAATGTAATTCTCATCCGCAAAGTAACAGCCGGCTTCATAAACCGTCGTTGTGTTCGGCCGTCTTCGCCGATGTTCGTCTGTCTTCGGGATAGTCCCGAGAGAGGGCGCCTCACACCAGCATCGAAGCGGAAAAAATAGGCGCCGAAAAAATAAGAAGGTTTCTGTTATTTTCTCCCTTCTTGACGTCCTGCGAGAGGGATGAAATTAGGGGTAGAATTCATTCTGTGAGTCTTGGTTTATAAGCCACGCTATGTAAGTTGCGTGTGCTGACTGCGTAGGGTTTTAAATTATTTAACTGCCACTCAATATGTCACGTAGTTGTAATATTTAAGTACCTTCAAGACTAAAGGTACTTTTTTAAACTTGTAATTAAATTAAGATACATTTAAGTTCAATTATATGGAAGTGCACATACTCAATTTTTCTATTCGTAATTAAAAAACATTGTTGATTTTGAACTCTCTGTAGTTTGGTATATATTATTTATTAGTGATATTTTTGTAATGTGATTTCAATATGTTAAGATATCAGATTTAAATATCAAAATCTGAATTTTGTACTAAACGCTATTTGTTATTGCCAAAACATTTTCTAACGTAAATATTTAAGTGAGCGCGTGAATTATCCGAGTAGATAAATACAAACTAAAAAAATGTACACAATTAACCGTTATTCTTGATCTAAGAATCGTTTCAGATTACGCAAAAATATTTAAAATGATTCGCTTCATCTGGACGTGAATAATGTTGGATGTTCTTCCTACCCTCAGTGTTTACGTTGTCACATCTTAAGATGGCATCACAGTTCGTAGGCTAAGTCTGCGCGAAGAACTTGCAAGAGTCGGAACCTGTGACATTTGTGCGTAAAACTTCAGCTTAGTGTGATGTTCCGCTAACACGGAGTGCAACTCTTGGAAAGTTCTCGCCCCGATAAATCTCCGATTTTAGCTCCTAAGTTGTCTCATGTTATTTATTTATTTAAAAAAAATCCGCATTCAAAAAAATATTTTTTTTTCAAAATTTAATTTTGATTTATAAAATATCCATGTTTAGAATTTTTTCTCCATAATTATTTTCTCCATAACCCTTTAGATGTATCTTCTTTTACTCTTTATGACCGAAATTTAGTGCCTAATTTTTTTAATAGTTTTTAACATTCACAAACCTCATAGATATTTCTCGGTTCTAAAATCATTCCTTTGTTAGTGTTATTGTTGTTTTTACTTTGTACTCGTGTGAAAGTTGTTATGGGTGTGTTGGAGGCGTTTTGTTTTAAACATTCTCACCATTAAATTGTTTTTATGTTTATTTTATGAGTTGATATAACTATTAAAAATCGGTTAGCAGTCTCGTGATGAGTTTTTAAAAAAATTTTTTGCAGTTTTTAAGTGGTCGTATTTATCATATTGAAGAAGAACCACCGTGACTTTACAGATTAATTATAAATAATATAAATTTATTTTGTTGTTTGACAAATTCTTAAGCTATTGATTGATTCTCGTAGGTGTTGTTTTTGTGTTCTCTGCAAAGGTTTCATTAGGTACTCGCCTGCCGAGAAAATCAACATGAGACTTTAGTTTGTTGTTTGTATCGAGGGTGCGCCGTAGTCACAATCACAACTAGATAACGCCGACCAGTTGATTGATTGGTGGATTTACGTCTCTTTCGTTTATATTTTAGAGTTCGGGTTGCGTAGTGACACGCACTGCGTCTTGCGTGCAAGGGGACAGTTCTATACTCTCTCTCTCTCTCTCTCTCTCTTCAACCACCTCTCTCTTACGCGCGCCAATACACACAAGCGTAACGTACACATACATAATATACACTCAAACACAAAAATATATCTAACACACATAGACACTTGCATTCAAGATCAAAGAGGCAATTAAATACATGTAACATACTAGTTCACAACTCACAAAACACACGTCGATTTATGCTCGCACAAACACACCTTCACTCACCGCTCATAGAACAAAACATACGTATACAATACAGGGAATACAGAGATAAAATAAGATGAGCAATAAAATTGGGAAAGGATTATACTTTGGGGGGAATGTTATGACTGGAAGTTGCAATGTTAACTGAAAAAGTGGGATGTTGGGAAGTGGTCTTTTCTCGTTTGGAATGGAATCAATTGCTAGCTGCAGCTGTTGAGGAATACTCAGTGAAAAGGTTTAGAAGTTGTTTGGAGGATATGGATTTAGATTTGGGTGAACAATGCGAAATTATCCTAAAATGAGTGTGATATTAAGTCTTGATACTTTAGAATTTAGATAAAACAACAAAATGTTTATTTTAGGTATTTGTCACCATGTAAGCTACATACTTGTAAGTTTTTTCGACACTGTCACACAAACATGTTATAAGACACAATTAAAAATATAATATAGATGGTACACACCAATAGATATTTAATTTACATTAATGTGTACACATTAACACATTAATAATAATACGAACACACAAACAACTCAACACACACTCTAATATATATATTCATTATTGTTGGCGCAAGGGCGAGGATGTACACGCGACCTAGAGTTCTAGAACTGCCCTAGGTAGTGAAGGGGAGTGGACTGTATAATTAATGAGGGATGGAAATATAGGTATAGAGGGATGTGCCGGTAGTCAGAAGCTATTACCACATACTGGTTGGACGTACGTTGATGACGTGAGATGTGGGCTGGCAGTGGATGAGTCAGTCGAGGTGACACGGCATGCGCGTATATAGTCACTATGTTAGAACTACACTAAGTTGCGAGAGAGTTATTTATGGTATATTGTATAAACACACGTGCTTTTGAGCCCTCAGAGAGAAGGGTGACGGGTTGAGGAGAATTGCACACGAAAATTTAGAGTTGCAACGTGGCGTAGAGGGCGTAGGTGCTGTCATACACTTATGCGTACGTGCTCGTAGACATTTGGTGGGAGTTCACATTACACTGCCTGAGTTTCTGTACGTGCGATGGTAAACTGCAGTCGCAAAAGTCGTGCGGGGGGGGTTGTGCTGTGTGACGGAGATTCTCAGTCACACTTTGTGTATAATATATGCTTATGACACCTAGTTGGGGATTAGTTGAACTATGATGACGGGAAAGTACTCGGGCGGGAGGAATTTCAGAGTGGAATGCGCCGTTAAACATAACCGCCACCAAAATGGGTTGACATTTTCATGGCTAGTCTGACGTAGAACAAAGAAGAGACAAAGAGTTTGCTTAAAGCAAGATAGGGCAGACGACAGAAAATAGCAGATGAGACGTTTTTAGCAGAAATTGCTATGAGAACTTAAAATATAAGAAACTGTCACAAGAGGGGTGCTGTGCTTTTATGCAACAGGGAGGGTGTGAGCTTTTGACGGGTCTAGTATACAGCCTGATGAGGGTGCGTATAGAGGCGACACGAACAATGCCATCACGACCAGGTGCCAGATTGGTATGCGCCCAATTGGCAATTGAGGGGAGTGCTTGAAGCTTCAAGCACGAAAACCACATCTCCGATTTGGGAGTTCTGGTGGTTCCCTGGGTCCATTTTTCCCGCGCTGGCAATCTGGTATGTATATACTCGGGCGGGACCACGGGTCAGATGCTTGGTGATTGTCTCCACGCGGTGCCAGCGTGACAGATCGATGCGTTGTCCGGCTCGATGCATTCGGCGGGGCAAGTAATGGTGCACCGGTCAGAAAGTGCCCTGGGCTCATATAGTCGGTCCATCAGCTGGGTCCTGAGGCGTAGCAAAGAGGGCGCTGTTCAGAAGAAGGGCCCCCCCCTCGGGATTTTTGGCGTGAGAATAGAGTGGCGATATTCTCAGCGTGTGAGGAAGTGTCAGAGATGAGCGACGAAGAAGAGATTTAGCTGATTTCACACCTGCTTCTCCAGAGATGCCGCCGAAGTTGGTGTCATATGGAGGATTGAGAAGTGCCATTGTTTCACGGCTTGCTAGAGAGTCAAGATCGAGGTTTCACACTTGCCGAGGAAAATCTTGCACTTCACGAATGTGACGAGCAGCAACGCCACGTATTGCGTCCCAGTACAAGAGTAATGTGGGCTGTAGACCTCTACGCGAATGAACCTATCCATGGGCCGCTAGGAACGCCTCTGTGGAGAGCTCAGAAACCATTTCCTAGAATGAACAGGCTTTTGTTAGCCATTGCATACGAACAAACATAAATAGCCTTTCGTACTTGGAGCATTTCTGCGTTGCCAGTTTTCACTGAGAAAGGTTCCAGCAATACTCAGTGCCCGTGTGCATGAGGCAACCGTGAGGGTTGTAACGCGAACTGCTGGGAGGTCAGCCATTTTTGGGTTGTTAGAGTCTTTTGCACGACACTTGTGGAAGTGAATACATCTATGGATGCGCTGTCTGGCAGACCGGGGCGGAGAGAGACGATCCAATAGCGTTCTTGATCAGCGACTCACGTCCGAGGCCCGGAATGTAGTGAGATCTTGTGAAACGAGTCACAGATGAGTGCTGAGAGATGGGCTTGCTTGGGGAGAAGAAATCGGTGAGCGTGATTCTCTGGCAGCCGAAGAGTGGCGGAGCCTCCCGGCCACCCTGAGAAGCCCTACTGCGTCTATGAATGGGCTAAGGGACGCGAGGGTATAGACGATACCAGCTTGATTGCGGGACAACCTGCGGAGCTCATCTGCGTAGTATGTTTGGTGTAGATTACCTTAATCAACAGATGAAGAGCGTCCTGCAACTCAGAAACGGCTGCAGAGGTCGCTGAGGGAGGTTTCAGCATTAGTGCTTTTTGGCCAGCAGGATCGAGTGGAATCGTATGACTTGACCAAATTCACGCTGAGCGCGGAGCAGTGTCCGAAGAACTCTCCAGACACGTGAGCAGAGGATCTGGTGGCGACTTGCGCAACGAGTAGTGGTGGCTTGAGTCTTCACTTCGGGCAGTATCGAGGGGAGCGTCTGGAGTGAGGCCAGAGAGCGTGGCCACATTTCTGCTGGTGAGCGCATGAACGGAGGTCAGCCACCACAGAGGATGATCAATCAGTTTCAAGATGGTAGAAGACCGCGAGACGCGCAGTGCCGCAGGGTTTTTCTTCTGAGGCCGACGTGAGCCCAGTCGTAGGGCTTTAGTTCCTCCAAGACCCTTCCCCACCACAACGATTTGCTACGAAAGTTTGAGGCGATGATGGGAGTTAGCGAGCCAGGCCAGAACGATACATCGAGTCCGTGTATAGAGAACACGGACTCCAGAGAGAGAGCCTCGAGAGAAGTAAGATCGTCTGAACGAGTCGAGAAAGCAAGCGCGGCGAGATGACGAATTCAAGCTGGGTCATTGTCGTGATTTCAATGGTGAGACCTTTACTTTCTTGCACGCGTAGAGTAGTGTGAGAGGTTGATCCCGTTTGCGTGTGCAGGAGAGAACTGCGGCAAAACCCTTTTCTGAGGCATCACGAAGCCAACCAGCCTGTGGACAACCAGACTGTCTGGAAAGCTCGTGGTATCGAAATCGAGGAGGAGCCTAGGTACGTCAGCGACTGCGAACAACCACTTTGGAGTGAGCTGGTCATGGAGCGGGTCTCCCATTGTAGAGGGGAGTAACCAGAGGCTGCTGCGGAAAGATCTTCATCCAGCACACGAAAGGGAGTGAGGAATCCAAGCGGATCAATATCTTGGGCGATGTAAGAAAGAGTTTGTGCGCTTAGTGACAGATCCGGAGAAACTTCAGTATGAAACGAGAAAGCAATCTGAGCTGCGAGGATCCACAACAATCCAGAATCTTGATACACCCGTTGTTCCTCGTTGGAGAACACAAGAGGCGTTTCTAGATGCTCGTAGCGGAAGCGTGGATAGAGCTTCCGAACATTGCTTGACCATTTCCTGATTCGAAACCTCCGAGGGCAATGAGGGCTTGCAATCAGATTGCAAGGAGCGAGCCTGAGCCGAGATCACTGCGCCAGAGACAAGATCATCGATGTACATCTGATTCTTGATGCTTGGCTGCAGCGGGTAGCAATCTCAACTTCGTCGGTCAACCAGTTTAGAGAGCACGCGTTTTGCTAAGAACGCAGAAGGGTGTGAGGCCGTACGTGACTGTGTTGAGCCTCATACGCAACGACAGGAGAGTCGGTGATGGGCCAGAAAGATTTGTGTGATGAATGCGATCTTCATGATGACAAGAATCTGCCGGTACATTGTCGCAGGTCACGCAAATGGCCTCAACGTGGTCCTGAACTGTTGTCCAGATGGAGGGAAGGTCGGCTTGAAGCTTCGGTCCGCTGAGGAGAGTTGTGGTTGAGAGAGGACGCCATCTTGTCTTGATATGAGCATTGCAAGCATCCCGGCCCGGAGGACCAAAATATGTTGGGGCAAGGGCGAGGAAAAAATTGGTACACACGACTAGAGTTTCTAACTGCCCTAGGTAGTGAAGTGGAGTGGACTGTATAATTAATGAGGGATGGAAATATAGGTATAGAGGGATAGTGCCGTAGCAGAGCTATTACCACTACCTGGGTTGGACGTACTGTTGAATGACGTGTAGATGTGGCTGCAGGGGAGGGAGCAGGCGAGGTGACACGGAGCTTCGTACTCGAACGGTGAGCTTGTGCACACATGTGATCAGGGATCACGTAATCCGCAGGTCGCAATGCAGGCTGCATGTACTCAGCGCTGATGTATTCCTTCATGACAGAGTCTGATATGCTTCATTGATGCTTCGGGGTTTGCGCCTGAGACGCGCTCTAAGCTCAAATAACTTTGATAAAGCGGACGGAGGCGGTTTAGAGCATAGAGGTGAAACTGATGGCTTGAACGGAAGCGAGACAGAGTAGCGTCCGTTCACATCGCGCTTATGGGAAGACACGAAATGATCTTCACATAACTGGTCTTTCTGGATCCTTGTGTTTGAGGACGAGAGATTTTTTTTTTTTTTTTCCTCGACTCCCAGAAGAGGCCAGTGTCCGGTCTAAGCCCGAGAACTCGCGAGGCAAAGACAGCGGTACGTGGAGAGGCAGTGTTCCGATGCTTGAATCGGACCTAAACCACCCAGCCAAACGCAGTATCACGAGCTGAAAGGATTGCGTTTTGATTATTACTCCCCATTTCACGGAACAAGCGTCGAGGTAGAGATCAGCTCCTATTAAGAAAGTCAATCTCGTCTGAGAGGTGAAACTTGTCCATCGGCTGAGGATAGACCTCGATATCTCTCAGAAGGACTTCTAGAGGACGTCGAGTTCGCTGGCATGGGGCCATGATGGTTTGACCAGAACCAGAGCTTCCAGCCGAAGATACGTTGATGTTTAAAACGAGAGGCTAAGGTCACAATGGGACACACCCATCACTAGTTGCTGGACGCGTGTCCAATGCCGGACAATTCCAACGATTGCTGGATTGTCATTTTCTCAAGCCTAGGGCGACTTCGCGAGAGAAAGTGTTATTGCTGACAACTTGCGAGCCTGAGTCGGTTACCTGCACGAAACGGCTGAAAAGCACCTGAATGATCTCGGATAATCCTCGTATGTCCCCGAGAATTGGTAGTGCGCTTGAGTTGCCGACCTGACTTGGAGTTCACAAGCCAGTGCGAGCCCCACTGTAGGTTTGTTTGTCCTGCAGTGGTCGAGGTCAGCTTGAGCGGCTGACTGAGGAGGAGGGCGTGCCTGCTGAGTGTAGCAGCGAGGTGATTGCTTGCTTACTATGACATTCACGGGCAAGTACTTTTCGACAAACACTCTTTCTTCGTGTTGAATTCCCAAGACAGTGAGCCGCGCTTTAGATTGGGCGCAGAAACGTGTTGTAATTTCTCGGTCGACGGACGCTTGATGACTCCTGGGACAGCTGTAGAGAGGTGTTATCAAAAGCCGTCACAAGCTGGACAACGAGCGCGAAGCTGAGCGACTTAAGAACGGTCGATCTCGGCTGTGTGCGCCAGGAGCTGCGTTGGCAGGAGACGGTTTTTGGCGACGAGCAACGATTAATCTTCCGAGCTGGAGTGAATGGGTTCGAGGCGTTTGGTAGGCTTGAGCTTGGTAGAACTTGCAGTAGATGGATGACTAAGCCACAAAGTTCCAAAGTGCGACTTTGCTCCTCGATAAACCGATTAGTTTGTCATAATGGGCGTTTCATATATGAAGGAACATTTTTGACTCCGAATTGCCTACGTGTAATGCGGATCAAGGTGCGACAAGCGTGAGCGATAGACAGAAAAATCAGCCAATCCAACCGATTTCTAAACCTTTGAGAGCTGTCCAACAGAGCTTCTATGACAGTGAGGAACTGCTGGAGCGAGGGTGGTTGCCCGATTTCAAAGGTACGGAACTCCAGCACTTGCTGTACATACATGGCAAAGCCCAAACAAACGTTTTTGCTCTTGATAGCGATTTACGCAAGCCGCGTACGCCAAAGGGTAGGTCTCTGCCGATATATTAATAATTTGATATAACGCTCAAGCAGTACTCTGAAGGGATGACCTCAACTAGTGGAACTTCTGAACGTTTTCATTTAATACCACATTTCGTGATCAACTAAAGAGTGGAACAGTGGCGTGAATTCAGGCCAGAGAGTGAGATCCGCCATTAAACGGTTTATTTAATAGAAGGGAGCGAAGCGATCGCGTTTCAACAATGCTGAGGGCGGCGCGGCCGAGCTTGCACCAGCATCAGGCGCGGTTTCGATACAGTAATAACGCTTTTTGAGCTGCAAATATCAAGTCCATCAAAGCTAATTCGAGAAGATTGACACATCGAGTGGCTAAACCGCCGAATCAAGTTTCGAATCAAAATCATGGATGTCCCTCTTGACTTTATCGAACTTAACCTGCAGCAAGGCCAGTTCATACGTAACGAGGCTTGTAAACATGAACATCATCAATTTAAAGATTTTAAAATCATCATGGTATCCTTTGTGCAGCGGCGAAAATTTCCTCCCTAGTTTTTAGTTAAGGCCATAGCAAATTTGATGCTGTCGTTCTGTCATTGTTTAAAAGTAAAACAAACTGCAGTGCAACAGAATCAGAATAATGAATGACAGTACACCGGGGGGGTGGGGGGGGGGTGGGGGGGGGGGGGGGGGGGGGGGGGTTGGTGTGGGGGGGGGGGGGGGGGGGGAGAGGGGGGGGGGAGGGGAGGACAAGCTCGAGAAAGCAATTGCAAATGAGCAAATTTATAAATGACATAAGCAACCACAACTGTTAAGAATGCCGAGCGCTAAGAAATGCTAAACGAAATCACTGGGGGGGTGGGGGGGGTGGGGGGGGGGGGGTGGGGGGGGGGGGAGGGGGGGGGGGGGGGGGTGGGGGGGGGGGGGGGGGGGGGGGGGGGGTGGGGGGGGTGGGGGGGGGGGGGGGGGGATTGTGGGGGGGGGGTGGGGGGGGGCGAGCTCGAGGAAAGCGTGCGAGACACTGTGAATTTCCAGAGCAAAGAAAACACCGCTACAATTATTCAAATAGTGAAAGCATTGTGAATCCAGCAAATAAACGCGTATTAAATATTCTGATAGAAATTTTAATGTGAAGAAACAACAGAGACGCTGAATAACATGTCCAGCTGAGGGACACAGTGGAATGACTGCAGGCTGTGCGCCGTATCAATCACTCACAGCAGGCGGCGAAACTGCTGACGCCCGAGATACGGGACGTGCAGCGAGAGCGAGCCACGGCGACCCGGCAGGACAAGGCCCTATTAACACTAGCGAGAACATTCCCTGAAATGTATGAACAATTCCGAGATCAACAATCAACGAAAAACCAAATCAACATGGTTGAAGATTCGGCCGAGAGGACCCAAAAATATGTTGGCGCAAGGGCGAGGATGGTAGCAAACGCGACATAGAGTTCTAGACTGCCCTAGGTAGTGAAGGGAGTTGACTGTATATAATGAGGGATGGAAATATAGGTTAGAGAGGGATAGTGCCGGTAGCAGAGTCTATTACCCATACCTGGTTGGACGTACTGTTGATGACGTGTAGAGTGTTGCTGGCAGTGGATGGAGCAGGCGAGATGACACGGCAGTGGCGCGTAGAAAGGCACTATGTTAGAACTACACTAAGCTTGCGAGAGAGTTATGTTATTATATTATAATAAACACACGTGAGTTTACCCTCAGAGAGAAGGGTGAGCGGGTTGAGAGAATGCACACGAAAACTAGAGGTAACGTGGCGAGAGAGAGAGGTGCTGTCAGTACACTTGCGTACGTGACGCGTAGACAGTTGAGTTCACTTACACTGCACTGAGTTCTGTACGTGGCGATGGTAACTGCAGTCGCAAATCTCGGTGCGGACGGAGATTCTCAGTCAGCACTTTGTGTATAATAGATGCTTATGACACCTGTTGGGGATTAGGTGAACTATGAAAGGAAAGTAACTCGGGCGGGAGGAATTCAAAGTGGAATGCGCGTAAACAATTATACAAATCAAAAACAAAGCTTAAAGATTGGTGCAGGCGTGAATCGAATCCGCGACCAACTAGTTTATTTGCAATATATTTTCTACTGCAAATGTATCTTTCAGCACCAGCAAACATACGTGAAAACTTCAGTCTGTGTTCAATCGCTTGTACCTAACTCCCTCCAACTTTTCTCCAAATTCCCACACATAAATCCTTCACTTTCATATAATTACTTCGTAACCACCATTACGTTTTATTTCCCGCAAGACAAGACGAAACAAGTTGAACATCTTCAAGACTTTGTCTTCGTGTATCCTTCCGCTCTGTCGTCCTCCTCCACAACATGTAGTCCTCCTCGGGGAGTGACTTAATCCCACAGCCTTTCAAACACGCAGCTCACCGCCACCTAAAACATCCTTCGAGCCACTGCCTTCTAGAGCTGTGACATTTGGAATCCCCAGGTCTGCAGTGCTTAACCAACCACTAAATCCCAAAGCAGGGCGACAAGGTTAGTTAGGCAAAGAACTTTTCAAGGAATATTCTACGCTAAGGGAGTGTGAGCACACTTAAGTTGTCACCTTGGGGGTGGGAGGGGGAGGTTTGTGAATTCATTGACGCCAAGTATTCTGAGTGAAACATATACAATGTGTATTATCATGTTTCACGGATAAACATGTAGCTTATGTGTAACGAATTAAATTTTCATTCGAAAGGTTGGAGATCGACATCCGCCACCGGCAATCCTAACTGAAACTTTACCCAAGTTTTTTTTCTTAGTCGTAATGAGGATGCAATGAATATTGTCCTCAAAAGAGCTTTAGGGCATTACCTTCACATATTCCGTAGCTCCAAAATGTACTTAAGACACCTGAAAGGGGGGATTCAATTGACCATGTACAGAATTTCTAAGAGAAATTAAATTTCATGCTGGACGATGTTGTAATTTTCAAGTGTGAAATC
Organism: Sweltsa coloradensis; assembly: GCA_024449915.1. Lineage (NCBI taxonomy): Eukaryota > Metazoa > Arthropoda > Insecta > Plecoptera > Chloroperlidae > Sweltsa > Sweltsa coloradensis. Next base: position 454,850 of record JAMZAV010000182.1, read on the forward strand.
AACAAGAACATTCACATGTCTTGAGAAAAACATTTACAATAATATGTTTGTTTCGTTTTTTTTCGTCTCGTTTTTAAAAAAAAATTCTGGTGTTTTATTTGATAAGAACTAAATATAAAACTACGATATTTGGTACTTTTATTGCTTATAAAAACTTTTGTTATATTATGAAAATATACCTATTGCACATTAGTAAAGTGCAAAAAGAGTGTATACAACATTTTGAATAAAAATGTCATTGTTGTCGTCCTCTACTAAAATAACATTACAAAACTGAAAAAAGACAATTGGGCAAATCGGTGCTCACTAGTGCGGCCAATGGAAAACACCATAAGTATAATAACAATCAGATGCTTATTAGCTGCAGCAATATATTGCAAAAATCTCATTGTCTACTTATCCTCTGTTTAAAGTAAAAATGTTATATGGTTTTAGTTAGTAAACGTCTTACGTTTCGTATTATCTAAATATCTAAGAGTATCACGTATTTAACATTTAGGATGGAAAATATATAAGGCTACATATAAAATTATCACAAACTTTCAAACAAAAACAAACCTTTGTTACACGCACTTGGATTTTCTCAAAAATGTGTTTTTAACGTCATGGGAAAATAATAAATTTAATTGTAATTTGCAAATATGGCAACATCTCAATTATCTTTCCTCGCTATGTTGTAGCTTATTGTTCTTCAGAGCCGCGCAAAGCCCTTTTGTCTGTATCAAACGACTTCTTTGGCCCAATTGGTTCTCTCGTTTTCCAATTAAATACACGTCGAGCCTCGTAGTTCTAGGCCTGATCACTGGGAGATTTATTTGCCCCCAGGTGGGCGTCCCCCCCCCCTCCTACGCCCCCTCCCAAGCCGGTTTCAACGCCCGTGTAATTTAACTTACTGTTAAAAAGTTTTCGCGGGTCTTCTTTTATTTACAATCCTTTATTGAGGCTGCGGGAAAAAAAGTGGGAAGATAATAATTTTATCTAAGAAGAAACCTTGGAAAACGTGACCCTTTTAGGGGAGTTACTTGGATAATACTAAGATGGTGATAATTGAGATTGAATTATGAATGTATATTTTAGGGGACTCAAACAAGTGTTGAAAGATGAATTGAAAATTCTTAAACAACTATTTCATTCAAGAATGCTGGTGGCCGACAGTAGGCCCACGAACCTACAAATTTTGATATTATTGAAAACATTTTGGTTATAGAGTATCAAAAATAGGGAGCGAATCTACTTTATCAACAGATCGTCGAAGAAAAACACAATTATATTTTTGGTGGAGGTGCCGGGTCGTACATTTCCGTTCTTTCTTTGGTGCTAGACACTCATTCCTTACCCCCAAGCTCAACAAAATAATTCTTATCATCCTTGATGAGGGGCAATGCCAACGAAAATCGTATGAGAATCGTACGTCGTATTCAGTTTTTATCGTGAGACTGATACACGCACAGACGGACAGAAAGAAAAGTGATGCTTTATTATAATATGGGAACTTCGCTCCCTAATTAAATACAAAATGTTTTTAGGAACTGTTTAAAGAGTGTTAATATGAAACTAGTAGAACAGGTAAATTTATTATTTATTGTAATTATTTGGACATGCACTGTTCTTATAATAAATACTTTATTAGTAATATTTCGACACTAATCGAGTGTCTTTCTCAAACTGAGGTTGAACAAAGGAATATTTTAACAATACAAATAAATATAAAACAACAAAAACGACCATAAAACATTAATGCCAACAAATTATGAAAGAGTGTAAAAAATGTAATTTTGTGTGTACATGTTGGCTCATGCATTTTAGTACTATAAAGAAAATACTTGTTAATATTGAAACAACTGAAAGTTGAAAGTTACTTTTTGTTTTGCGATGAGACTTTCTGCAAACGCTGTGACACTGTTCATGTTTTTGTTGCTATATCCATAACAACGTTATTCACGATAAATTAAATGGATGACTCTGCGACATAACTCTGACACACCCACTTTGTATAAAATGTGACAGTTTTTAGCTATATATTATAATGAATGACAAATGATATTTTTGTAAATTTGTTAAAATGATTAACAATCTTTTTTCTTTGTTTTAGGCTCCGCTCTTTTGCAGATCGTTGAGGTTTACAAGGAGATACAGAATCAGCAGATGAACATAGTAAGTAAAAAATAAAAATAAACTAATAGTTAAATTCCTTTGCCTTCAACATATAATGTTCATTTAAATGATTTCAGCAAAACTATATTACAATTAAAAAATTTTTAATTGTATTCTTGTAGTTTTTTTTAATCAAATATCCTATTAGGTTATAAAAAATGGGTTTACAAAGAAGGACAACTTAATAAATTTTTTAACATAAATGCAAACAAATTAATAAAACTTAATTTAGCAAAGTTTGAAAGAATATTATTATTACAACAATGTATAAAAAAGCATTGTGTCATTCTAATTCAGTGTTAATATTTCTACGTTGTCTTTTTGCAAATTTATATTTGATACTTACTTCCTACGTATGTCGAAAATGTAATGAACGTTATAATATCGTAGTAGTGTTTGTTGTATGCAACCTATTTTACAATGGTAGACCATTATTAGGTGGAATACATTTCTTTAAAGTTAAGCTATTGACAAGTTAAAAATAGGAAAAACTGTTGAGCTTATCTGAGATTTGCAAGCACAAGTTTGATAAAGTAAAAACAAAACTGCAGTGAGAACAACACCCATAAAAAATAAGCGACAACCGTTTGTGTTTTTCATCACAATTGTTTGGAATCTAAAATGCAGATTAAAAACATTCACGTTGTGAAAACTCTTTTGAAACATTGCTTTTAGTGGCTTTGGCTTTGAAATAATATTTCAAACTGTAAATCGTCGAACGTATGAACGCATAAAAGTAATCCTTGCTATTCATCACACGAGGTGCAGCTTGGAAAAGTGGATAGACGCGACAGGGCTTATGTCCGAGAGAGAGAGAGAGAGACCAGTGGACTGACGGACTTTGTTTGTGCACCAATGCTTGCCATAATATTCTTTGATTAAGCTTTTCGGAACACACTACTTTTCTATTTAACACATTTAAGAATAACAAATCATTTCATTGATTTTGATTTTTATCAAGGAAATTCCCGATCATAAATATCTTAATTTTATTCAAAAGGTTAATTTTTAAAGGTACTACACAATTATTTCAATGAGAAGCATACATCAATAAATGAGAGAACAAATAAAAATAATTCAATACGAACCCAATAAACATGTTGTTAAAAATTTAAATGATATATTGTTTTTCAAGAATAAAATGTTTATCAGTTTTGCCATTTTATCAGTTTAAAAGCGTTTTAGAATCAGTTATTCTGTGTTGGAACGAAAACTCTAAGGACTCAGGAGAATTGAGAAGCAAACGACCCGAAGGGTTTTCGGAGCTTATTCCTATCCAAGTTAAAGCTCTAAAAGAGTAAAATTGACTGACTGAGTAGTCCTACCGGCCTAGAAAGAAGATTAAATGGGCAATATTTTTTAAAAAGTAATTATTTAAGTACATTTGTACCAAACAGGCCTAAAATAAAAAATTATAAACAATACTCATAGTTCCTCTTTGAGCCACGAGTAGAATCTAGGAGGCAGTGTTCAGGAAATTCAGGTTATTACACAATCCAGAACTGACTTCCTGCCAGAAAAACCAAAACAGTGGCCGGTATCCTAATCGACCATTCAAGTCACTATCGGCACCTTCTTGTAACTCTGACCATCGCATAATGCACACGACCAAGACCACGACCACGACCACGGACGCGGGTGCGGACTCGGACACGGACACGGACACGGACACGGACACGGACACGGACACGGACACGGACACGGACACGGACACGGATCCTAACCCACACTATCACACACACAACCTTTGAAGTGTATTGAACCCGATCCGTTGTACCCTAGTTACCGACATCACACGACTAGGCCTCGGCCCTGGGGAGAACCACCAACCTACACAAGTTTGTTTGTGAACGCACCCGCTCTGTTTGATATCTCATCGGTTCAAACATCGCTACTCCACTCCGCTCCACAGTGCAGCTAGAGTTAATTGAAACTTATCGTACAATTGATTAGACTGGTCGCCTACGTTTGCTTGTCAGCTGTAGGCGATATCGTTAATTACCTGCTACAAGTCCCGTTAACGAAGTCATTATCAGACATTTCTTATATATCGGACAGTGTAATTAATATCTATAACGTAAAGGAGTAGGCTGGATTTGAATTAGCGAAGCAATCAGTTTATGTGGAGAGAAAGGCGACGAGTTGGAAGGGAAAGGGGGTGGGGAAATTGAAAATGGAAATTTAGAACTGGAATTACTTAAAATGTGATTTAGGCGTAGAAAAGTTTTAAATGTGGATTTAAACCGAGTCGACGTTTTGATTTGTTTCGTAAATGACGGACATGAACCTGGATCAAATACGTAAGGAAAAAAGCTTACAGTGATATTAGACAGGTAATCGACAGAAATTATTTTTAAGGTCCCTGTAAACGATTGATTTTTTGTTTAAATTTTAACAACAACTTAAAATGAACATGGATGAAATTAGCAAGGAATGTAAAAAATCACAGAATGCGATAATGTAATTAACACTTGTAATTGCATTTGCGGCGCTAATAAGATATCACATTTCTGTTAAGGATTATTCAGTGCATCTTGTATGCTAAAATCTACAGAAAAATGTTTTATTTTTACAGTTTTCTGCAAACATAGGTAATGAATATCGTAGGTAATACAAGTTGTATATTACAGTTTTCTGCAAACATTTTGGATGGTATTTCTTCACTGATATGTAAGAACATACCGCAGTAGGTACACTGTAAGAACAAACTGAGAAAGTACTAGCACCTTTGAATCAAGTAAATCAGTTAAATAATGAATTATTAATTTCACAATTGACTAGGTGGGGGAGGAAATGGAATGTTACTGGGCACTCAGCACATGGATCGCTCACTCGTCTAAAACGACTTCGGCGTTTTTTTTAGTAATAACATTCATCCCAGCTTCATTTTCGGACAGTAATAATTCTTTTACAATAACATAATCATTTTGTAGGAATCCAGTTATAGGTTGCAATGTATGTCCCTCTTCAGGTGTCTAATTAGGTATCTTGAAGTATGACCATTGTAAATGGATGTCAGAGGGCTGTTTAAGAGGACTAAATCCTTGCATTCGCATTAACGATTACAATGACTTGAATAAAGCTTTAGGCAAAAGTGATTTTGTTAATTTACAAAGAGCAGTCATGAAAATCTATATTCGTTTCCTTTGTTATGTTCCACGGATAAAAATGCATATTATATGGAAATTTAACTAGGCTCTGCTGACAAAATAAAAAATGTGAAAGTCAACTTTCTTTGATCATGACTAATGTCAGAAGAGCGGAATGTAAGTTAGAAGAAAGTTTAAAGGTCGTTAGGGAAGTAAAGGGGGCGCGTGAACGACTCTCATGGGGTGGAAGTGTAGGTGTGTTCGGTGCCTGGTCTAATTAGCCCTTCGCGTGGGGGTAACAGGAGAAGGTGGGGCGTGTTCACTACGTGCGAGAAGTGCACTAGGGGGGGGTGCGTCTGTGCGTTGAAATTAAGCGACTGATGCGTTTAGACGGTGGGTAGATTAGTTGTTTATGATTAGGGAAGATAATTAGAATACTGTTTGGACACAATTTTAATAAATAATTACGTATGATTTATTCTAACAAGTGATGTGTGACCGTACATAAATGTCACACTATAGGGGGGAGGGGGGGGGGGGGGGGGTGTCATTAAGTTGTGACAGTGAGTGATTATTGGTTGATGGGGGTATGCTTCCTGAGCCATCCTTACAAGCACTGCATACAATTTCTTACTTTCAGTCATTTAAAACTTCTTTTTTTATAAATTAATATTACAGTCTTTTGTAAAAATAATGTTTTAGATTATTCTTATCCAAAGTAAAACATTCGTAATAAAATGTACAAAAAACAAACAAACTCTTCGTAAGTTAAATATAACTTGTTTGTAGCTAGTTTCAATAAACGTGCGTTTTTTCAATATTTCTAAGCACGATTAAAAAAACTTTACAATAGAAATAACTTAGTCGAAAGTACAAAAGCGCGTAATGCAGGCACACATGTGAACGTAGCTTTAGAGCGGTTCTTCACGCACCGCCATCTAGGCCAGGGGTGCGTGATACGCGTCACAAAGTGCGTGACTCCAGAGCCAAGAATTCCCGGCCATGCGTCGGTACTTATACGCCACTTCCGGGGGGAGAGATTTGCCTTTTATATGTATATTTCCTCTCCTAATGACGTTTCACTTCTTTTGTTTTGATCCTTGCCGATTAATGTGACGTTTGTGATAGATTACGAATTATCACTTTTTTTAAGATTATTACTTACTACAGTACAAGAATCAGGGATTTATCACAATTTTCAAAGTACCCATTTTCTTCGTTTTCTTCCTTTATGACTACCACGATTTTCAGCATTCAACTCACCGAGTGTATGTAAATTCCACCTTTCTAGGAGTCTCACTATGCCTTCTAACCCCCAGTGTCATCAAAAGCATTCTGTATCGTCCCTGTTAAAAGCGCGTGTCAATCGGTGGCTATGTTCGGTTTTTATCGTGAATCCTGACACATGTACAGACGGACGCACTGACGGTTAGAAAATTGATGCATAATGAAAACGGTCATCTTTCATTACAACGTATGAACGTTTATTCTCAACATCATTCAAACTTAAATATTACATTTATTATTTCATTCTAATCTCTGTTATTTGATAACTATTAACTCTCTGTAAGTAAAGTAAAAATACTTCTTTTATATTAAAATTCATTGTAGGATACATTTACAACGCAATCAAGGACTTACATTCAAGAACTGCAGGTTTTTTTTTTAATTCGAACACTTTTGTTGATTATTTTGTTAACGTTACCATGTCATTCCATCAAAACATATAAGGTGATTATCGAACAATAACATTGATTATAGTTTGCATACGATTGAACAGAACAATGATTGTGATGTAAAATTATTAGATCTACACATTATAATACATCGTCTAATCTCAAGATTAAATTGTAACTCCTTTGCATTTCTTTCTCTGCTTGAGGGAGAGGGTTGCGGTTGAGGGGGGGGGGATAAGGTCAAAGGCCCCCGGAGGCAAGAGTCGGATGGGGCGTCAAGAAAGAGGGGTGAGGCCTCTGACATACCGGGAGAAATCCATTACATAGAATTAGGATAAGAGGCACTTTTATAATAAAAAGGCGAGGGAAGATTTTAAGGTCAGATGGGTTTCAAGATGGCGGTGAGCGAGAATGGCCCGGTTTTCTCAGGGGTTGTGGAATTACCTAATCATCATAAGTCAGTGTGTGTATGGGCATAACCATGAAGAAAAACGTGCAAATAACTCACTAAAACAAATTAATAACAGTTATATAAATTATTTTATTTGTTTGAGTGTGTACGTGTAGGTGAAATTTTATCTCTTAATTGATAAAAACATTCGTTTTAAGAATTTGGTCAGTCAAATAACTGATTTTAGTTGTATTATTTTTAAAGAAAACGCAGCCAACCTTGATATAAAAGAGTAAATAATGGTCAAACGGAAATCGGAATTTGATATTTGTATAGTAACCAATTTAAGCCGGATCTAATTAGAGCTCTAGCACAACAATATGAGTAGTTAAAACTTTATTTTTGAACTTCAATTTTTTACTTGAAATTTAAATTTGTTAAGTTAAAATTTTCAAATAAAACATTCGTAGATTTAAGTTCATTAATACTATTTTAACAGTCAAGTACGTACATGTTCTACTAGTATTTATAGAGTTATTAAATGAATTTAGTTTAATTTCATGTTCAAGAATTTTTTTCCCAATTGTATATTTTAATTAAAAATATACATTACAGATATTCAAAATAAGATAAAACATTTTCAAACAGGTTCCCTTCTAAACAAATCCCTCCGTCGAATTGAATGAGTTTTTTTGGTTAGATTTAACGCTCTGGGACTATCCGCCGTGTTTTAGAGCCGTATTGTGTATTGTGCACAGCGTGAATGCGATGGGCTCTCGTCTAACTCGACCGTACCGCTTCGTCGAACATTGCAACTACAGGGGCTTCAGAAACAACCTGCACACAGTAACTACATGCACGTGATTTACGTTTTGTTTTAGCCGAGGCGTTTTAGATTTATGTGCCAGAATTTAAAATCATCCATTAAGATGTGGTTTTAAAATGTGGTTTTTTACTTTATGGCCATGTTTATTGTATAATTTGTTTAATGTCATAAACTAGGTTATTTTACACATCGTTTGGTAATTTTTTGTGATTTTATTATATGCATTTAAAGCTGGATATTTTGCTTGTAAATTCAACCTATTAGTCGACCAAATTTGCCGCATTATACAGGCGAAATGCACTGTTTTAAAACTAACTTTGAATGCGGATTTATGTAGCTTTGAATTGCCCTTCAACAAATAAAATGGTGGATAAGTTTGGAAGTCAGTGGGCGGGGCTCAAAATGTTTAAGATAAATGTTTTTGTACTCGGTTCCTCCACCAGGAGATTTTGATTCTGGATACATTTTCTATTTGTTTTTCTTCAAAAATGTGTTGATAAATATAGCTTCGCTTTCGCCATTTATATTTATTGAATATGGATGTACATGGATATGATTCACAAATAACTATATTTCTTAATATATTCATAATTCTCGATTTGGATAGTCGGGAAACACTCCCGTAGGCGGAATTGTTAATATTTAATACAATCTAGAAATTAAAAAATTCCATCCCGATCGGGGTTATACCCCGATGACTTTCTGATATTTTTTTGATCAATTATTTTCGACTAACATTTACCTCCATATTGCACAATAACGCATGATGAATAGCTAACTTTACCGTTCTTTGACAACATAACTCATACGGCCACCCGTACAATTCTTCCCTATTCATTGTTCTTATCTCCAATAATACATAGATTTAGAGCTTTACTTGTATCATCGAAAAAATATATGTTGTCTCCTTTACACTTCTCCAATATCCTAGCTATACGTTCAGAAAAGCGATTTCAGAATTTTTCCAATCATTTTTGAACGGCCTGTTTCAAAATTATGGTTTTACATAATCCTTTGCCCTGCAACTAAAAATCCTCCCCCATTTCCCAACGTGGGCCGAGAATTATCTCTTGTAGTCGTTTCTTAACCGTGGCTGAAATTACAGTCGTATCTTAGGGGCCTTATCTTTTAGAACGAATTAACGTCAGGAGAGGAAAAAAGCCGTAAAGAACTATTTTAAAATCTCTTATTTCATAATTCCAGGTCAGTTAGCTTTAAGGGTATTTCACGTACAAAAACCCTTCTCGAGGGGATGAAAATTTCTTAAACAATGCGTGGAAAAGGGTGGAGATTCTCACGCTTTTCACACACGCCCACAAAATAGGGCGTTTAAATGTTTCGCATGTTCTTGGAAAATCTCAATCTTCTGTATGAGAATTTATTCAAGCGGGAATTTTTAAGCATGGGATGAAATATGCGGTATTTGCATATTAAACTTAATATTATACATTATTTGCCTAAACAATATATCAACTCTCTTATACAATGTGTATTATGTCATAATCACCATTCGAGTGTCCTTGCATATTTATTATTATACTTGACAATACCAAAATTAATAATTTGATCTCATTTTGTAAGTGCCATATTATATTTCATTCTGGTTATAAATATAATAAAGATATTTACACAAATGAATAGCTTACAACGAATTTATAAAATTGTTACCATAACTTATATGTTATTCAATATTATATTATGAAATAAATGGCAATAAATAGTTTTTGTGTCAGGACAAACTGTCATGTTACAAATGGGCATTTAGAATGTTATAATGGAGGGTTAATGTTGGTATGGCATTTTTATTTTGCAATTTGTAAAAGTAAAACTTCTTCTTAGTAATTTGCAGTAATTAGTCTGAGCAAGATTTCTCTTTACAATTTCGTATTGCGTGTGTATAATTGTTATTTCCAGACATATACACATTAACTTTGTATTTGCGTATAATGCCCAGTTAAAAAGCATTGTATTATCCACGCACTTTCATCTGTTCGGCTTTGAAAACATTGGGGAAAATAATATTGATAAATTTTTTTTTATTGTAATGAAAAATATATTAATTTAAAAGTGCAATTTCTGTGTAACACGATTATTCACAGTCATTCACTCACTTTGGTCATATAACATTCTCTTTCTTGTCGCTGACTGCAGACTGATATTACTAGAAGTGACATTTAAAAAAAACACCATTTTTGGTGGAGGTGCCGGGTAATGAATAATTCATTTTACCGTTACAAAGTACAGCGTCTCGAAATGTTATTTAAATCATTTTATATTTAACCATTAAAATAAATATTTTGGTATGTAATGAGCTATGGACATTATCTTTAGTTTTGATACAAGACTTCTTTATTATTGTATTATTTATTTCGAAAATAAACTTTAAAAATTCACAAACATGATCTAACAATATATTTATCATATTATTCTAAAAAGCAATTTATTTATTTTAAATTGTCTTTACAACAAACATTTTATCTATATTTCATTAAACGATTACTAAAATATATTTTTTTTAATATAAAACGAATTTGTTTTTTCTGTTATGAGCTACTTTTGAAATTTTTATTTAGTTCTTCGTAATTTTGGTCACTATATCAATTCCTCTCATGGTTTATGCCTTCTGTTAATTAGCATCAAGATTTCGTTTCAATTATTGCTGAATAATTTTTTTTTTGTACTGACTGTACTTTTAAATCCAGTTTCCCCTACAATGCGACAAAACTAAATAAAACAAACTTTTCAAATTGCGAATACAACCAGCGTCCCATTAACTGTAATTAGTCGAAATAAAGTTACGCCTGGTAACATGACAAAAAGGAATTTCTACTTCTATTAACGGAAACCTAACAACTTTGTTACTTTGTTATTCCGCGCCGACATCGAATACGGAAACGGCTGAAAGATGGTTTGTCATTTCTACCATTGTTAAGTTATTTGGACCCCGCTTTATTCCGCTCGATTGACAAGACAATTTGACAGCTACGTTAGAACTTTCGTCTGTTAAAAAACGAACGCTCAAACCTTATTGAAGGATTCTATACACTGCGAGAGAAGATAACCATTTGAGAGAAGTGTTTTACAGGAGGAAATCCTGTTAGAAATGTGGTCGAATGAAAGAAAATGGGAACATGTATTCAATAAGAACTCACAAAGGAACAACAACTTAGGAAAAAATTAAAACATGGGATTGCATTTTATCTTAAATCTATCTTGCTGATTTATTATTTACAAATTTGGGTTACTTCAAATTATACGAAATGTATTATATTTTGAATATTTCGTTTTCAAATTGATGTTTTGAAGGTAAATTCTAAAAATGCTAAAAATGCTAACGAAATAAAGACAATTTTGGATTTCAGAAAACACAATACTTGTTATATCTGCAGTAAACGACTGCTATACATTATTTTCATAATAAATGCGACACACGATGGAGGTTTTGTGATAATATATTACCACTAGAACCAACTTTTTAAAACTAACAACACGAAATATATGCATTTTAAAATAATTCAACATTAGACTTTTAAATTTGAACTTATTTATAAACACTTTTACCGCAAAGCAAAAGACAATGTTGTATCACGTTATTTTTTGTATGGATGTGCATACGTTAGCACTTGTATGCTTAGAAAATTAATTTTCATTAAGATTCAATTCATACAATAGTGCATAACTATTTGCAACATACATGTGTGTATAATGCTTTGTTAATAGATCGTCGATGGTAAACATATAGTTTTATTAAAATCTATGATACTAATAACAAGTATATTTAATAAGGCTTCTTCTGTGTTTGTAACTTTATGACTACTGGTTCACCGATACGATAACTCGTGTACTAAATAAAGGTATTTAAAATGTTAATGCAATTTTTCTATTCCAGCTGAAGGCGTTTTACGTTGATCTGTTGGTACCGCTAGAAACCAACCTGGAGAAGGACACAAAAGTTGTACAGGTAAGAACAACCGATTTCTACAGTGTGAGGATTATTTTAAATTATATTTGTAATTGACATAATGTATAAACCAATGGTCTTAGATAATGAAACAGAAACAAAGTCTAATATTTATTAAGCAATAGCTATGTTTACATTACTTTTAGCGATGGATGTTTTAGATATCTCAATGTAAAATGGCAGTCTGCAATGCTGTACTTGAGTGTTTACCAATAAAATAAATGCAAATAAATACTAAACTTCAGTATTAACATATGCAATATACTTCACATACAAATAAGATTGAGCATGTTGTATTTAATTTTTAAGACTTTATTACGTTTTACTTGAAGCTCTTGTTTAAATAAAACATTGAATTGAGAATGTAAAGCTCACAAGTAAATTTATTTATGTAACCGTTCTTAGCCCTAATCTAATGCGAAGTGTTGATTTGTTTCGGGTAAACATTGAGTACATCGTTATCATAGTTCACAAAATGCTTATAAAAAATCAATTTATGAGATACGCACAATCCCCGCACATTCCTCAATAATCCATCGATTTCGAATAAAAATTCGTGAAATATCCGTAATTTACAAAACGTTCGCGAAATTCGGAAATTTATTCCACTTTCCTAGAGTTTTTAACGCAAATTGTCAAACTATATCTAATCGTTTAAATCAATGTGAACACACATTAATTTTCATAATCGTAAGATAAACGACGAAATGGAAAAGTTTTAAATTGAAATCCATGTTTTGGATTTTCAATATTTCACTATCTAGACTTGCGTATCGCACTGATTTTGTTGAGGTTAATTGTTTTGGCCAAGTGTGGATATCAATTAAAAAGTTTTAATTAACATTTAATCGAAATTTGGTATGGATATGCATCTCTTGGTTAATTGGTGTACTGTGAAACTAGCCCCGAAAAACAAAAACTTGTCAAACATTGTCGCCATTTTTGCCTGTTTACACAATTATTTACATTTTGAAGTGCAAAAATGGCCGCCAATTTTATTGTTGCTACAAGTTTAGGCCTAAACAGGAAAACGAGGCACCGCCCCATAATGTTGCAGGTCCATTAAAATTGTTGACACAAAACCATTGATATTAAACCCCTATAGTAGGCTAGATTAGCAGTCTCCTATACCTCCGCACAGGCGCGAGCGTAGCAAATTGAAGACTCAACCGGCCCATTTCAAGATGGCGATTTGGTGTTTTAATTTATGCTTTTTTAATGCAATAAAGTATTTTACTGGATTGTTTGATATGGTTTTAGCTTGTGCAGCATGGTATTAAACAAAAGAAACAATACGAAGTGATTGCATAAGGGAATTTAGTAATCATTTGGTGTTAAAGGCTAGTATGCTTACCTGTCAACCTGGCGGCAATCTTGAGAACTATTTGGCCACAATCGCTCCCATTTGATTAACATGTAAACTGTCATTTTAAGATGGCTTCTAATTGTACCGGAAGTGGACCACCGACTGCTGGTCTAGCCAATTATATAGGATGTCTATGCACAAAACTAATTACACTAACCCGGCACCTCCACCAAAACTTAAACTATTTTATATGTTACTGAAATACAATTTTTGGTAAATAAAATTAATGCAATATTTTGGGTATTTTCAATACCCCTTTTTGCCAAAAATGACAAGTTACAAGTTACAATTATTATTATTACATTTTTTTTAGTTGCACCAACCTCAGCGACTCATGTTGAATAATAAATAGTTTAGAACATTCTATATTATAGTATTTGTCAGTAAAGGTGACATTAAGATAACACATAATAGATAATAACAACTTTAAAAAAAACTTTCAACTCGAGCCAACCAATACCACAACAGAGAGATACAAAACAAGATGATTTTCATAGAGTGGGAGAAGCTTCAGGAAAATGTCACTTCACATTTCACTCCAATTGTCTGCTAGAATTTATATTTCGGATAAACCACGAATAGAGAACCCAGCTCACCAGGAACTCTTGTTTTATAAAATATATGAAAGTAATTCAATAAAGAGTATGAATAAAAAATCTCCAATCTAATCAACGTCATTTTGTTTTACGTGATTTCCGTTTCTCAGGCAAGAGAACTGACATTGGCTGACGAACATTTGCATGATTGTAACCAACACAGCACTTGATGGTAATAGAGTTAGGGGTGGCGACAGCGCGTACTACACAGTCTACAGTCCTAGGCGCTAAACTAGAGGTACAGTCCTAGGCACTGAGGCAGGTTTACAGTCCTAGGCGGTAAACTGGGGGTCAGTAGATGATGCTTATGAGTAAGAGGTGACAGTTCTTACTTCAGTCTTAATCCTGAACTTAACGAGGGATACAGACCTAGGCGGGAAAATAGGGGGGTGGGGAGGGTCAGTAGATGATGCTTATTGAGTTAGCGGTGTCGACAGAGCGTACTAGTCTATAATCATAGGTGCTAAGCTAGGGGTATGTAATCAGGCACTAAACTATCCAACTAATTGTCAACCACACTTTACAATGTAAACTTAAATGAATATTATTTACACAATTCAGAAATTAAAAAAAGTCCGCCCCAACTTACTTTTTTTTACTTTTTTAATTTCTGAATTGTAGTAAATAATAACAATTACACCTACGGGAGTGTTTCCCGACTAAACAAATCGAGAAATAAATGAATATATTTTGACGACCGGTTGTCTGTCCCTTAGAGCGAACAGAAGCGGTTCCTGCAGCAACACAAGCAGCGGAGCGAGACCTACAGCAAAGCAGCAGCCACTATGAAGAAACAACGCAAGAAAAACAAGGGAACCACGAAGACTGGATTGGCCATGGACAAGGAGGTGAAGGTAGGTGTCCCAGAAGATTGATGAAACTTTCATAGTTTTTTTCACTTAATAAAGTGTCAATGAAATAATCTATGAAACATAAAACTTGATGAAGTAAAATAAGCGTTAATTTTGCTAGGTGTGCTATTTATACGTCGAGTGTACATTAATAAATGCCACAACCATACAAATCAAAATTAAATATCACACCTCAATGTTTAAGGAATAATTATTTTGATAGTAAAAAAAAGTGTTATCATTTTATAGCAAAACGAATACTTCCATTTGTCATTCAGGTTGTTATTTTTATTAAAAAAGTGTTATAATGCCTAGATTAGATCCCTTACAAAACTTTTAATTTTTAATGTAAGTAAAAACGTACATACATGTATAAGTTGAAATTGTTCTCTAGTATTCAAATAATGCTACATTGCTTGTTAGTATCAAATGTTATGTTTCAAAATGTTGTGGACCAATTATTACTGGCAGTAAAAAGACGCGGAATTTTTCTCAGATTTACTTTTGATCACCACAAACTTTGTCTGTGTATCTGTGTGACATGAAAAAATATTTATGTAATTTGATTAATTAAATAACACAATTAATTGTACATATATATATTTTAAACTTGGTGAATATTGATTATAGCGTACGTTGCATTTCTTATTTACTAAATAGTAAATAAAATAAATATAAATAAAATCATCTATAACCAATTACCATGCACTAAGTATAAAATAAACATTATTGTGATATTATTGCTATGTGACTGAGTGAGTACCGGTAGACTATATACGAGTGTGTTTTTATTTATTTTATTTTGTATTATTTATTTCCAGAACATGCAAGTACTTGAGGAGGAGCGGACCAAACTGGACGCGTTCTGCGAGCAGAGCCTGAAAACGGTGAGTTCTCTTATAATTGAAACGTAAATGTCACTAGCCGGAAACTAATTAACCCTTCGTTATCTAATTACGTTTAGGGAAAAGTCTGTGGTTTAAATTTTAAATTAGTAGAACGAGATCTAACAAACTAAAGTTAAATCAATTATCGTGACACGGAAAAAACTCCGTAGACTGTTTATTTTCGTTGACGCTTTTATGCATGTTTCTTCTTACTTCATCATTGTTAACGAGAGGTGTAAGGGTTGGAAAGGTAAAGTTATGGAGATTTGAAGTAAAAGTGGACTAGCGCCGATATTTTTTTTATAATAAATTGACTTATTTATTTATTGGTTCACTCAAATACAGCATTGCTACCATTTTACATTGCATTACACTAAAGACTACACTACACTACATAGATTAGCCAAGTTGCATAAATATGAGACGTTAAGCAATATCCAATAGGCTAAAATAAATTTAAATGCATATTAAAAACATATAACATATAATCATAGATATAAATTCTAAATTTAAACAATTATCGGATAGGGGGTTTCACATACAAGTAAAAGTGTGGCTCGTTGGTCTTGTTGTGTGGCTCGTTGGTCTTGTTGTTAGCGTATCTGCTTCCAATGCAGAAGGTCCAGGGTTCGATTCCCGCCCAAGTCAGAAGTTTTTTAACTTCTGATTTGGACTTAAGTCCATCAGTTCTTGTCTTAGGAGTTTGTAAACGGTGACTTTGGAGCCGTCCTAGCAACGAAGCACAAAATAAATTCAGAGTTGTGCTGAATCGGCCTTGTTGATTCTGGCGTTGATTCGCGGGTGTTCGCACTGTCCATACCACTGATTGCTATATTTCCTATTAAAAATAACGATCTTTGGTTGGTTATCGCTCACTCGCCGATTGTGTCGGGGCCTACAGGGTTGGCTTAGTCGCTTTGATTTAAAGTCCCCCACTGAAAATCAGTTATATAACTGAGTGGGTAGACTCTAAATACAATTTTTTTTTTTTATTATTTATTCAAACCAATTAGTTATTTTTAATAGCTCTCCTCTTGAGCCTTCATTATGTCCTTTCTTCCGTATCCAACTTCTTTGACATTGACCAGCTGTTTATATATTTCTTTTGAAAGTCTTGTGGCATTGGCTGGACATCTTATAATATGTGGAAGTGAAGTGGTTGTGCAAGTATGTTCTGGGGAGTTTGGAAGACCTGAACGCAGCATTTGACTATGTCAGTGCTGCTAATATATTCTCGATATCTAGCACGTTAAAAATAAATCGATGTTTGATCATAATATTGTGACGGTCATGCACATGAGGAAATTACATTTAAATAATATAACATTTACTAAAGATTTTGTTGTAGGAGGCAACGAGGCCTAAAATTACTTTTAATCGAACAGTTAAATATATTTAACATTGAACGTTAACGACAATGTTTTCGGGATATCCCGGGATTCTATTCCCGTCGAGAATGCGTTGAAAAATACTTTCAAATGAGATGATGAATGGTTATCAAAATGTTGATGAACAAAATTTGGTAATGCATAAGCTAAACTGAATTTGAAATACGTTTGTACAAAGAAGTTTTGAAATGGTTTCTAACGGCAACATTGAAATATTGAAAGTCTTCACATCAGCAGGTAGATAGTTCCATAACTAAAAAGAGCAATGCAGACTCATAGTTGGATGAGCGTGGCGAGCGTAGCGAGCGAAGCGAAAACTTCAATTTCACTGACCCCCAAAAAATTTAGCTCCAATGTTTTTTTTTTTTTTTTTTTCTGTATTTTTGTCTGTTTGTTGCAGGATTCCGGGCAAACGGCATAAGCGATCTTGATGAAAATTTGGGGGGACCTTCGTTTTCTCTGAACTTAGAGGTGTATTGTTTTTGGGTACAATCGAAGAAATATTTCTCATGAATATCGTACTTTTACGATTTTTTTCGATTTTTAGTGCGATATTTTCGTCACATTTGGGCCGATTCTGACCTAACGGGAGGGGCTACAACGTTCATATTTCACATGGACATTAAGATTATGGAGATGTAGTACCTTATGAAAGAAAAAGTTGAAAAAGTTAGCTAGAATCTATAGAAATAAAGGTTTTAATATTAGTTTTTCAATTTTTAGTACGATATTTTCGACACATTTGGGCCGATTCTGACCAAACGGGTGGGGCTACAACGTTCAGATTTCACATGGACATTAAGGTTATGGTGATGTAGTACCTTTTGAAAGAAAAAGTTGAAAAAGTTAGTCAGAATCCACAGAAATAAAGGTTTTACTATGAGTTTTTGAGGTTTTATAGTACCAATTAACAAGTTACAATAGAAACTGACAACAATCACCTACAATGCATTCAAAAAGCACTTGCAAAGGAAAAGTGCAAACAAACGACAAAAAACGCAAACAAAAAACGCTCATCCATCAACGCGGCGGGACTTTAGCGTTTTCCTAGTATACTTTGAATATTATTGTGCAGTATATGTACACAAAACAAATTGCATATAAAAAGAGCAGACGGGTCTTTATCTTCAAAGAATATTTCGTCTTAGGAAAGGTGAGATATAAAACATAATCAAGTCATATGTGTTGGGTATTAAATGTGTACGATGTCTTATATTTCAAATTTTTAGTCCTTGAGTCCCGGGTTCAATTCCAGGAAGTTTTTTTATTTATCGGTTATTTTAAATATCTTTAACTTAATTTCTTTGTCACGGCTTCTTTGACATAATGAGAATGCGCGTAGAGTGTCTGCTGAGCATGCAGAGATACGTGGGTTCCGTTCGTACTCCCATTTTTTTTTTAATATCATAGGGAGTAGAAGTGTTATAAATGATTAAGGTTTTGGTTATATTCGTTTATTTATTTATTTATTTTTATTTTATAATATTTGCATTTATTTGTGTACAACAAATTGACATGTAATATTAAAAATAAATGCGAGAGTGACAGATAGAGCATCTGCTCCATAGTACGTGAGTACCTGTCACCCTCTAATACAATTATAATAAAAACAATGTCCAAGTTAAATACAGTATTAAATACAACATCAATAAATATTATAAAATCACTACATAACCTAAACTAAACAATATTTTAACTAACAAAAACAGAACTACAACCTAATTAAAATAATCTTTGATGATGCTACTGAAACTACTGTCTGTTTTTAATTCATTTGGAAGTGCATTCCATAAGAAGACAGATCGATTATAAAAACCATTTTGATATGCTGATGTTCTAGCCCGTGGAGGTATCAAGGGAATGCCATTATCATAAGGGCGCGTCAACTGTTAGGTCATAATGCGCCACTCTAGTCTATGATAGTTGGAAGGAACGACCCATGCTGGATCGAGCCTTAGGTAGGGGGAGGAAATGGAATGTTACCGGGTACTCAATGCATGGCTCACTCACTCGTCTTACAAAGACTTTGGCGTTTTGCTAAATTTAAAGTAATTTTTGTCCTTCGTTAATCAGTTACAGTAAATAACTGAATAGGATAGACGTCAAATAATTTACTTTTCGTATGTATCTAGAAGTTAGGAAACTCCTATAGTGTGGAAAATGAAATCACCCTCACGGCATCCTGTTTTCTCTAGGGAAGACTAGATATTTCAGCGCCTTAAATAATGAACACAGATAAAGCGAATCTTCCCCTTAGGGACAAACAAGAAGGCCTAGTCTGAGCAGCAGCATTAGCTTCCATACAGTGAGTGAGTGTTACTTTGTAACTGGTCTTTTGATACATTGTCGCGCTTGAAAAGTGTCTTTGAAGAGGGGGAGAGGGCGTGGCCACGTGACAACGGACTGGGGAATGATCAACTTGTACTGAACCCTAGTTGATGCGCTTTTCACAACCCCTACGATTCGAGGGGTCGTAAAGAATTTAGTGACGCGGGCAAACCAAAGATGTTGGAAATAAGTTAGTTGAGAGCTCTTTGGGGGTGGTTTAGACAAATGTCAAGAGACGATTCGGTTGTCTTTGTTGTTGATGGTTTATGTTATATTATAGTTTCTCTTTTTTATAGAGAGGAAAAATCGTTTCATGTTTATTTTGACAAATGTGCTATGTTCACCTATATGCGCTTGTTTTCAATTTATGAAACTACCAATATGAACAAGTTTCAAATAATTTTTAAACTTTAACCTCAATTAGACGGTTAAAACACAAGATTAAGTTTCCTTCAATTACCGGACAAATTGCATGCAAACTTAAATAGAACATAGATATGTTTGAGGTCATAGATTTAATATGTGGTTCGATGATCGTTAACCATCCTTGGGGCTCAAAATTATCATAAGCATGCCCAATTTTATTAGCGAATTTTTTAATGAGCAAATTCAAAATCTATCAAATTGGGCAACATTTAATGCGTGATTTTTTAATTTTAATTTTATGAAATACTATCGTCTTTTTAAACAGTTTTTAAACAAAATATTTTGAACAAACAAAACTGTAATGCTAGATATGCCTATTATTTATATGTTGTAATTTTTTTATTATATTATTATGCATTGTTAGCATTGTTATAATTTTGTTTATATTCAGGAACAGTAGTAAATATTAGTAAAATATGTTAAGGGATGAATAAAGATATAAATAAGAAAAATGATCAAACTTAAAACGACTATTGAAAAGTATTGACAAATATAAGGAAGATATGTTATGAAGGCGAAACGAAAGTTATCAGCAAGTCTTCTGTGTGAGTAGTCTGGCTCTACTTGACTCCTTTCAATCACAGTTTGGCCGCACCTAAAATACACTTCCAACTCCAATGTTACAACGCGCATGCGCCCCTCATCTCACAACAGCTCACGTGCGAAGTAAAATGAAAAAAATGTAGTTGCTAAGCGCCAGCACGCGATTCAGTGTTCAATTCAATCACCCTACGAGATTACAGACGTAAGGGTAATTGATGAGGAATATGAAATAATAATAAACAACGCTGGGTAATATTTGTTTGTGAATCACATCAAAATGTTGGCATTATATCATTGGACAGCTTGGCAAGGTACCCATCAATTAAATGCTTGAGTAGGGTTCATTTTCTTTGTATATGATATATAATATAATACCTATCGTCGGCACTACATTTTTATATATTTTTAAACATTCCGGCGAACCCCAGATCTCAAATATGCCACATAAAACATTTTAATACATATTTGATAGAAAACCTGTAAATATAAAATATGTTCCTGTCTTTGGTTGACCGTGGTGAGAGAAAAGTGGTAGCTAATGTCCGATAGCTGTTTTGTCGTATTTAAAGTTTTAAACGTTATGTTTTATATTTTTAGAATTTTTAGAATTATTGCATTAGGCCTTCAAATTCGAAAATGATAAGGCGTTTCCGAAACATAAGGCATGAGACGTGAAATATTTCACTCTGTGGACGTTGAAAACATCGAAATGCATCCAAAAACGAAAAACAGATTTCTACGAACCCAACTGAAACATCTCTGAGGTAGATGCATCTTCTGAAACTACTTCCAACCGTCTCTGTGGCTCTGACGGTCAAAGTTTGCCCCGTTTCGCATTAACGCTCCCATTACCTGTCACTGTACAGGAAGGAATTGCTAAAGTTGGTCACAATAAAACGATAAAAATAAAATCCCCATCAGCGGACATGAGAGGGTTGCCAACCTCACGGTACAAACATACTCATTTCCCTTCAACAAACAGCAACCCCCACCCCGTCGACAAACAGCCTCGATGCTGGAGAGGTTTCGTATGAAAAACTTTACTTTGATACAGATCTGGGCAAAACGAAGTAAACACGACCACCGCTTTAACTCTTTGATGTATCATTTGCAGAATCACGTGTTTTGTTTCTATTTTGTTTCAAAAAAACAGTTTAATTTCGAAATGAAAGCAATTCAAACATAATTGGTCCTCTTCAAATATTTAACCAATCTCCACCAAAGAGAAGATTTTCCATTTGACATTAATTAAAATCTAAATTGAGGAAAGAGTTTATAGTCTGGCATTAATTATTGTTACTTCAATTGAAAAGAGGTTGCTTTGAACTAAAAAATACTCAAAATCATAATATAATCTACAATTTTTGTTTAAATACAAAATAAAATATTTAATTAAAATGTTACTTATTCTAGAAGTAATCGCAACTTGATTAACAAATGAATTAAACATAACTAATTTTAGAACAGTCGGGTTTTCTTAAAAAATGTTGTATAGTTATTTTATTTGTTGGTGAGTAAGATGTTGTAAACATATGAAAACAACCTTAATATGAACCATTATTAAACAACAACAACAACAATGTTCTAGTTATATTTTATTTACGAAAATTGTTTACTTTCTTACTGTGCGATCGTTTACTTGTACTCCATGAACTATAACACGCATGTGTAACGATACAATACGTCCAATTTAAATTTATGTAGCAGATATTTTATTTTCTCGAAAAAAATTTGAAGACTGGTCAGAACCAGCCACGGTTAGGTGGAGGAAAGGGGGGTTCTCACGTCACGGTCGTCATCGTCTTTGTCATCGTTCGTTGTGTCAATGTCATCGTCGTTGGGGAGGTCGTCAACGGAAAGGGGAGGTGTCCCCGTCGACGATTGCCAGAGCTCGCCAGACTCGCCTCTAGTTTCGGGGAGTAATATCCTCCCCTCTTACTAGCTGATGTTTGCGAGGTAGACTTTTTCTCTTGACTCGCCTTGTACGATTAGCAGAGAAATGCTCTGGGCCAATTCTTAAAAAGTCTGCCCTAAGACAGATGTACTTTATAATCAAGATAATATAATTTTATTTCAATTCAACTTTGTAGTTAATCTACAAACTATATCACAATACATTTCCTTTTACTAAGAGATTCTTTAGAGTAGAAAGCGTTAACCTGTTACTTTGTTTCCGTACTACTTACTTCAGATGGGTTTTCGCCTTAATTCAATACAAAAAAGAGAGAGAGAGAGAGAGAGAGAGAGAGAGAGAGAGAGAGAGAGGAGAGAATAATAAGACAGTTTCCGGGCCGATTCTCGACTATTTACTTTTATCGAGTACATATTATGTCCACCGCCTTCTTGCAATGGCCTAAAGTCGAGCCCGCCAAATAGTACAGCTTCCTCTAAATGGGTAGCGACCTCGCCAAATCGCCCAATGCCGACTGCCAAATTGATTCCCATTCTTTGTGTAGAGATAAGGTAATGGATTATCTTTATTCTATTATGGGCTCTCGCTGTGATAATGGAACCGTATTTTGTACTAATGGATATTAGTTCATTATTTATAAAATATACTCACAGAATGAACGTGGTTATTTTATCAGGATTCGAATCAAGCGGAAAATGATTGAACGTAAATGACCTTTATCACTGAAACGTAGTAATTAAATAAGGGAGGGGGGAGGGGTCTTGATACAAATTAATTCCTCACTTTTATTTGCCCTTATCGAGACGTGCGTTAATATCTACACAACCATAATAATACACTGCTCACTTAATCTTCCAGAAGAATTTTGGAACGGCGGACTCGTGGAAATTTAGAGAAAACTGCTCATTTCATAATAACAACTAGGGCTCTCAAACATTCTTTTCAATTTTGTGCCCAATTATATGGATTGTGATTTATAAAATTGATATTGTTCTTGATCAGCTATATCGGAGATGTGTCGATGTTTTTTTTGTAAAGTTGTATTTTTTGTCCAGATAATAAGCAGTAAGCAACAGTGTTGTCAAGTTGGGACTTTTAAATGTTTGTACTTTTGTTGTGTTTCATATTTTGAATGCTACTAAGAACTAGCTAGACCATTAATAATAATCCTTTTCCATAACTAACAACTACAAGCACTGGAGTACCCAAAAAGGAAGGTTCTTTATCGACTGATAGTCGAATAAAATAATCCGTCGTCTGTCGATCCTTTTGGTATAGCGCTTACCACTAAAAAAATTTATTCGCGTGTTTTCGAATAACAAAAATGGTGTTGGCCTAGCCATACCAAACTATCCCCCAGAGTCACCAAAAACATTTCGTATCATCCTTGTTGAAAGGTCGCATGTGATACGTGACAAACGCACGGACGGACGGATGGACACAAGAGTGATACTTATAAGAGCGTCGCTTCATAATAACACCGGTGATCGCAGAAAACATTGTCCTCCACAAGGGGCAAGGGTGACTGTCTAATCAAAAAGACTTTTTACTGGAACGCTCTAGCGATCCTCATACTTTAAAATCTCATTAATGAAATTATTTTAACTAATTATATAAATTTAATGCGTTATTGTGGCGTTATTCCAAGAGCTCACTCTTGATTTTATTTTAATTGTAAGCTGGCAATCAATGATCTATGATCGATACTGGGGAATATTTTGACTGTCAACAAAAATGTGGTATCAAATTTATTGATTATTTCGAATTATTCTAATTAAAAAAGTTATTTAAAATAGTTTCGTTTTGCGTGCTAGCTAGAGGTACTGCAATACCACAGGTCGACAACAGACTCAACAGTGTATATAAAGACAAATTTTAAAGAGAAAATAACATTTATTTTGAATGTACGAAATAAATTCGATTTTTTCCGATATTATCGATTTCATATTTTGATAGCGATTCCCTTTGGAAGAAATAAGCAACAAGATAATCATTCCGATCGCGTTCCCACGTGTTTCGTATCGTACATCTCGCAGGAAGCGAGACGGGAATCCCCCGCGGCTTCAACATGTCGCAGAAAGCGAGACGGGACTCCCCCGCGCAACGAGGTTATGTGACAATAGAGCCTAACGATCTCGATGTGTTTACAAGACAGTGGATAAACGCACGTTGTTCCTCGAGTAGTGACGTGATTTACATAATCTAATTCCGAGACGCGACGAGGTGTGTATTTATGTTTGTCACTCATTTCCCACATGGAGAAGACGTTTCACGTGAGTTTGTCCCGGGGTGGAATTGGCCCAGAGCATGGCTTTGCTAATCGTCAAAGGCGATTCAAGAGAAAAAATCTACCTCACAAACATCAACTAGTAAAATGGAAAGTTAGTTTATTACTCCCAGAAACTAGAAGCAAGCTCTGGCAATCGTCGACGGGGCACCTCTCCCTTTCCTTGACGACTTCCCCGATGACGACGACGACGACAATGACACAACGAACGATGACAAAAACGATGACGACCGCGACGTGAGAACCCCTTTTTCCTCCCCCTCCCCGATGGCCGAGGCCTGACGGTTGACGCGCCCTTAATCCAAATAAACAATAACAAAAAACAGTTTTCACGTTGGTGGTGTAGGCGCCTACATGGGTGGCTTGTTAGGCTTTAAATTTAATTTCACCTCTGAAAATCAGTTGTGTGACTGAGAAGGTAGATTTTAAATACGAATTAATTTACTTAATTTAATGACGATGTGATTCTATTTCTGTATTCTTCTTGGACATCTTGTTTATTAAGCACTCCTTGTCAGTTTCATTAAAGTCTTTTTTGTCATATTTGAAATGTTTACTAAATTAATTGAAATCGATTTACATTGTGCAAGAAATTAAATACTTTATCAAGTGTTTCGTTTCAAGTTGTAATTTCTGTAATCACTGAACCCAATCTTTCCACTGACCACTTCAGGTGTTCTTTATTTCCTTAAAAGCCTCAACATAACATACATTCATTCGTTTTGACAGCACCTCAATCTACTTTCTTTACATACGTCCAACCAATTTCGTAACATCGCTTTTACTTGTCAATCCACATCAATTTCACATGACACTCTAACCTTGCGATCATTTTTGAAAATAATTAGAGTTTACAACATTTTAATGTTTTCTGCTTTATAAGTTAAGTGTTGGTCTTTCTTTTCATTTAAGTTAACAAACTTTTGACTTATTACGAATTGTTTTAATTCAGGCTGAGTGACAACGCGTTGCGCCCCCCCCCCCTTCCTTCCACCCGTCACTCAAGCTCCCCAAATGTCACCACTAATCTGTGTCACCTCTGTCTTACGACAACTTGCGTTCGGAGCAATCAGCGTCCCTTGTGCCCCCTTCTCCCCCCCCCTCTTTCCCCACCCCAGCCCTTTGAGACGTGACGACTTGATCCCCGAAAGAACAGCGAAATAATTAGATCTCAACCGAAACATGTTTATTTCCTCTTCCTAACCCACGTGATCTTAGAGTTGATGTGTAATTACAACGCTGATGAAAGTCAATGATAGGGGAAGCTGTGGTAGAAGGAAAAGGTGGGCCTTGCAACGCCTTGTTAGGTTGTTGTGTTTTTATACGTTCTATAGTCATGACAGGTCGGGAGGTAGGAGCAGATATGGCAGGGCATATTGGTTCATTAAACTTTAAAAGGAAGACTTTGATAACATGCAATAATAGGGGAAGCAATGGTAGAAGGGAAAGGTGTGGCATTGGTTGAACTTGCAATGTTTTCTGGTCTAATGTGTTTTTATGCTTTCTTTATGCATTACAAGTGACTTATAGGGGTAGCAGGAGACAAAAGGATATGGCATACATGGCGCATTAAAATTTAAAAGGCTGACTTAGCTACAACTGATGAAATACAATAGTAAGGTAAGCTGTAGTAGAAGGGAAAGGTGTGACATTGGTTGGGCTTGCAATGATTACTGTTCTGATGTGTTTTTATACTTTCTCTACTTATTACAAGTGAATTATAGGGGAGGCAGGAGCAAAAAGGATATGGCATAGATGGGGCATTACAATTAAAAATGCTGACTTAACTACAACTGACGAAATACAATAGTAGGGAAAGCTGTAAGGAAAGGTATGACATTGGTTGGACTAGCAATGCTTTCTGGGCTGATGTGTTGTTATGCTTTCTATACCCATTACAAGTGAATAATAGGGGAGTCATAAGTAAAAAGGATCATAGATGGTGAATTAAAATTTAAAAGGCTGACTTAGCTACAACTGATGGAATACGATGGTAGGAAAAGCTGTGGTAAAAGGGAAAGGTGTGACATTTGGTTGTGACTTGTTATGACTTGCTGACATGTGTTTTTATACATGTCATGACAACTCAATAATAGTGGAGACAGAAACAAATAGTTTTTATTAACTACAATTCAGAAATTGTAGTAGAATTGTAGTAAATAAAAACAATTACACCTACGGGAGTGTTTCCCGACTAACCAAATCGAGAAAAAGGAGCAAATAGGATATGGCATGGATGGTGTATTTAAACTTATTTCTTTCTAAGCCTCACCTCGCCTACCACAGCCAAGGAACTGTGACTGTCATGTTGTGTTGTACTGAGTGTAGCTCATGCCAACTTGTGTTGTTACAGGCTATGACACAGGAACGACGACGATATGGCTTCGTACTGGAAAGACAATGCTCACTTGCTAAGCACTACCTCGCCTACCACAGCCAAGGAACAGTCGTCTTACAACGACATCTGGACGAATGGCAAGAAGTAGCTCAAACCAGGGAATATCTACCAGATAATGTCGACTCCATCTTCACAAACAGACTAAGGGTACCTCAAACACTTTTCATTATTTAATAATTATGATAACAATGTTTAAGTAGGTGATCTCATTGATTAACTACTAATTATTTTCTTACAATATGATTATAATCTTGTTAAATTTTCCAAAAAATATTTTATGAAATTAGTCGTAATTTTTTCAAAACTTTTTTAAAATTGTTTTGACGTTGTTTAATGAGTTTCTCGGCGTAGAATGATATTTTCCTCAAATACTTAGATTTTATCCTGCATAAAGCATATTATTATGTCAAGCTTTAGGAAAATATTACGGACTTTTGTCCGTAATCCGTCCGTGTCCGTGTTTCTGAATTTAAAGGAAGCAACTTACGGCATGTGGGCAGATTGTTATTAAACAAACAGATATTTTGTAAGTCCAAGTGTTCATTGTGAAGAAACAAAATGACAAGAGTTCGTTATAGATTTAAGAAGTGAATAAGACAGTAGTTATGATAGAAAATACAATAATACAAATCATAAATTGATTCTTTGGAAACAAAATGTATTAGATGAATATGAACTCATTTTCGACCCGTTTACAGTTCTCCATTTTTGACTTAAAACCTACACCATTCTCGTAAATTAACATATAATTTACATTTCCCATCTCTTTAAACACTTGAATGACAGTTTCTTAGTCATTTTTTAATTTTACACTTGAATCTGGAAAGAAATGTTACTAACCTAATATGTTGTTGTTCCTTGGTGTTATATCTTGTATGTTTGTTATCTTCACGCAGCAAGTAAGCTTCTGGCCTGACGAGGACGTCTACTCGTCGCCGCGCAGCCCCAACATGGAGGACGACCGACTCTCGATCGCGTCACAACTGAGGAAGACTAAGTCCATGGATGCGTCGTGCCTGGACGTCAGGTCTATAAACGACGTGACAAGCCCGTTGAAGCCGCTCTCCAGGGCCAAGTCTGACTTCAACCTGAATGCGTCGACTCACTCCTTGGTGCATGGTAAGAAGTTACTTGCTTTAAAAATATATATTTTTACAGTTGTTAACATTACACAAAAATACATTAATCAAGAACTACCAGGGAAAAAGCCCCTTAACTTTTGACTTTAAATTATGTTTCACGGAATAGACAGATAAAGATAACAGGAAAAAATGGAAAAAAACTGCTGCTTAACACACACATAACAATGCGATATAGATAGAGAAATAGATTTTTTAATTTATAAATCTCTAGTTTCAGGGAGAAATATACTCCCCTTCTTACTTTCTGATGTTTGATGTCTCTTTCGTCGCCTTTTACGATTAAGTCTTTTTCCCGTACTTAATTTACGTAACTGACCCCCACTGATATGCCTTTGGGCTTCGTGGAATAATGTATGCTATGTTTTTTTTTATAGTTTTTCAATCTTAATGATCAAAACAAAAATTATTAAAATGGTATGTTACTAATTCTCCTTGCTTTCTGTTCTCCCAGAGCAAGATACGCTAACACGGCCTAAGAGCATCGCCGTTGAACGCACCGGATGGGACTGTCAGCTGGCCAGGTCGCTCTACGCCTACCTCTCCAGTGGCGACAACCAGCTGAGTTTCCTCGAGGGGGACATCATCACGCTCATGGGCGAGCGCAACAAGGGGTGGCAGTTCGGGGAGAATCTCAGGACGCATTGCAGTGGGTGGTTCCCCTTGGCCTACACAGAGATGCTGATTGACGAATCCGGGGCAAGGTATGTTCTGGGCTTGTATATTTATATATTCTTTCATATTATCATCTGAATGGAACAAGACGATACCAGGACTCATTTTTTCTTTTGCTGGTCGTAAGACGTTTTGTCTTATTTTTAGTAATTTCGTCTTAAGACATTTCGTCTAACCACTTTCGGTCTAATCCGACATTTTGACTAAAACGTCATTTCGTCTAAGACCAATCGACTGATTATACCAAATGTCCGTAGACAAAGAGTCTGCGCACCAACAAAACTTGTGTTTTATACACATTTATTTATTTGTAATGCTTAAATACAACATCTCCATCATTTTTCTTCAAAGTAATAACGATTTAGATACATGTAAAACGTAAAAAAAAGTAACAGTCTAAGATGCAAATCCTTCAACAACAAAAAACTGCAAAACATTAGAAGGTAGTATTAGTACTTAGTTCATTAATGGGCATATTAGCTTTTTTACTAGTACAATATTACAGATTACATTACATTACAATAACTATATTATTGTTTTGTCATATTCGTAATTCACCAGTATATATTGCAGTTCCATATTTGCTATATGACAATTGGCTTGCTATAATAATTAATTTTTGTGAGTTTTTCAGAAGCTCAGTTATCAATTCAAGTAATTTTATAAAGTTAACAAACTTCTTTAATTTTTTTAAAGTATTGTTATCGAAAATATTCAAGATGGCGTCAAAATTTAAGATGGCCGCCAAATGATATTTAAAATGCATATCATTTTAGTGTATCCAATAAAAATGGATACCTAACATGCATAAAAATTAAGTTATATCAAATTTAAATACGGGAGTGTTTCCCGAATAACCATATTGTGAAACCAATCAATCAAGTTAAACTTTGCTGTTTCTCATTCGATTGAAACTAAAGTTTTTTTCCTAGCTTTCAAATAGATAAACGTGAATATAAACCGCATTGCAAGTTGTCCTTATTTGTGTTCCAGCCCTACTCACCAACGAGGCCAAAGTTACGACAGCGGTGGCTCAGCCGGTAGCGACCGCACGACTACGACGCCCGCGACGCCGACTAGCGGGAGTCACGGCAGCTTCTCGATACCGATGTCGCCGTCTCAGTCGACAAACGTGATGTCACCGGGAGGTAGACAGGGTAAAACAGTGACTGCCCTGATTGAGACAAATCGAACCAGTGGCATAACTATGTTTGGAGATACCCTCACTCACCGCTCGAATGTTAAACAGGTAGGCATTGATGTAAGGCTTGGTATCCAATTAGTAACGTTATTAAAATGGAAACTGTCCTTTTATATTAAAAAATAGTGATATTTCTAATCTTTTCGAGAGCTTTTTTCAAACTAAAGCTCGAACAACGGAAATGTATAAATATCCAATTAAAATATTAAATAACAACACAGTTCTGTGATGTTTTGTTAACCTTTAGTTTGAGAAAGGCTCATAAAAGAAGTTGAAACATAACTATCTAATATTATAAAGAACAGTAATTAGTCTAGATACTTTCCATTTTAATAGCAATTAACCTGTTCTACTGTTTTCTTATTTATTAGTAAGCTAAGATGTATCTGTACGTTTTGCTGTAGAGAGAAAAGTGCTTTAATTTGCTTTAATTTGAATCCAATACTGACTATCAATCTATTCAAAGTAACATGCGTACAGACACGAGTCTTCACTTCATTTTCAGATGTCGAAAGCGATGAACGAAAACCTTGATTTTTAGTATTTTGGTGGAGGTGCCGGGTTAGTCAAATTATTTTACGTTGTGCACTTGAACTAGATTCCTCAAAATCATTTGGAAGCCAATTTTGTAAACACAATTTTGATTTTTAATATATTTAAATTTTCAAACATTGTTTTTGGAATGGGCGTCTATATTTAATTTAGCAAATAACTCGTATTTTAATAAACGATCGAGAACATCCTTGGCTGATTTTTCACTCTAACAACTCTTACGAATATTGTTTAAACAATAAATTAATGCACTGAAGCGAATTCATGATGCCAAAAGCGACGAACGAGAATCTTGATTTTTAGAATTTTGGTGGAGGTGCCGGGTCTTGTAAAATTATATTACGTTGTGCATTTGAACTAGATTCAACGAAATTATTAGATTGACATTTTTTTTAATCCAATTAAAATTATCAAAATTTGTTGAAATCTGCGTCTATAATTAATTTGTCAAGTAGTTTTTATCTTCACTAGCGATCGCAAATGTCCACACATTCTTGCAACCGCAATTTTGAACATCAATTAGTAATGTTTAAACTGCATCCCCAATTGTTAAAAAAAGGTGTAGTATATTGTAGTATATTATGTAATTGCACCAGTAACGTCTGAACTATGATTCAAATCAGGAAATCCTTATTACTTACACAGAGAATCCATTAAATGTATTATTTATACTGTACGATTTAAGCACACCTTCTTGCATGAATAAACTCATTTGATGATTAAAAAATCAGAAACGACTTTTACGTTGTGTATTAAAATCGAATTAGCAGGATATTGCTTTATGCTTTAACGACAGAACAATTATTATTACATACGCTTCATCGAAACACCAACAACTTCATAAAGAAGACGTCTATCAAAATTCTCATTTAATCTGTTCACGAGGCTTCGTTTTCAATATTGAAAGTTTCAAAACGAATCTCTCTCCTAAACTTTCCAAACATTTCAAAAGGTTGTTTCTTGACAATCTAATAATAATCCCTTCACAAGGATATTGCGATTTCAAATAGAATACACCAGTATTGATATCCAATGCCTTCGTAACACTCACGCAAGCTGTGGTATTGGCTTTAGGAAAATTACATTTGCTTTGTATCTTTGACACGCAAAGAGAAGCTTAGATATTGCTTATTAGTGAGATGAGTATTTGTAAGCAGAACGTAGCGTCGTTGTCTCCCATGATTGTGATGACAGGGTGTTTAGCCGAGCCTCCAGTCAAGTTGATTGAACCGCTTTTGAGGGATGTTTGTTCAGTACCTTACGCGGGCTTATACGAACTAAGAGGCATATTTGAACGTGTCAATATGGAGTTTAACATCGGATTGAGGGGCTCGGTATATAAGGGAGCAATTCTACCCACAATGCATCGCTTTTCTGTCCGTCCGTCAATCTATGCTTGTGTCATGTTATACAACGAAACCAAACATGACTTCGGTTTAACATATAGCTTTTTAATATTACTCTCCAACAAGGATTATACACAATATTTTGGTTACTCGTGGGGGCCAGTGGAAACAATTCTTCAAAAAAATTAATATCTTTATGATCGGCACCTCCACCAAATCGTTAAATACAGAAACATACGTGATACAATCACGGTAAGCTTCGCTCCCTATTTTCGATACTCACGTGTCCGTGTTTCTCTAGGTGCTCGTTAGGGGGCCGCAGCCAAGCCACGGTGCGCTAGTTCACTGGGTCATCTTATAGAGCGAGCTCAGTTGAGGAGTGTTCAAGATGTCACCAAGGCTTTATGAAACGTAAAGTGAAAGTAAAAACTGTCATTATCGGAGAGATTTTTTTAACTGTCAAAACATGTCGAACTTACAAATTTAGGTTTGGTACGAACATTCCTTCTGGGTGAATGGTGACTTGAAACATGTCTAAATCTAATTTCCGGATGTTCGTCACTCATAATTCGTGACTTTCAATTGACCAGCGATTATGACCAAACGGGTGAGTCTACAACGCTCAAAATTTATCATATTATATTATGGAAATATTGATAAGTACCTCGCGAAAGAAAATGATAAAATTGTAAACGGGAAGGTATCGAAAGTCGATGTTACTTTTTAATTTGTATACATAAATTGATTAGAGAAAATTAATCAATTGTTAATAATATCATCTACAATGCAAACGAAATGCAAGTGTTGGGCCATCACAATATTGTACTGTTGGTTGGTAGTACCATAGAAATTATTACCTCTTTAGTAAAATCAATTTAATATAACATTATCTTAGCAACTACAAGTATTTATGGTTTTCTGCACAAAGTTGTGTCTCAGTAGTTATATTTTCAATACCACCCCTAATTATTTGCTTTCATACATAAACAATGAGTTATTTTACCATGTATTTGCTGTACTGTACTGATACATTGAATTTGAAGCTTACTATTATAATTTACTGTCTGCTTGTAATAAAATTGTACCTGAAGTATGTTATTTAAACAGCCCTAAGGTATCAGACTGTTCAAAGCATTACAACCTACTCTGTGAATTCTGTTAATGTATATTTCTAAGCTAAACTGTTATGAATTGTAGAAAAACTGTAGTGAATAACGGAGTAACAATGATAGTTATATCTTTTTCCAATTCAAATGTATTGATATAAAATACAAGTGACAGATAAATAAAATATCTGAATTTGAACAAAGATTTCATGTCGTAAGGATTTTTTGGATAATTCAATTTTGATTTATGTTTTTTGTTATTAGAAATCCGTTGAAAGCAGATTTTGATCAATTTCTTTAACTGCAACATAATGTCTTTATTGTTCACACATTATAAAGTTGATCTTTAAGTAAGGCAAAGAAGAA
Source organism: Sweltsa coloradensis (assembly GCA_024449915.1). NCBI lineage: Eukaryota > Metazoa > Arthropoda > Insecta > Plecoptera > Chloroperlidae > Sweltsa > Sweltsa coloradensis. The sequence goes on from JAMZAV010000182.1 coordinate 488,314, forward strand.
GAATCATGCAACATATTTGATGATTTTGTGATATGCCATTTGCAATTTTTAACTGTAAAAGCTAATCTTATAAATTTCTAGAACAAAGACAACCATTTTAATTATAATTCTATTTCTGTTTTAGGTGCGCATGCGTATTATGATAAAAAGTGTATGTTGGTAATAAAACTAATGACATATACTCACGTACGGACAAGATACTTGTTCCATACTATTAACCTCGAAGCTGGGATTCAATGTATGATTTTGTGTGATTGCAGTACTCTCCATTCTTCAATAATTTTCTGGTGTATCATTTTCAGGCATTGCTTGATCACTGTGTATTAGGCCCGGTCAAAATGTATGCATAAAACAATAATATAATAATTTAAAAAGTCATTTTCTAAATCCTTGTCTTCATGTCAACGAGCGAAGCCTGGGTGCTAGAGACTAGATATTATCATGATCTTAAACCTTTCAGACCCCCTGTACATTTAATTGAACATAAACTTTCAAATTTTAATCCGGGATTTTTTTTTAATTTGCCCCAATTTTTTGAGAATAGAAAGAAAATACATTTTCCCCGTGTCAATGGGACAAAAAGTGAAGTTTTCAGGGAAGATTAAAAATATAAATCTGCAAAAAAGGCCTTAAATGGGAAAAATTAGCTTTGTCCTGGAAATGTTATAAATTTCTAGTATTTGCTTTTATTTGAGATACAAAAGATACAAAACATGCAACAAATTTTTAATAAAATTACAAATGTTTTAAATTTGAAATTGCACTTGAATGAAACTTTAATCATAAGACATAATGTCAAAGATTCCGTAAAAACACGATTTTTTGGAAAACACTAAAAAAAATTAGAAAAAAATGAATTAATTGCCTAAAATGACAATTAAGACCAATTAAATTTGGGTTTGACAGGGGTAACTTTGGTCGCACCGTTCGTTGGTCGCGTGGTCTATAGCTCTGTGATTGGTCTAGGATCTATTGAGTTGTATTCACTCGTCTGCATGAAAACATGACATTAGATTCATAACACTCAAAAAATCATTAAAAATACAAATACTGTAATTTAATAGTATAATAATGATTAAATACATTAAATGTTACGCAGCAGCTCAATTTTGAAGAAATTTGGAGTTGGATCAATGCTCGAAAATGTGTTCTGACCGGGTATCAAACCAGGGTCCTCCGCCTTTCCGTATCGATGCTTTACCAAAAAATATATATAGCCACTTGGTACATCTCTTAATTCTCAATTGCTCTAAATGTAATTTCATACACATGTCTCTGTAATAATATGATTGCTTGGTTATTCTGTACGTCAGCTGACTGTATTTGTATTTCCTCTCTTTCCAGATGGGTGGCCGTGGTCGTTTTAGCGCCGGCCCACCCCCCCTGGCCCCCGCCCCCGTCCCCACCCCCAAGGTGCCGTCCCTCACCCTGCCAGTCACCCAGCGACGACTCATTCAGCCGCCCCCGATGCCGCCTCTGCCCACCCTCCTAGCCAACGCCACCAAGAGGTAAACTCATACGACCAATCACTTCACTTTAGCCAACTTGACAAGATAATTATGTTGTCACCGTTCAAAGTGACAAGTCTAAAAGTTGATGATTGCTAATATTTTATAGATGGAGAATTCTAGTTAGTATAAAACATACTTTTAGAGAGGGAATGGGACTCATTTGACCGTTGGTAAATAACTACTCGTTTAGCTAGGAAGAAAAATCATGTTTTGAAATGTCCATCCAACAATTTCTGCACTTGTGATAGCGATTTGTAAAATATGACACAGTTTTAAAGACTTAATGTGAGAACATGATCTTTAAATCACCACGTGATTTAGTTTTTATATTATTTCCAATGATAAACTTGACATTTGAAATAGTTCACGCGCCTCGCATAACATAACTTTATCACACTAATGCAAATCAAATTTAATTAATGTTAGTAAGGAGAACTAATACAAGTTCTGAAAATACAACCAGACGATAAGAAGAATGAAATATTTAAACAAAATAAACAACACATTTTAATTCAATTTTGGTTCGCTGAGATAACATTGGTCCACTCTAACATGGTTGCCATTTCTAATCCATGTCGTGTCTCAAAAAATAAATATATATAATATGCAAAATAACTTTAAAAAATGTAAATAAGAGGTCAATCAATCCAAGTTTTGAACATAAAAGCAGATGATAAGAAGTTAAGAAAAATTAAAACATAACAAACAAAATGCATCACTATTTATTTTGCCAAAATACGATCTTATCATAAGACTGATCACTGCCACTTCTAATTTATTTATTTATTTGTTTGTTTCCATATTTCAAAGATAGTAAATGTCGTGTATAAAAATATATGTATGTATTGCATAATAAATGCAATATGTAAATAAGAGGACAACTATCCAAGAACAGGACATACAAACAAATGAAAACGAGTAAATACAAATTTAAACGACATTTCAAACCAGATATACGATCTTATCATTGGACCACTCTTACACGATTATTAAATTGTAATTTTTTGTTACATGTCAACCTCAGTTTGAACACTCGACTAATGTAGAAATATAAAAAAAAGTATTAATATGAGAACAGTGTATGTCCAAATAATTACAATTTAATAATCAATTTACCTGTTCTCATAGTTTCATTTAAATTAAACATTCTTACATGGTTGCCACTCTTCTAATCCATGTCGTGTCTCCCTCTAGAGCACCTGGAGTGATCGGCAACGTCGGGAACGCGAGCCTCCACAGCAGTAATGACAGCGGGTTCAGCAACGACCCGCCCCCAGCACCGGAAGTTGACTACTCGGACGACGACAGCGCCAGGTGGGTAGCGGGAGAACTGGCAACTAGAGCATGAATAAGCCTACATTGATTTGTTTTAACCCATTAACTTATATCTTCTACTTTCACTATAATAGAAGGTGAATCAATAATTGTGTTTTTCTTTTGTCTCAAATATGCAACTAAGTTAAACTATAGTGAATGGAATTGAAACCCGGCTCTATAAAAACATCATTTTTTTCCTGATCAGGTACACTGCAATTATTGCATTTTCAAAATAATTTCAAACTTCAGTTCGCCCTAGCACACCATTCAACGTAGGCAGTTGGTTTTGTGACATTAATTTTCAACTGGTTTTCTAGAAGGTGTCTGAGAAAAAAAAGTTTTCTTACAATTCTTTCCTGCGATTTTTTTAGTTTACCGGTATTTTGTACCAATTTGTACCGCCAAACGAAAAACTTCACAGGAAAGTAAATTGTAAAGAAAACTCTTTTTTCCTTCGGACACCTTCTAGAAAACCAGATGAAGAATAATGTCACAAAAACACAACTACCTACGTCGAATGATGTGCTAGGACGAACTGAAGTTTGAAATTATTTTGAAGAGGCGATATTAATTTTACCGTGTGCTCGACCAGAAAAAAATTGATGTCCTAACAGAGCCAGGTTTTAAAGTTATTAACTTTGTTTTGACTTTTGCATATTTGAGAAATAGAAAATCGGGCATTATGCTTCTAGCCGCCCAGTAAAGATATGCATCCGCCTCCTTTTTGTATAGTTTATTGTCCGTTTTGCGTTCATCTTTTACTTTTGGGATTAAAACTTATTTCGAAGTAGTGTCCAGATACTAGTACACCAATAAGTTGGATAGTGTGAAAAGGGCGTACTTGATACATTCTTTTCAGTAAAATGTTTTTATATTTGTGATGGCTTTCTCATTTTTAATATAACTGCAAATGTATAATTAACTCAAATTAATTAGTGTCAATTTCTTGGGGCGAATGCTTAATTGCTAGGTTAGTATTATTTGTTAGTGAATGATACGTTTAGTTGCTTCATCTAAGTCTCTATGTTGGTCGCATTATTTGCGTTTGCTATTTTTGTTCCTAAAAGTTATGCATGTCTTTGTGCTTTATTGTAATTTTGTTAATTTTTGTTTGATCATTCATTTTACCATTATGTTATTTCGTTTTAATGAATTTTTATTTAATTTTTCTTGCTTGGCGCTTGTAGAAAATCGAAGACTCATCGTCTACGTAAATCAAAGAAGCTGACAGCCGATGACGTCACTAAAAGTCGCCTTCTCTCCTCGGTTCGTGGTTGGCTGCTTTATAAATCCGCCCTGGACCTGTGGGATGACGTAAACAACCAAGAAAATAGTCCCGACAACAATCAGACAAATACCCTGACGTTGCCACGCCACCCCGTGGTTCGGCAATCTTCCAGCGTGGGACACTTGGCATCACTGGGCCGCTCTCAAGAGGATCTGACAACACCGGGAGATTTGACCTTGAAGCGAAATGAGCCCCTGTCAGAGAAGAGAAGCCTAGAAAGTGGCACAAAAGTAAAGCGAAGCAAATCAATCTGGCGTTTCAAGAAGAACGCCATTGATATTGGCGTTATTGAAGGAATGTCGCTTTGGCAACATCGCTCTCTCGTCGACGTGCACGCTGCAGCGGAGAACGAACAAACTAAGAAAGACGAGAAGAACAAACGGAATAAGGGAACGCCCATTATGAAGACTAAATTGGTCCCTGTTAAATACAGCGAGGACGAAGACGATCACGACGACGTCAAAGAGAAATATATTAAAAAGAGTTCACCTATGCTCGAACGTAAAGAGATGGAGAGCTTTTTAAAGAAGTCTACAGATGATCTGGCTTATGAGGAGGTTCCTTCTCCGGAGATGACTGTAAAGCGTCTCAAGGCCAAACTCAAGCGGACTGATACAACTGACGTTGATGATGATGGTTTACTGACGCGCCATAAGATTTCAAACAGTTCGTTCGATTATGACAGTGACATTAGCATGCATGGAGACACAGAGTCTTGCATCGTTGTCAATGATCACCTCAGGGCTGCCACCTTAAAGAGCAACAAACATAAAAACAACAAAGACACATCTGAGAACGGAACTCTCTTACCCAGGACGAAACTCTTTGCGAAATACTCGTTGACCTTGGGGTCGAAGTCGAAGTCAAAGTCGAGGGAAACGATTAATATCGGTGATGGAGAGGGGTTGATGTATTACGGGAGGACGCTGGAGAAGAGGATGACGAAGCCGGAGAGAGGGTCGCGATTCGACCAGATGTCCACGACCACCGGGAACATGTGCGGACCTTGGTATGACCTCTGGGGCGCAGACGCGTCCGTCATCAAGAAGTAGCGCGACGACGCACAATCCGTCACGTTCACGCATACTTAATGGAAATATTATATCCAATATTTTATAAAAATTTACGACACATAAAATCACAATAGCTTATTGTAATTTCGATATGTTTTCGATACTCAGGAAGCTAATCTGTTTGAATGTACGAGACTTACAAAATGCTTCTTGAACAAAAACCAGTGGATACTTATAATTGTTTTGTTTTAGTGAGCTTAAAATTTTATTGTTTATGAACAAGATTCTCTGAATTTCCTAGTGGACATTTAGGGAATTTCAAAATCAAGTCCCGAACTTCCGGCGAACGAGTAGAGCGGCGGACCCATGGAGATCTAGAGGACCTTGGTTTATGAATTGATTGTATTTTCATGTTTGTCAACAGTTTTGTAAGCATTGGTGTATGTGCTTTGTGCGTGGCTTTGGAAAGAAATGATTTTGTTGCATTTTGAGTTACATTTAAGTATGGAGTTGATATTGCATGCATTGCTTATTATTTTGCATAATAATATAAAATCACTGTTCATATGCACGTTTTCATAGTTTGTATAGTAGGTACTTCATTATGACGTATACTTCAACTGCTTGAGCACTTCTTTATATGACTTGTTTGATTTCTTTAAGAATTAACAACTTACAATGAATGATTGACAGTAGACTTTGCATGCTATGTGGTTGTTAATGAATGACTTACAAGTAGGGCTTTTAAATGTTCTAGAATAACAACCATTGTAGAGGTTGAAGCATGAATATACTAAGTACGCTTTAATATAAAATGTTGAACATGGAATTGATTTTGCAATGTCGGGTGAGTCCTTTAATGCATTGTTACATAAATATATTTTATAGATATACTTAATTCTGAAAGAACGATTATAAATACATTATTTAAATGAAACTTCCATTTCCGGTGAGAATTGTGTTTCCCGAGTGATTACTTATATTTTTAATCGAGTAAAATTAACCTCCTGAAGTAACATTTGTTAAGTAACAAACAATAAAACGAAAATATGTCTACAATTTAAATATGATATTAATTTGAATAAGATAATATTTTGTTCGAAAACATTCCGTTTTCATTCGTATTATACAATTAATAGTTTTGTGACACATCTACTAATAGTTTAGTATTAATCGCTTTAAATGACGATGTATTGTTTATGTCTATACGTGTATTCCTTATAACAACATTTAACCAAGCTAGATTTAAAAAATATTAGTGAATTGTTTTAAGTTTAATCGCTCTGATTTTTTTTCAGGGGTAATGCATTTGCGACTGTAAAGCTACGCAAAACCAAAACTAACGATCGCTCCGCTCCAGTCATATCATAATTGCACGTGGTTGGTCACGTGATGGCGGTATTCGATGCTGATTGGTCGGACGCATGGGTGGTGGTGCTCTCAGTATATTGTGTTGTGGTGGTGGAATAACAAATGTTTAAAGGTGAACTAATCAAAACGTGTTATTTATCAAACGGTTTGTATACAATTTTGAATTGGATTGAAATATATTATAAAGAAATAAATGAAATTTTATATTGATAAAAAATGTAAAAAAATGAAAGGTTATTTTCAAGAGAAGACATTTTTTATCATTCGGTAGTGTTACAGAGACATGTTGGTATATGGTGCGTGTTTATTGAATCAGCAACAAGAGACGAGATTTGAAAACATTTCGGCTGATTTTGTGTTTATGTTGTTACGTTGTTACAATATCAATGTGTTCGAAACGAGTGATCAGTTTTGAATGGTCTGGTAGAAAAATTGAAAACAGGACAGCGTTGAAGAAGAAATCTTTTACTTGGTCAATAACAGTTGGTCTGTTGAGATTAACAGATTAATAAATAATAGGTATATCATAAATGTCAAGGTACGAATATGAATGGCTTGATGGCGAAAAAATAAACTTGTAAATACTTACATTAAAGAATCATTTTGATATTTTCTTACACGCTTCATAACTTTGGAAAAGAGATTTTGGACTATCCATGACATTTATGTGTGCCTAATATTTGTATACAACTCAACTGTAAAAACCTAATAGAAATGGCCTAAAATTGGTTGTTTTCATTAAATCATAAGTCGATAAAGGGTAAATATCGATCATTGTAAAGGTTTAAACAAAGTTTAAATCGGTTCGATGTGCTAGATCTTGTGTACTATAGAATACATTCCATTATATAAATAAATATTCAAAACTTTCCATTTTCGTCTTAATAATTCGTAGGCTGTCATTTAATCTTACTCCAACTATTGTCCAAAGTTAGAAGCCTAATACTTACCATCCAAAATGTTTTAGGAAAGTCTTATTATGTAAACAAAATATTAAAACAAGTATTATTAACTTAAATATTGTTATCCCCAATAGTGTATTAACAAATGTGGCAGATTGTATGTATATATTTTATGTATATTTTTGTTCTGGAGTAAAATGAGGATTATATACATAAATGTTTTAAATAAATCTCCCGAAGTCTGAATTTGTATTAAAACATAGACATTTGGTAAAACAAAATGTCTTAAACAATTTTACAGATTTCGTCCTGCCATTTTATTAATCAATGTATTGTATTAAATTGATGATTACATTGTTAATAAACTATTATTTTTAACTGTTTGTAAATATATCATTTTACTTCTATGAAAACACCAATTTACTTATTTGATTCCTTGAGTGATTATGTTGACTAGTCGAACCCTTCTGATCTCTGCTAATTGTTTGTCAACCAAAGCTTACAATTCCAGGTTCCTATATTTAAAAACAAAATAAGTTCAGACTATTTTGTCTAAATTAACGCACAACGCAACTCAAACTTTTAACGTATTGTTTAAATACTCGCTTCGCGAGTGAACATTGAACATTCCTCGACGTTTCGTTACCTCTTTGTATAACAAACTAATCCGCCTCAGTTCTCATGAATATGTTGCCTACAAAGGCAACGAAACGTCGAGGTACGTTCTATGTATACTCGCGACGCTCATACAACTTTGATTTAATATCATTAATAACATTATAGGTTTTTAGCTGATGAAAGGTGAGCTATTATTTTCGTTTCTTAAAAATATAGCCAAATCTGGAGACGATCTCTTGTGGAAGATGAGCTTGAAGAAGACAATACAGAGGAAGAAGTAGCAATGTCGGGGATGCATCAGGCGGGATGAGAATGTGGTTAGACCCTCCCACCCCCTCCCTACCCGACATTATGGTTTGTAATATCGAAAGATATTGATTGATTTATTGATTACACAATGTATTTATGTACATAACATAATATTTTAAAATGGATATCACATACCTTCTATACATTGACTTTAATTTATGTCATTTTTGTAGAAATTTGGCATCTACCAGCTGTAAACACTTGGAGCATTGAAAAACCGGCCTCAACAGCCTTAAAGACTTACCTTCGAGAGACTGCTATCACTGCTTCAACATCACCCTCTCAGATTCACCCTTCACTACACTCACTTATCAATATCACTCTTCTAACCTGAATTGCTCTATAAAACGTCATTCCGCCCTTTAGATGTGATGCGAATAGGCAGCAAAGTGTCGTGGATATAGCCACGTTATCTTCACGTGCGCCTAGGGTTCTCCGTAAGGGGCACTTAAACCACAAAGAATCAATTTTAAGACCCAGTTTAGTCGTTAGGGGAGGGGAGGGGGAGATTGATGACGTTTGTAGGTACTGTATCTACTGCAAACTATCTGGAATTTTTTGTTATTTCATTTGTTCAGTACTTAACTAATACTACTGGTGCAAAGATTGTATTTATTTATTTATTTATTTATTTATTGTTTTACCCGTGATTACGTTAAAGGTTACTAGGAAAGGGCAAAGCCTCATTCACATTTAGTGTCTAGCATCCTACTAAACATAATAACAACACAATTAAATATATAACATATATTTACATATATAATACTTTTACTATATGCCTCGTTGGTCTTCTGGATGGAGTCCTGCTTCCAATGCAGAAGGTTCCTGGTTCGAATCCCATTTCAGACAGAAGAGTTTTAACTTCTGAAATGAGGTAAGATTGAAGGTCTAACGGTAACTTTGGAACCGTTCTTCAACGAAGCACAAGTTAAAATTATAATGTTCCGAAATTAGTAGCCTTATTGATTATAAATAATATTATAAATACCGGTCTGACTGACAGTGTCCCGGATTCAAATCCCGTCGAGACCGGCAACTCTGACTTAAGTTTTTTCCGAAGTTTTTCTCAGTCGTTAATACGAATGCATCCTCTTAAATAGCCCTCGGACATCCCTACACAATAATTGCCCTAACTTCAATTTACCTTTAAGAGGGGCATACATAGCACCCTGGGCAGGCTTTCTACGAAAAGATATAATTAAATACCTGTCTGTTGGCCATTGTTCGTTCGTCGATGGCATTGGCTCCGACAAGTCCCACACCGAAAATCAGTTATGGAACCGAGTGGGTAATCGCTAAACACGAGTTTATTTATTATTTAAAAAAAAATGAATTGATAATTAATAATTAAACTAACAAAATATAAACAACATGGATATAACCTTCTATTAAATAAACATAATTTTGGCATATAAAGCCAAAATAACGATAACATAATATGCCCAGTAAAAAGTACGTACCATTACCATACAAATAAATTTTACTTCAAAAGAAATATCTGTAGGGTATGTGAATGTGAACCTCTTTAGCAGGTGACTAACTAGGGTTTAATGGTTTAGAGAAGTTGGGAAAGGTATGTCCGAGGGATTTAGTCAGGATAACCAGTCTCGACGGAATTCGAACCCGGAACCTTCCGAATCGGAGTCTGCTAACTTTGACGATTTTCTCTGTAGGTAAGTGCATTGTTCAATTTATTCTTGAGCACTTTAATTGCCTTGTGCTTCTAGATTTCAACACGTGTCCATATTATATCTCCGTAGGGACATTATCTACATTACCATGCTTAATCATTTCGCCTCTACATAATTTCTGCTCAAACATAACCATTGAATTCAATAAGTCCAGTCAGCCATGGAAATCAGATTATTTAATTAACAAGGGAATCCAGTTCACTGTTGCAAAGCTAATTAATAAACACGTGTTTTAGGCCTACCATGAAAGCCACATCGTAACTACTCGCTCTAATCATTAGCCAACCTAAAATGCACGATCAAGCGAGGGTAATCGCGTTAAACGCTGCGGTTATTCGCTTTTAATTCATCGAAAATCGGTAATTGGACAACTTTGTTGAAAAATGGTTGATTTGTATGCGTGGAGTGGTCACGGTTGCAATTATTCTGGTACGCGGGAGTGTATTGATTAAACGCAATGTAATGAACGTACGTCTGGGATACTAGATGAGAATTGAGATGTTTCAATGCCATATCGTTGAGCATTATGATATCAAACATAATAATAATTTTATCGTTTCCGGCGAGTTGCTTTGTTCAGTGTTTCCCGGTCTCTGGTTGGCCATTGTTCTGTGATTTACGTAAAATTGTGAGCCCAATAAAGGTCAAATTTCAAAATGGACGACTGGGCTGTTAAATAAATTCCGTTCTTATTTTACTACACAAAATTTCCGTCTATTTTCGACAATTTTTCAAGGGGTTAGTAGGCAGTGCTACTACTTTTCGTTCCCGTGGTCCTAGCGACCCTAGAAAGTCGTGAGTGGGCTTAAAAATCAAGCTCGCTCCCCAGTCAGAACCGAAAACTAGAATTGCGTACCTATAGTATGTGTCAAGAAAAAACATAAAAAGGCGATATTCCATATTTGTTTGTTTTTTATATAACAAATATTGTTGATTTTGTTAGAATTGTGATTCTAAACATGATGGTGATGAAAAACGTTTGTCTCTATCTTGCACCATTCACCGGGGAATACGATAACTAGGTGTTAATTTGAATTACATTGAATTGAATCACCACCATTTAATTAATTGTGAGATCCCTAAAAGTCTGATCTGAAAAAGGAAAACTGTTTTGAGCTCGTGGTGAAACCTTTAATAGATTTTCGTCCAAAAACCCATACCCCCATAAACCGACTATTTTGATTTGGGTTTCCAACGCAAATTTCAAATTTCACACCCCTGTCCCGGCCGTACCTTTCATCCAATCATGTCCAAGTATTTTGTTGTTGTTGCTTGTTGCTGATTACTTGTCATTTATTTTCCCTCGGATTAGCTGCAACTTAAACTCGTTCTTATCAGCTTCCCCGCTCCTCTCTCAATCCTCTAATCTCTTCATAATATTCGTCAGTCAGTCTGTTGACTCAGAGTAGTAGTTACAGTCTAGCTCCAGTGCCGACGTGTACTGTGTTCATATCTTATCTTGGCCAAGTGGCCTCGGACAACTAGACGGATCGTTCGACTCCCAGCAACTTCAACGTCATTAGTTTTCTCTTCGCTATATTTACATTTTATTTAATAATTCTGTTCAATCCGAAGTGCTGACACGTCATCCACGCTGTTACCTGTTCACCTCTGGCAGCTACAAACAAGTAAGTGTCGTCATTTTGCTCTGTTCTCTGTCCAACCTTTAAATTACAGCCCACTAGTATTTCCATAGCAACTCGACTACAACGGGGCCTTCACCCTACAGGGTTGGCTTAGTCGCTTTGGTTTAATGTCCCCCACTGAAAATCAGTTATATAACTGAGTGGGTAGACTCTAAATACGATTTATAAAAATTTATCTACATCAAAAACCTGTGGCTTACAGGTTGTTTAGGACGTAAACAAACTACAACAATTAAAATGTATAGAAATTATAAGTATGCGGCCACGGAATTCTTACCCAATAAATCAAATTTGCGAGTCTCAAATTTTAACTGGTAGGTAAATTTCATCGCTACGACTTTTAACAGCTATACATTTAAATTGTTTTAGTTTGTTTACGTTTTAAACAACGTGTGGCTTTGCCTTCGTTGCGATTTATTCATTTCTATTCATTGTTGTAGCAGTGTTGTATGTAGCCGTCTACCGCAAAGTGTATATCATATCATTTGAAGGTTGCTTAGCTACTGTACTATTTGATGTTGTTTATTAGATTTAAGGGCGCGTCAACCGTTAGGTCATATTGCACCTCCTGTGATAATGTAGTTTATTAGTTTGTTTGTAACTATATATATTTTCTCCAAAGGGGAGGAACGTATGGGGAGACGCGCTGTGACGCGGGTTGGACAGGCTTGTGCTGGTCAGAACCAGCCACAAGCAAGGGGAGGGCATGGGAGTAGGTGGTCGGGGGCAAGGGGCCGGGGCTGGAGTATGGCCGGGGTCGGGGGGACCTGTGGTCTGTGACGAAATCAGGCTGGGCTCAGGCAAAGGACAGTGGGAAAGGGAGGTTAAGGGGAGGGCAGGGGTTGGTGGTTCCCTTACGTCGTGGTCGTCTTCGTCTGTGTCATTGTCCGTGTTGTCATTGTCGTCGTCGTCGTCGGGGAGGTAGTCAAGGGGAAGGGAAAGTTCCCCGACGACGACCGCCAGAGCTCGTCTCTAGATGGAGAAATTTCACCATATTTTGTAAAATCTACCGACATTGTCTTGGTTCCGAAGCTCATGCCTTTGATTGCAGTAATTTCGTACTTTTCAAATGACATGCAGAAACATAACACGTTTTGGTGATGTTTTCATCTTCTGAGCGAAAAATAAATCTTTATTTCTCATACATAGACCATTTCCCCCGCTAGTTCTCAAACCCATAACAAAATTCATTTATGCTCGATGTTTGCACATTTCGTGTGACAAAACGGAACTAAACTTTAAAACGTGTACAAGGATAAGTATCACTTTTTGTAGTCCTAGCAAAAATATGCATGTTGATCGATGAAAATATGCTTACGTAGTTCGACTAGTGCCAACTTACACCCAACTACAATGGTGTCGATGTCGTGCTAATTTCAGTTTGAACTTCGTCCAGCCGTGCACAACATTGTCATGCAATACTGGGAAGCTTCGCAAACGCTTTTTCAGGCGCGTTGTTGGATGAGCGTAATTGTTTAAAAACGAAAAAAGCGTAAAATTGCGATTTTCATGAGAAATAATTTTTCCGGATAAAGCATGTGGATGCTATAAGTCGAAGACATTTTTTAAAAATCGAAAAAAATCGTAAAATTGCGATTTTTATGAAATATAATTTTTCGATTGCGTTAAAAAACGTGGCAGTTCTAAGTTCAGAGATTTCGAAGGCCTCCAGAAAATTTCATCGCAATTGGAGTATCCGTTTAGCCGGAATCGTGTTAACAAACACACAAAAATACAGAAAAAAAGAAAGAACAAAAAAAACATTTCTGATTTTTTCCCCAGTGTGTGAAATGGAATCTTCGCGTCGCTCGCTACGCTCATCCAACAAATAATAATGGAGACATTGTATAAGAAAAATTAAATTAAATAAATAAAAAGGATTCGCGTACAATAAAAATTACAGGCTATTGTTGAATTACTTGTCGTAAGAATATGTCTGTACTAAAAAGCACATATTCCTTTTAACGTTCTTGTTTGAGTGTGTCTTGAATTAAAATGTAACATCTTCGTCTTTGCACAACCATTTTACATAAGTTTTTTCTTACAAAGGTAAACTATGTACCCATCGATTGTTATCGAAGACATTAAGCAGCACACGTCACCAACCTTACTAAATCGTAGATATTATACTTGAAATTCACCTGTTGTCCAAAGCGGTTTTCCACACTCTTCAGGTTTACCATTAAACTGTTCGCGACTTGGTCACCACTCGCCAGAACCCATCCTAGCACACGATAGCATCATATAAACCGCAAGGGTTGATACATTATTTTTATGTCCCAACTAAATCTTCCGGCCTGAATGATATAGTGGGCTTTATTTCGAAGTGGCATTCCAATATTCCTGAATATTTACGATGAAAACGTGCCTGGCTTATCACTACCATTCACATACGAATTACGTCAGCGAATATCGATAAAACTAGTGATATATCGATAGGTCGAAGTATCGTATCGAACATTTACTTTGCTAGACGTTCTTAGAAGTGAGGGTCTGAAAGGTGGGAATGTTTCTGATGGTTTATGTTCGAGAAAGACGACTTTCATCTCTTAGGTTTCGCGGCGGCGGTGGCGGGGGAAATCGTATAAAGTATTCTGCGTGCGTTGTCTTGGAGTTATATCAATCTTGACAATTGTTTGTTCGCGTTTCTTCACTTGAAAATGTAATAAAGAAATACAAGAAATCATAGTTAGTAAAATTATTTTTAGTTCTTTTTACTAAGCCAAAGGACATTCAAAGTATTTGGCATACAAAGATTATTATAAACATTGTACAAAATAATAATACACTAGTTATACATATCAACAATAACAAATAACAATTGGTGTTTTCGTTATTTTCTTATGAAAGTACAAATATTGATAGGTAGTTTAATAAAACAAAACAGGAAAAAAAACGGATGGTAATAATTGCTCTTTCCACATACATTTTGAATGACACAGTTGCTTTGTGCATTAGCCATTAGGTTATTATTAAATTTGCCCTGAACATATCAATTTCGGAGGTGTGTGTTACCAAATGGACTTTTATAGGTGGAACCTGCTTTATATTGTTAAATGAGCCTCCAGTAATATCCAAACAGTTTTTTAACAAGTCAAACTAATTTTTCTAATTTACCCGGAATTTGTATTTTTCTAAGTTTTTTTACCCATAATTCTAGCCGATGGTTCACGAAGCACTCTTCTCTATGGAACCAGAAGCTTAAAGTCCGTATGTGGTACAATTATGTTCTTTAACTTCGAAATACCAGTTGAAAACATGACATTGCTTTCATAATGTTTTGTTGCATTGCATGATTTATTTTTATTTATTTATTTATTTATTAATTAATTTATTTATTTATTTAATGATTTAACGTGTATCCTATTCAGTTAAAAACTGATTTCCAAAGGAGGACAACTAAATAAATCTATTACATAAATCCAGACACAACGATGAACTAGAGTTAAGGAAATATTTGAAATAGTAATATTACAACAACAATGTATTAAAGCACAACAATTTTGGTAACAAATTCAAAATGGATATTAAATGCAATTAATTAATGAACCAAATATAAAGAGAGGGATTGTTTCCTCGTGCGATCTTTCGATGTTCATGTATCTTTTTTTTGTACATGTGGGCGGCAGAGGTCGCAGTACTGTTGCCCTATATCGACCTTCCCTCCACCTTGGGTGGGAAAATAAAAATTAATAACTACACAACCTCGTTCTGTGGAATGTAACTGGGTGAATGCGAGTATATTTGTTTGAAAGTCATGATGAACTTGAAGTGCAACTGTTTCAAGGCAGGGTATATAAAACTATTAAAATGTTCTCGAGTAAGCGAGGTTGATTCGTCATGTATTGAATAACAGAACAAATTCACAAGAAGCAGATTGTTATTTTCCGTGTTTTTCATATACAATGGTACAGTACAATTAAAATTAAGCAACGCTGTAACGAAAAGTTGACATGTACACATCTAACGCGTAACGTTAAATGTATCAAGGTTAAAAATACGAATTTTGTATTAGTTTTTTGGGGGGGTAAGATGTGTTACATTTAGTCAAAAACATAATACAATCAATCGAACAAGTGAAAGCTTGATGCCCTTCTAGTAAATTAAAGTCACTAAACATGAAAAGTGAGAAACAGTGACGTACCCATAAATATATTTCTGGGGTAGCTGTCAAGATCATGCGGAGAAAACTACAGTTGAGGGGCTTCACAGCGGACCATGCAATGGGGGGGAGGGGGGATTCAGTGCCACAGTCTGTTTTATGCAGTTTTATAAGCATTTTAGGAAGTACAAGTTGACTCTTGCAAAATAGAAATTGATTTATCGCACCAGCGTTAAGTAAACTGTTTTGATTTTGAGTTTATCACCCCACCCCCCTCATCTTTCCAAAATATCGTACTTACTTTGCTATAACAATGAACAACAACACATGTTGCTATTGCCAGAAAAGGGCATAGCCCTAATCAGAATGTTTTTGTCAACCGCATAATCAAGTTTGAAAAAGTGTTTAAACTTTTTACAGTATACAAAGTATTGTTAAACAAAATGTAACGTATTAATAATCATTAAATGCACGTCCGTGTGTATGTGTGAGCATGAGATAAGTGTGAAGACGACTGTGGCTGAGTGTATTTGTGACTGGGTGTGTCATTGGTCATTGGAATGCTATTGTCTGTTAAGAAAGACTGTCTTAGATCATTGCATTATTTTGAAGAAAAAAAATTATGTTAGGACGTTATAAGACAGGGCATTCCTTTCACCTACTCATTCATCAATGTTTTCACCTATTCCTATCAAAATAATGAATTCTGAAACATCTAGACAATGAATGCTGATAGGTCTAGTTAAATTTATCGAAGAACTTTATATGTAACATATAAAATGTGTAGGTCTATTAGAGAGACTCATGAATCTGAGGTCTTGGGTCGAGCCCCACTTAACACCTTCGCCTGGTTGATTCGATACTTGGCACTTGTTTATGACGCTCTCTACAACTTGCGACCATCATATCATATATCGTTTCGGTCGATGTGTACGACCAGAAAGTGTTAGACACCCGCGAATTCGCCACAAGTCAGTAGTACGCACTAGGAACATAAAGCCATCCCTAGTAGATAAACAGACTGTAACTAGTTTTTCAGTTGTAGTCTATGTTTAACATTATGAAGAGGGGTGGTAATGGATCGAATAGAGGGGGGGGGAGAAATCCCTCTTGCCCTTCCTACGCGCCTGGATAAATTGATTGATTGGATATTGCTTAACGTCTCATATTTATGCAACCAGGCTAATCGAGACGAAGGGAGGGACGTAAGGGATGACGCGGGGGGACAAGGGGTGGACAGGCCTGTGCTGGTCAGAACCAGCCACAAGCATATGGGGAGGGCAGAAGTTCCCCCACGTCGTGGTCGTCTCCGTCTGTGTCATCATCCGTCCGTGTTGTCATTGTCGTCGCCGTCGGGGAGGTAGTCAAAGGGAAGGGGAAAATTTCCCGACGACGACCCAGAGCTTGCCATTAGTTTCAGGGAGAAAACTTTCCTAATCACGGGCCAAACCACGAGGAGGTTGCGAGTTGGAATTTGATGACCCGCCTGGATAAATACGACTTTAATACAAACAACGTTAATCATGGGCGCCGAGAGCGGGGGCAGGGGGGCGCTTGCCCCCCTGGATTTCAGAAAAAATAAATTTTAACTGGCGATATGCGTTTATTACATACAAATAATGTTTCGTGAAAACGAAATTCAATTGAAAAGTTATAATGAGTAATATTTCAAATTTAAGGCTTTCGCGGCCCGGTAAAATATTAACGCATTAACTGGTCGGGACATTCGCCGTGTCGTTCTGCATTCGTTACTTTCACCAACTGTGTGGGCTATCCTCAGAACAGAATAAATTAACTTACTTAGCCAAGACAGGTTCCAAGGAAAAACAAAATACCAACACACCAACCAAGTTAGCAGAAGCTCTTCTATAAATTGCAAACTCTAATGAGTTTTCGCAGATCGAATCTATTGGAGAAATCGACGAAAATACGAAACACATCCGACCCTTTGGGGCTGAATCCATTCCGGGCGGGAGGGGGGCAGGGGGGGCGCATTGACCCCCGGGATTGAAAGATAAATTTAACTGGCGATATGGTTTATTACTATAAATGAGTTTCGTGAAAACAAGTTATTACATGAGTATATATAGCATTATTATTGTATGTTGTGGCGGATTTGCAATTTATTGCGGTGTTGCTTTCATAGCTTGGCACTTGTTATCCTTTGAAATTTCGCATTTTCCTTTTTGGGTCTAGTCAATCACGCCCGTTTTCCATTTATTTTATGTTATGTGATATTATGTGTATGATTTTTTGAAATAAATAATAATACTAATAATGTAACAAGATATCGTTTCTATGATTTGTAGGCTAGTATATTATTAGTCGATGTAGACCTCGAAGAACGTGTTTATGTTTTATATTTTATTCCACATTGCATTGCAACTGGAGAGAACTTGCAAGTTGCAGTTTATGTAAGAAAAGAAAATGTGATCAAAACAGTCACATTCATTAAAATTTTATGCAATTAAAATATAGCCTTTATTTTTAAAACGTGTGTTATCATTTTCAACTCATAACCCATTTTAGTAACCGTATAAAAGTTGAGACACAATGTTTTTTTGTTTACTTTCTAGTATCTACTGCACAAAAATTACATAATTTCGGTATCGTATTCAGCCCACCACTTTTTTCTAAAACCCACCAAATGCATTCTAAAAACCTGATTTTCAAAAATTTCGCCTGCGGCGCTATTGTTGGGGGCTTGCCCAACCCCCCTGCCCAACGAAACTACAAATTGTGATTGTTGCCCCCCCCCTGCTAAAATTCCTGCCGGCGCCCATGACGTTAATAGGCATGTATAAAAGTATTTTTTATTGACACGTTAAAAGAAATTTAAAAAGAAAGATTGTTCGCTCGTTGATGGTGACGGCGCCTACTAGGTTGACTTGGTCGGCTTTAAAAATGTAATATCCACCACTGAAAATCAGTTATGTGACTGAGTGGGTAGACTCTAAATTCAAATTTATTTTATTTATATTTTATTTGTGCTGTTTCCAGTGGGCATTAATAACAATTATCAACATTTTTATACTTAGTACTATGCTCTTGAAATCAAATGGCATAAAATAACAGAGTACATGGGTCTGATTGAAAAATTTCCTGATACCCTGATCATCTTATCATATACACAGGACATAAGCGCGTATGACTCTCCCCCCCCCCACTTTAACCTATGACCCTCCCCCCACACCCAACCCCCAGTCACACCGTTCATCACCACTGATATAACTGAACTACTAATTGTGGATGTTGCTAGATATTTCAAGCAGGCAAAAGTAAAAAAAAAATCGTTCATTTGGTTTTACTTTTGTGAATCAAGTGAGCAAAATAATATGTACTATTCAAAATTAGTTCAACATTTAGGCGACTCTTGTCGAGTTGATCGGCGCTGGCGTTTGCAGTTCTTATCTGGCAAAGCCTCCAACCCAGCCATGCGAGTGGTGACTCTCTCTTCGCTCGCTCGCTGGCCTCCGCCTCGCCGCCTCGTTTAGTCGCTCGCCACACAGTCATCGGAGAACGTCGCACTCAACAATGCTTTCAGCCAGGTAAGAAAGACAATAGCCATCGGCTTCATTTCTACTTGCATGATTTTAACATTTTTTACAGTAGCCCCACACAGTGCATTCTCTGCTGTTTTTAAGTGTTATTGCTTTATTTCCAAAGATATAGTTTAAATTTGTACATTTCTGTCTCATTTTGGTAGCTTGACGTGGCTTGGTGGTCCTATGTGCATGCTTTCGATACCTTTACAACAGCCCTACGCTGTTGAGTACGCCTATACCTATTAATTTATTTGGTATTTTCTTTTGAACATGTTTCCATAAAGGTGTACCGGTAGTTTTCAATTGAAAATATTTAGTGCCCCATCTTTCTAGCATGATGTGGCTAGAACTGCCCTGATTGCATGCTTTCATCAACCTTTCCAACAGTTCTACGCTGTAAGTTTTCATTTATTTGCTATTTTCCTTCAACATAATGTTACTTTATTCAACAAGTTCATCAAGGCGTAGTTTTAAATTGAAAATGTTTAGTGCCACGTGTTTCTCGCATGAGTCATGACGCATCTAGATGGTCCTACCCTGATTGCATGCTTTCATCAATCTTCACAGTAGCCCTATGACTACGCTGCTAGTCTTCGTTAATTATTTGCTATTTTCCTACAACATATTCTTTCTTTGTACAACAATTACATAAATGCGTAGTTAAAATTGGAAATGTTTAGTGCCCCATCTTTCTCGCATGACGTGTCCAGATCGCCCTATGATTCCACGCTAGAACAATAACAACTTTCAATGAAGTCCTACGTAGTGCGTAATATATTTGTTACTCAAATTATCATAAGCAACAATCCAATAATTTTCTGATAAATTCCGTAGCTTCGTAGGTGCGTTTACCGTTATTTGGGTTGGGGCTTCGACGTTCATAAATGTTGCGTTCCTATTCAAAATCAAGGGGCAGATCAAGCCCTGATCAGTTCAAAGTTTCAATTGTTGGTATCATCTTGGGCATTATTGTAGAATATAATTATGAAACGTTGACTGCTTCGTGGTTCATTCTCAGTTTCAACCCCCCCCCCCCCCCTTTACCTGGACGCCCCTACTCCATGGATACCTTCTCCACCTGCAAGAAGAACCAGATCCAACAATATGCCATTCCATTACAACTTCTCGTCGTAGGTTCGATTCCCGATATTGACCTTGATTTTCAAACTTCCTTACCTCTCTTCCGTCCAAGTCCACCCCCTTCCCTACACACGGTACCCTACAATGTCCCTGTGTGTAGTACTCTTCGGTTGGAGAGGGGGTCCAAATGCTTTTTGCGATGTTTTGCGTGAAGCGCGTTGGTGTTAAATGAAATATAATACCAAGTAGGTCCTAAATATTGTAAAACGTACGCGCTTCGCGCCCCCCCCCCCCCCTAACCTATGATTCCCTACAAAACACCGTAAAAAGCTTTTGCCCCCCCCCCCCCCCCCCAGGAGTTCCTGTCTTTAGGCCTATTCGCAAGTCCGATGTTTTTCAAGCTATAATTTTAAAAAAGGACGTAGGCCTAACTATTACTACATTCCCCGTAGTCGGACTAATTAAGTCCAAGGGACATGGCCTCAATTAATTACGAGCGCTTCCACTTTCGTCTTGACTGAAATACTTCTTGTTGAAACATGGCAATCTGCTGGTCAAGGTTGGAATGTGAAAGTTGTTATTGCATGTCGTTATCATCAGTGTATTGTAACTTGTTATCTTATCTCTTCCAGCCAGGAATGCCGCGGCCCTTCTACAGCCAGCCCGGTGGGGGGCAAGGCTCTGCGATACCGCACTCGCCTGCCTAGAGGGCAACATCTGATCACAGTGACATCACAACAACACGTCTGACAGGCGGCTAGGTGAGAGACTTTTAAATAACTTCGCCTTATATTCAACAATTTAATAAAATTATTTACATTGATCCATCTTCTAGGTCGTGTTCAAGTAATAATTAACCACCAAGGCCTACAAATAATAAATAATAAATAATAATATAATGAAACGAATAGTTTTTTATCAATCCTAATGTGACATTATTTTCATATGTAGGGTAGGTCCTACCTAACTGAATAAACTGATTATTGTAATGGATTGTTTTTTAATGATAGTACATTTGTTTTGAGTAAGTTAGTGACTTATATTCCTTCGCGAACTCGAGGAAAATATTGTAATATAGCAAAAAAATGAAATTGTGCTCTTATGGCTTGTGCCTAGCTTGCTTTGCTATCAGCTTTCCTTATGTCTCTGTTGGATCTCTGTTGTATTGGCATTAGGGCTATGCAAATTATATTACTACAAAATGAACAAGAAATAATTATAAAATAAATTAACTTTTATTTTCCTGACTTTCAATCTTTAATTTGTCTGTTTATTTGTTTGTTTATTGTAGTGAAGTACAAATGTGTTTATTTTGGTGCTAATATTTCTTATTTTTTCTATTTCTAGCAACCAAATTTAGTTAGCAGTTGTCAGTGCTCCAGAGGAAATGCTCAAGACTAGGAAGTCACTGCTACGTCCGTCCCGAAGAGAGGAAGACCGAACATCGTCTCCAACAACTCTGCGATCTCTTCTCCGTGCTCCAGCTCACCTCAAGAGGCAAGACTTCTAGTTCATCACGGCAGTGCGACCAGCAGTTTGTTCTCTCGTAAGTAAATTATATATTTATTTGCGAACTCTGCACATAGTTGATTGACATACGCGTTAGGAAAGTAACTTTGAAAGTTAATGAGGTTCACAAACGGTTCGTAGTAACTTTTTCTTGAATCGTTATTATTTTTCTGGTTTACATATATTTTTTTCAAATCTGAATTTAAAAAGTTTAATCTTTCTTTATGTCACAAAAGATAAAAGTGAAACTTCGAAATCTGAGCCACACAAATAAACTTTCTTGTTATTTTGTGTGGGCATTGTTATTGGATACTTTTTCCACAATTGATCAAATTAACCGGGAGCATTTTTTCAATAGTTTATTAATTATTTTTTATCTTCATTTACACCTAAATATAAATTATCACATCATTCAAACAAGTTTCTTTTTGTAAGTGCTCTGTTATTTGAAATTTTTAAGATTAATGGAGTTTATTCTTGTGAGATGGAATTGAACTAATTATTTTAAATAAACTTTCATAATTCTTTTAACTTTTTTTGTACAAACACTGTGTTTAAACCTTGGAACTTGCATCACTACTGAGCTTCTAGTCAATATTGTATACAAAGTTTTGAATAAATTTAAAATTTATTTATTATTTTCAGTTTTGAGTAGTTTCATTTAGTAACAGAACATTCAATACTAAATATAAAACTTACCTGGTTCCATAATAAGTTTATATTGATAGTAAACTATTTCTGCAAAGACCACCCATTTTTACCCTTTACTGTGCATGAAAATACCTGTCTGTCAAACATTGATATCAATCTTTTTTTAATTTTCTAGATATGGCACGTCTGCTAATTCCACTAGCAAACGGCTTCACTCCCTCGTACTTAGTCGATACCAAGGAAGGGGTCTGTACCGAGTGAGCTCGTACAACTCTGCAATCAGTGCCGCAGTTACCAAACTCTGCTCAACATTTCTACGCTGGCACATCGAACTTGTAGGAGATGCCATCATTAAAGTGCTCAGGTAAGACAATATTTCAAACATTTATTTTTATTGATTGTCAATATGTTTAATTGTATTGATTAACACTTAGAAATAATTCAACACACTGCTGCTGTTCCTGAGTGAAATAACATAAGTTGCAGTGTTTATGTAGGGTATATCTTATTATTATGTTAATATTTTAGTAAATACTTGGTTCAACCAAATAGTGATGACAATAAAAGTTAAAACCAAAGCCCAGCCAGTCTTGCTTCCGACAAGATTTACGAAATATGAGAAACAAATAAAATTTTTGTGTCAACACCTTTCAGGTAACAAGTCACATTAACAAGTACAACCTTAGTTTTGCCTCTGTTGTAATTTAAAAGTATTGTAGCATTATAATCTGTTTTCAGAAGTGAATTCTTCAGATTGATGAACCTATTTAAGTTATTAATTAGTAATTTTCCTCTTTACAGCTGCCGCACGACACCTTTCACTGGATGAAGCACCGCCCACCGCAAGACTGAGATCCTCTCGAAGACCTGCCCACATCCATCAGATCCATAGCATCAGCAGAGCAGAGATCCAGCAGCGTCCAAGCAGACTACTTCTGGTAAGCCCAAATTTATTTCAGTATTTTCAACTTCTTATTTCATTGAACAGTAAACCCCTTGTTATGCAAACTAGAGAAGTTGTAGAGTAACTTTTGTTGGAGCAACGCAATCAGTTCAAATTGTATAGTATATTCAGAATATGTACAACGGGGGTTCACTATACATGTTGAAATACCTAGAATTAATATTTAAAAATCAACTAGAAATAATTTAGGAATCCACAGCTCAAAAAAAGTAGGTACCTAGGCATACCATACAGATATTGGCATTGAAATTGGTTCCAATC
Source organism: Sweltsa coloradensis (assembly GCA_024449915.1). Classification (NCBI taxonomy): domain Eukaryota; kingdom Metazoa; phylum Arthropoda; class Insecta; order Plecoptera; family Chloroperlidae; genus Sweltsa; species Sweltsa coloradensis. The sequence goes on from JAMZAV010000182.1 coordinate 512,092, forward strand.
TTGCTAGACATGGATTTTTGTGTTATTGGTCTTCATCGTCGAAGATCTGACTAGATTAAAATAATAATGAAAAGTCCGGTTTCAAAATGAGTAGGGCCGGGATTGGCAGGTCCTTTTCTAGGTCAGGCATTCCTCAACTTCTTTTCAGTCTTTTTATTAGGGTAGTTGATTTCTTTTCCAGTTTTTATTTTTCTCCTTAGCTTGTTTTATTTCATTCTTTCATTTATCTCGAGGGCCCTCCCACCGACAGTGTTGGCTCGAGCGCTAAGCACGGGACTCTAATTCTGGATGTCCCGGGTTCAAATTCCACCAACCAACCAGCAAGTCTGACTAAAGATTTTTTAAAGGTTTTTCTCGGTCGCTAATTTGAATGCAAGGGATTGAGTCCTCTTATTAACAGCCCTCGGACATTCCTTTCACAATCATCCTAATTCCAATATACCTAGTTAGACACCTGGGCCCCGATTCATGTACATTTAACCCGGAGTTAGGGCGAGGTAAGGAAGGAATAGGACGGGTTAGGTCGAACCAATGAACAAGCTCTATGTCACTGTATGAATGACGATTAACTTATCACTGCAACTTAGATGATTGTTTCATTGGTTTCCACCGCCATCTAACTTAGTAAGTTTGACGACGAACTTTGCTAAATGTCGCCGTGTTTTATTTAATTTTTGATGTTTAATGAGAATTTTGATGCGAGTGTGTTGTACATCATCGAATTAAAAAAAATACGTATACTCTTGCCGTAAGTTATGGCATAGCCTAGGACTATCGTATTATTTTGATTCAAAATAAAGTTGCAATTAGCCGTCAAACTTGTATTTTTTTAGGGAAGTGTGTCGAAACAAGGCCATGCAGGCTAGGTAAGGCCTAGGGCTTGTCAAACGTGTATTGGTACTATGCATATTTCCAGGCCTATAGCCTCCAGGAACAATAGACTAAGTCTATTAAATTATAAATAATTTTCTACAACTAAGCCTAGGTCGATGCCTGTTTCTGTTATGTTTTTTGAGTGCAATAACAATATTTTTCTAGTTTAACGTCTAGGCTCAAAAATAAAAATGTCCGCCTATCTGTTTACAAATTTTGGCTACCTCCGAGGCAGCATAAATCGGTATTCATGAAGCATTGACTTGCCCTAACTCTCGCTAACTTTCACACCACCGCTAATCCTGGCTAGCTCGGGGATTAGGTCGAGGTAAGGCCGAGTGGCAATGACTATATTTTTAGGTAAACACATTGTTTTTTACAAAATACTAAACAAGAATATCGAAAATGCGTCTTTGTGAGTCGATTCTATTTTAATCTGAAATTAATAGACATGTAACTTTTTGAATTGTGTCTTGGCATTAATTTGATGGGCCAATTTGTGTGGGAGTGCAAAATCCATTTTTCTCACCACTTTAGGTGTAGTCATTAGCGCCAAAAAGGGCATAAGTATAGGGCGATATTGAACAGTAAATACATTTTGCCCAAATAAGGGCCTAACTAGTACGTGTCACAAGTTAAAGGTCTTATAAACAACATATAGACTCGAACCCAAAAAATTGCATATTTTTTACAACGATTTGGTGCAAGAAATTATTTTGTCGTTGTGCCGTTTTTTTTTTTTACCATATCTCAGCCGGTTGTATTTACTGGTAGTCGACACTTGTGTGAAATATTTCTTTACCAGACCAAACAACGAAAGTCTGCACGGGGATATAAAGTACACACAAATAACAGACAATAATTTTAAAAATGCCAATTACTGAGTGTAGCATAACATAAATAAACAATTATTGGGGCAATTTTAAAAGGTAAAAGAATTTGGATCAAGCAGGTTCCGAACTGGCGACCCTTTACGTGGTAGTTGACCATGCTACGCACTACTACGCCACGACGCGGCCGTCCTTCGCGTTGGCTTTGAGTGGTACATCGTTGGTCTTGTTGTTAGCGTATCTGCTTGCAATGCAGAAGGTCCAGGGTTCGATTCCCGTCAAAGTCAGAAGTTTTTTAACTTCTGATTTGGACTTGAGTTCATCAGTTCTTGTCTTAGGAGTTAGTAAACGATGACTTTGGAGCCGTCCTAGCAACGAAGCACATAATAAATTCAGAGTTGTTCTGAATCGGCCTTGTTGATTCTGGCGTGGATCCGCGGGTGTTCGCACTGTCCATACCACTGATTGCTATATTTCCTATTACAAATATCGATCTTTGGTTGGTTATCGCTCACTCGTCGATTGCGTCGGCGCCTACAGGGTTGGCTTGGTCGCTTTGATTTACTGTCCCCCACTGAAAATCAGTTATATAACTGAGTGGGTAGACTCTAAATACAATTTATTTTATTTATTTATTTATAACACGAGGCTCACGACGCATTCAGATAACTCTTTATTTAATGGTTTTATTAAGGGCACTTTTTACACTTCAAAGCCTTCTGCCACATTTAATTACTGTTATAATCGACTATTTATAAAGCATGCACGTTATTACTCATTTATTCTGGCGTAATAACTTTTGAGGTGAGGTTGCTGCCGTCGTCGGTGCAAATAGCCACTACCTCCGCCTAACTCTTGGTGTTAGGGAGTATTTGGCTGAGGTAGGGCGAGGTAGCGAGTGTTAGCTCAACGTACATGAATCGGATTTGACGTTGCCCCTCGCTAACTCTTCTTAACCCTGCCTAACCCTGGGATAAAAATGTACATGAATCGGGGCCCTGAAGAGGGGCATACATAGCACCCTATAACAGGATTCACACAAAAATGATTATTATCTAGGACCCTCCTCTTGGAATTCCTTCTTGCTCCATTCTCTTTTATAACCATACCACCAAAGAATCTCATCTGATTTTGTGGCATAGACTTTCCACTCCCGTATTTTTTCTCGTCTTCCTTCCCACCTTTTACGTCTTCATGTGTGGGGAACAACTTATCATAGCAATTTTATTTCTCATAGTCATATATCACTCATTCTAAATAGATGTAATAAATAGGGAACCAGGTAGGATATTTTATTTTTTAATGAATAGTTTTTCAAAATTCCAAATTGTGTTTTATTGTCATACTTGGCCTACTAACGTAATTTATGGGAAACCTGTTATCAATTCATCAAAATTGTTCAAAGATGCTGTGCATTACACTCAAATAAGTTACAAATGAATGAAATGAGAGGTATTTAGATTGTTGGTCCTGACATCCATTCAAAAGCTAACATGGTAAGCTTTACTGAATTTTGAGGCGCACATCAAATGAAAACATCTTTAATTCTCCCCGTCATTCAAATTTTGATTATTTTTTTGTTAGCGGACATCAAAACTGCGCAAATTAGGTCGTTTTTGGCAGATTGTGTGAAAAGAATGCCAATTTCCTGTTATTTTGCTTTATTAGCTTAACCTGTGAAATGTTGTTTCATTGTGCAATTTGATTTGAGTTCTTTATGGAATGAAACATGGACATTTGCTTATAAAAAAACATTTAATGCAAAACTACATAATTGTGTTTTATAAGCTCAAAACAAAATTCCTGTATCCCTAGTAATAAATAATAGCACAATTAGGTCAGTTTATTTCATAAATTGTTAAAAGCGTCCGACCCGGGGGAATCGGGAGACCTAGGTTTGATACTGGGATAAAATGGATTTGGTAAATTTCTGGATTTAATTGTCAAATTCTTGCATCCAATATTTGAATGCTATTGAGTATTGTCAAAGTCGTGTCGTCTTAAAATTGTAGAGGCATAACCATGAAATTTAGAAAAATCAAGAGTATAATCAAAATTTAAATAATTTTCTTTGTGTTCCATGTACACTGGCAACTATTTTCAACTATTCAGCAACTATTTTTGGCAAATTACTCCAAAAGAAACTATTTCTACCTTCACATGTGTTTTGTACATGCATTAAATGCCAAATTACAGATTTACCAGACCCAAATTTTGTTTTTCTTTAAATTACAAATAAGAAAACGCTCAGTTGGACGCGTTGATAAGCAAGCACGTGCTATATAATTTGTTGATGGTCCAAAATTTCAACCTGATCTGAATCTTTGTGCAACCGCTATCATGAGCCAAAAAAGCTCTAGCTTCGTACGACTTTTCGTTGCCATGGTAACATTACTTTTGTTAAAATGTTTTATTTCCATCTACACTACTTATCGTATCAAAACAAAATTTACATATTCGTGACCGGAAGACATTCTAAATGATTTGGCCACCTCAGATTTTGTCGCCGTTTAGTTTGAAAAAAAAACTTTCGATGAACTTTAATGTAACTTTGTAACTTTTTGAACGATTTTGCCACAAAACTAATGTCGTTCAGTCCACATCGAAATTTGTTGATGGTCCAAATTTCAACCTGATTTAATCTTCGTGCAACCGCTATGATGAGCCAAAAAAGCTTCAGCTTCGAGCGACTTTTCGTTGCCATGGTAACGTTATTTTTGTAAAATGTAATTTCCATCAACACTACTTATCGGATCAAAATAAAATTAACATATTCGTAACCGGACGGACATTCTAAATGATTTGGCCACCTCAGATTTTGTCGCCGTTTAGTTTGGAAAAAAAACTTTTGATTAACTTTAATGTAACTATAACTTTTTGAATGATTTTGCCACAAAACTATTGGCATTCAATCCTGATCGAAGCTTGCGGATGGTCCAAATTTCAACTCGATCCGAACCTCCGTTCGACTGCTATCATGAGCCAAAAAGGTTCTAGCTTCCTGCTACTTTCCGTTGCCATGGAAACGGTACTTTGTTATAATGTAATTTCCATCTACACTACTTATCAGATCGAAATAAAATTAACATATTCGTGACCGGACGGGCATTCTAAATGATTTGGCCACTTCAGATTTTGTCGCCGTTAAGTTTGAAAAAAAACTTTCAATTAACTTTAATGTAACTTTTTAACTTTTTGAACGATTTTGCCACAAAACTAATGGCATTCAATCGAGAACGAAGCTTGCGGATGGTCCAAATTTCAACTCGATCTGAGCCTCCATTCGAACGTTATGGTGAGACATACAAAAAAAAAGAAAACGGACTATTTTTTCCGGCAGAGTCAAATGGAAACTCTCGCTTGGATCGCTTAAAAATGTATACTAATTTAAGCCATGATTTGAAAATCCACTACAAAAAATAATTTAGAGGTATTTAAAAATGCCGCCTTTCACAGCCTTCCTTGCCTTTTTTTTGTCTGTCACACCCAAGATCACACCTCAATATTGTCCTAGCTCCCATATCCAATAATCATGTTTTTGAACTGGATTGCACCCCAATATTTATATTTTTGCATAAATCATTTGGAATTTGGCTGCATGGGCAACTTTAGGCAACTATTTTATTGCATTTTGGCAACTAAAAGTAAACTTCTTTTAACATTAAAGGCAACTAAAGCAACTATTTTGGAAGGTGTCATGCAGTGGCAGTCCTGCATGTAGGATGTAAGCTTGTTGACCTTGGCGTTGTTTCCAATAAGGCACTAAGAATTCTTGGTTTTATCAAACAAAATTGTGCGCCTAACTTCTCACTCGGAACTATAAGAAAGATGTATGCATCCTTGATACAACTCCACGTTGACTAGGCCTACGCGAGTGTTGTGTAGAATCCACATCATGTTCTCAAAATTAAGAAAGCTGAACGCATTCAATACAAATTTTTAAGTTTTCTTTGTTATCAAAATAATATATTAATTAATTAACCCCATTTCCAACTAAGTCGGGTAGGGGGTGGGAGGTTCCCTGGGCCTTAGCCATGCCTGACGCTTCTCCCGCATCATCTTTTTCTTCCTCTGCATCATAACATATTATATTTTTCGTTCTTCCAAACATTTCCTGGTTTATCCTTTCCCAAGCTGCATTTCTCCTTCTCAAATCCATTGCTATAACTTCTTCCCATCTCAGTCTGGGCCTCCCTCTTTTTCTCTGTTTGTTTATAATATAAAATATATATAAAATAATCATATAGCTTCCCCCATGTTGTTCCTCTTCAGTTGTTCAAAGTCATTTTCATCCCACAGAAAATTGCATGAAATTACCCAAAGTTCTTGTTTATCTAAAAAATTAAACCCAAAATTCCATTTCCTTCGGAAAATTATTCTAATTACTATCAAATAGTACAGGGGTCAGTAACCTTTTTTGTCTTCGGAGTCAATTTTATAGAAAATTTAAAAGAGTAGGATAATTGAAAAATAGTTTAAATCATATAACGTAGTATTTTTTATATGTTCAAGCAATGCCAATTTTGTGATTGAATTTTTGATACGATAATTTAAAAATGTGGCCTGACGAGTGTTAAAACACTTAATGCTTTAAAACACGTGTACGCGCAAACAGGTAGAACCTGCATAGTTCGTGGCTTCTGCAGTTTAACACGGGAAAACTGTTCTATGACTTAAAAAATGTCACTAAATGGTACTTGTTTATTGGAAGAATTTCAAGAAAACTTTACATATTACACAAAGTGGAAAACCACTTCATTCTACAATCAATAACACCGAATTGTCAATACAATCACTAAGGTACTTGTATCCCCTACACCACTAAGAATTTTCAAAAAAAATCGTATTTTTTTGAAATTTTATTAAAATTCCTCATTTCGTCACGTTTCTATTGATATATGACACATGCAAAAATGCAATTCATATTGAATAATTTTTTAACTATTTTTTTTGAGTGCTTGTGTTCTCAATATGCTCGTGTTATGCCTCAAAAGGAGAAAGTTGTTCTCAACTTCAACCAGGAGTATCTCAAGATTCACTTTTTGAGACACTTGCTATAACGTAGATCTGGATGTGATATACTAAATATTAAGATAGAGTCTTGATGTTTGGTTTTTAAACTGAAAAGAGTAGTGGTAATGGAGAGTTTTTTTTTAAATTTTGTCTTATGATTTTTTATTTTAAAATTATTTCAAGAAAAACGTAGATTTCACCAACAACCAAACCAAAAAAATCATAAAACCCCATCCAGATACAAATCACAAAAAAGCCTGCCAATACATCATCACCACATTCCTCAAGAAAAAAAGGAATCCAACTTCAACCCTCTCAAGGACAAAATTTAGTTTTGAAAAGCTTGGTTGCTAGATTCCTTTGTTTATCAATTAAAAAATTAACAACAATGACATTTGAGTATTTTTTTCTTTTTAAATTAAATTGAGACAGAACATAATAACAATAACCAAATAATCCTAATCCTAATGTTAATTGTTTAGATTTTTGTGCTAGGGGATACAAGTAACATTAATACGAACAATTTTCATTGGATATTTCGCTTTTATTTGCGTTGCTCATGGGTTGACTTAGTTGACTTTGGATTTTAGAGAGCTTCCTTAACAAAACTGTAGAGCTAGGCTAGACCCACTCGGGAGCCGCAGGTTCCCTACCCCTGAAATAGTCTGAAACACAAATTTAATCACAAAAAATAAGCTGGCATCAAAAATCTTTTTATAAATTGCCATTTTTCATTATTGCAACCTTCCTCTGGCTTAGCTGTATGTCATAGTCCATTTAACAGTTTGAATGCCTTTAATAATACAGAATAGCCTTTCATGCCGATGCATACATTACATTCCATATTCCTATCGAGTTTTAGTGTAAGTTGGCTCTGGCCAGTCAGTCAAGTCAAACTTGCACAATGAATTTATAATTTCTTTACCTGCTTCCTTTGTCACAAAGTTCTTTAATAAGCAAGTATATTGATCTTTATACTTTGACAAATCAAATAACAACATCCCATCTGGAAACATGTTGTTTTGAACTAGCTGTACACTCTGACAGAAATGTTATCTAAAATGCATAGGTTTGGTCTGTATAGATAACCTTGACCAATCCCTCCCCCACCCACGTTTTTGTACCTTCTCCCCGTGTATACATTTTTGCGACAATTTGGAAATTCCTGTATTTTTTTAAAGTTGGCAACCCTACTTCCATCAGAGGTAGCAAGGTAACGATAGCCTTGTATGTATCGGTGGTCAGTGTGTTCCGCAAAAGTACTTTATCTTTAGTGAGTAAATTAGTATGGGCAATGTTGCTTTCAATGCAGAAAGTCCATGGTTCGATTCCCGCCAAAGTCAGAAGTTTTGTTACTTCTGATTTGGACTTAAGTCCATCATTTCTTGTCTTAGGAGTTTATAAACGGTGACTTTGGAACCGTCCTATATAGGAACAAAGCACATAATAAATTCAAAGTTGTTCTGAATCGGCCTTGATGATTCTGGCGTTGATCCGCGGGTGCTAGCACTGTCCATACCACTGATTGCTATAGTTCCTATTCAAAATATCGATCTTTGGTTAGTTATCGCTCACTCGTCGATTGCGTCGGGGCCTACAGGGTTGGCTTGGTTGCTTTGATTTACTGTCCCCACTGAAAATCAGATATATAACTGAGTGGGTAGACTCTAAATACAATTTATTTATTTATTTATTTATTGTCACTGAAAACAAACTCCTGATTAACAATATCTCTTATCATGTTATGTTGGAATGAGTTTTTTCCCTACCTAGTTCCTACCACATGAGATGACTGAACTGTTCAATGTAGTTTTACTACAAGATTAATTACTACAAATAACAATTGAGCCCTGTTGAACCAATAGAAAAAATAACAGATCGAAAATTTGCTACTTATTTGATAGCAATCAATCATTTTTGTATGATTTCAAATTTGAGCTTTATTTTCCTTTCTAGTTCCGCGCATAGCTGACGCTGACACAATACTATCAAGCAAACCTTGGTCATGCCGAGCTCAGGACACTCCTGATATAAGAAGGCATAACCAAAACAACCGCATAGGACCAGATTATATACTGTATTTGGCTATTAATCATTTATTTTGTCTTCAAACAATTTGCTAAATTTATCCTTCGAACACTTAACAGTTCCTATTACTATGTCACTTTCACATAAATAAAAGCAAATGAAGGCTTAAAATACGTCTCCAAAATTTAGCAGGGACCCAACATTGCTTGTAAATCGTTTTCGACCTTTTGCCATTTCAAAACGAAAAAAAACTTTTGGACAAAAATGGTGAATAAAATGCTTTTAGTTTTTCTTGTTGATTAAGCATAATATTAATAGCCTAAATTACAGCCATTGTATTACACACAATATGTAGATCAAAATTACACAAGCTGATGCTTTGTTCGTATGTTTGACTATTCCGTTTTATGGATCAAAGAAAATAAAGCATTTTCAAATTCAAATTTCAGTCGTGTTCCATGGATTCCTGTTCTCTAGCTATAAAGCATACCTTATCTTACCATCATCTCCCCTTTGAACTCTTCCGACGTAGGTTGCGGCATCCAAACTAACTACTAAGTTGATTATTGAAATAAGTTTTTCATTTGGGTGATATAGGTAATTACTAAGTAATTTTGTTTTTAGTTTTCATTTGAAATGGTAATAATAAACATAGAGTTTACAGCCATATTCTCCACGCAAAATTGTCAGAAAACAAATAATCATACCTATTCTAGCGCAGCACTCACACAATTCTAGTCCTATGCAATTACACTAAGGGCCGGTTTTTCAATCACTTTTAAACAGTGATTAAAGGTCTGGTTAGTGTTAACCAGTGTATAAGCAGGCAGAGGAGTTTTTCAATCGCCAATTTAGCTTAATCAGTGTTTAAAATCTCCATTTATTAACCGGTCCTTGAGCTGGTTATGTTGATTACAGTTAGAAAAAAACAATAATTGGACATTTACAACTGCTAACTTATATTTATTAACAACAAAATACTTCGAGCACTATTTAGTTGAAAAACACACACACCAATAACTAAACTGAGAAGTTCTTGAAATATTACGTTTATATAAAAAGAAGTTAACGGCTGTCAATGTCCAATTATTTGTTTTTTCTTATTACCTGTTCAAGTTTTATTTATTTTATTAATTACTACAGCTACGTTAAAATGTGTGTACATTTATAGATTGATAGATTTTGTTACTTGCAGTTTGTAATGTTACAAGTGTGCTATTTGTAATCATGATGAGGGATAGATAGATGATAATGAAGAATAATGACACAAAATTTTATGTATTAAAATTTAAATTCAGGATTTAAATAAAAAATTTACCTATTTAGTTGCTGTATCGCAGTGTTTTATCTTCGCAGCAAGGCCTATTAGTTTAGATTCTCTTCTGTTAGTTATGTCCTGATCTTCGTGCTACTTATCTTGCCCATCTCAGTCGTTCCCATCAAATCAAAGTATCAAATGAATATTATTTATACTAGATCATGAGAAATTTGGGAATTTGTAAACAAAATTAGATTTTATACCTCAATTTTTCATTGATTCAACATACCTATAGCTCCCTGTAAATTATCCTTTTAACACTACGATATCCACAATTCGCTGAATTTAGTCTTTCATGCCGTTCTGTAAATTCCATATTTATTTGTGTGGTTCGTTGGTCTTGTGGTTAGTGTCTTTGCCTCCAATGCAGAAGGTCCAGGGTTTGATTCCCGCTAAAGTCAGAAGTTTTTTAACTTCTGATTTGGACTAAAGCCCATCAGTTCTTGTCTTAGGAATTTGTAAACGGTGACTTTGGAGCCGTCCTAGCAACAAGGCACATAATAAATTTAAAGTTGTTCTGAATCGGCCTTGTTGATTCTGGGGTTAATCCGCGGGTGTTCGCACTGTCCATACCACTGATTATTATATTTCCTATGAAAAAAATATATCGATCTTTGGTTGGTTATCGCTCGCACGTCAATTGCGTCGGGGCCTACAGGGTTGGCTTGGTCGCTTTGGTTTACTGTCCCCCACTGAAAATCAGTTATATGACCGAGTGGGTAGACTCTACGAAATTATTTACTGATTTTATTTATTAAGCAAGTTGTAGGATATTTTCAACAACACCTCACATACTACAATTGCATGAATCTAGGTGCCCGTTAGGGCGCCGCAGCCAAGCCCCGGTGCGCTACACACTCAAGCACCTTATACACCAAGCAGAGTTGGGGTGATTTCGAGGTGTTACCCAGTCGTCATGTAACGTGATGTGAACTTGAAAAACTATCACAATCGAGGGGATTTAGGTACCTGACAACACATGCCAAATTTTATTGGGGTACGATTATTCCTTCTTGGTGAAAAAAATGGCTTGAAACATGCTCAAATCACTTTAAGGATGTTAGCTACTGCCTACTACTGCCTACTACTGCTAACATCTAATACGTCGGCCCGCGATTCTGACCAGACGGGTGGGACTACAATGTTCATATTTTACATGGACATTAAGGTTATGGAAATATAGTCTCTTTTGAAAAAAAAAGTTGAAAAAGTTTGTTGGAAGGCTTCCAAATAAGGGTTTTAAAATAAGCCTTAAACACTAGGCATACAATCAACAAGTAACCATAGTTACTTGACACTTGTTGACGGTATAAGCAGAGTTAGGCGGGAAAGTGCGATACGTTAACAAATGGCGGACATTTTAAATTTTGCTTCTATGTGTGAAACGAGAAAAGTTGTCATTATACTCTCATAAAACAAATCAGAAACCGTCCCTGGCCTAGGCCCAGATGTAGAAAATTATTTATAATGCAAAAGTGTAGGTCTAAAGTTCCATTAGGCTATAGGACTAGATAAAATAAGTACTTACATTACATGTTTGACAAGCCCTAGGCCTTTCTTAGCCAACCCTAGGCCAGCACAACATTGTTCTGCCCGGTGGTTATACACACAAACACAATGTCGAAGCAAGGTGTCGAATAATATGAGCTTGCTCATCTGTTTGTTTACATAATTGCAACAATCAAATCATTTCATGCAACTCGTCTTTCGATTGGCCCGCGTTTATGAAGGCACTGCCATCTAGAATAAATATAGAACTTTTTCGAGCTCTTTGCTATACGCAAATCTTTTTAAAGTGTTTGGATTTCGTGATACTCTTTCAACCCACAACCCATGACGTTTTCCACGATACCGTTCAAGAATACCAATTCCTTCGAAAACGAAAACGACTTCGATTTCAAATTGCGTTTTCAACTCATCTCCCACGAACTCAAGAATTGGGGTCCAGTCCTTATACCGTCGTTATACCATGGTTATACCACCTATACCCAGGATGTACATGAATCCAGGTCTAGATATTTTACATCCTATATTGTTACTGCTAATACCATAGAAATTAAATCAACTTTCATAAAATTATTATATTTTAACATATAATTTTGCAATGGAACTTGAAAAAGTAATGAGATCACACACATAACAAAAACTTGTAGAAATACAGCCAAACCTTACACACTCAAAAGAAATGAGATCTAAAAAAAGGGCCAAGCTCATCTACCCTTCCACATTTGCGCATTCTTAATTCATAAACGTACAGTGTCCCATAACAGCATCCTCGAAAAGCTTGGCAAAATAAAATTTGCATGTTATTACGTTTAAATTAATTAGAAAAAAGAACTTGGATGAACTATTTCGTTTAAATTAATAATCGCAAATTCTATTTTGCCAAGCTTTTCGAGGATGCTGTTATGGGACACTGTACGTTTACAATTTGCAATACAAATTTATTATGTGCCTTGTTGCTAGGACGGTCCTCAAGTCACCGTTTACAAATTCCTAAGACAAGAACTGACGTTTATGAATTAAGAATGCGCAAATGTGGAAGGGTAGATGAGCTTGGCCCTTTTTTTAGATCTCATTTCTTTGAGTGTGTAAGGTTTGGCTGTATTTCTACAAGTTTTTGTTATGTGATACAGACTTCAAGTAACAAAATCTATAATATATCAATCTATAAATTTATCTTAATTTGTACCTGGATGTAATTGACTAATACCCGTCATTTAAATTTTTTTTTTTTTTCCGTTAGGGGTAGCTACAGAAGGTAATGAACTTTACGATAGCTCTAATTTTATCAATGCGTTTATAATGTTGCTGGGTTCCATGGCAACATTACTGTCAGATAGGTCAACTAGAATGACAAGGAACTTGGTATAGGCGGTGTTGGTTTAGGTTCACATGGTCATCTGTAGCGTCGCCGAAAACAAACTTCATTATCTAACTCGCGTCGTGTTAGGTAGGCAGTCGAGTATCCCCTACAAAGTTCCTAACTATGACATTTAAATACTATTTTTCATCAAAATCTAATCTATGGTAAAATTATAATAGATTTTACAAGGGATGTCAAACGATCAATATTTCCACATGAAAATCGAGCTCTGAAAAATCGATATCAAATGGAAAATAATAGATTGCAAATTTGTAACTCAATATCTATTGTTGCTAGTAATTTAATTTTGATTAAACTTGATTTTTTGCATTCTTTCTCATATCACTACCTAGCCTATATTAAAACTGAAAGATTTGTTTTTAATGCTTTCTTAACTTAAAAAATTAGTATTTTCACTCTCAATCCATGTTCATATTTATTTATTATTTAGAAAAGCCTTGTACATTGGTCACTCATATGCATATCTCGCAGGCATGTGATCAATATTTATTGAACGTCTATCGCTACCCTATTCAGTAATACAAACTGATGTTCAAACTATTCAAGCTATGGTTACCAAAACCTTGAAAACTCCATATTTCTAATTAACGGTTATTTTTAACAAGCTTATGCACAAATAGTAGATTTTTGTTTGGCGTCTCAAGTATTATCCACATTTTACTTCCTCAATTTCACTGGTTCACTGTACACCAACACTAATAGTATCCCATATTTCTCCTCTGCCATTACACCGACATCGTTGTTCGAATACATTCAAGAATATTTCAAATTAAATGTGTTGCGTGTTAGCTGCGTACTTTCGTTGCACGTACCACAATATAATAAATGGAACTACTTTTCTAATGCATTACAAAATGCAGTGTTAGTTAATTGCGATACAAATTTGGATAAATTTATTGATCGATTTTGTTACTTGGTCATATTATGTACTTGTGCTGTTCGATACTGTATACCAAGTGACTGATAACTCCCATGTTTTGAGCAGGATTCGAACCAACGTCCCTTAGTGATACTCTTAGGACCAATGCTTAAACTGCATGAGACACTGCAGACAACATCATAGAAAAACTAGATTTTTAGAAAATACATAGAATTTGAATTATTTTTATTTTAGTCTTGACAATCTTACTTTTCATTTAAAAGTACAAATTAATAATAAATGACAGGTAGCCTGGTTAAACTGCAAATAGATGCATCAACAGCAAAATGCTACCTATGTACTATATTAGATCAGGAGTCCACAGGCAATGGATTGCAACACTGTATTTAAACAAGACCATTGATGACCATTGATTCGGAATTAAATAGTTCACACCACTCTTCTACGATTTGACACCAAAAATGGCTGCTATTCGTTAGTCAAGATTTCGAATTGCTTAATCCGCTGTAGCTAGTACAATTCGGTTGCAGGTCCAAAACCTATTACATCACACACACAAGGGACGCAGGTTTCAATCTTGCATAATGCATGGGTTTTTGTAATTTTCTTTCACCCTCGTCTATCACCACTCATTGTCTTGAATACTAATATTGCAACAATAGTGCCGTTATCAACACGAGATACAGATTGATCAATCAAATAAAATTTCAAATCATGTTAACTGTTTGCTTGCCGCAGGTCACGTAGAGTCATGTTCATAAGTCTGTGTTCCACTATTTCTACCCCGGCTCAGCCTCCGTAATTCAACTAGGCTCCTTTTGAGGGTTGTTGCCGATTTGGGATTGGGTTCACCAAATTAATCACCTTTTGTGAACGTTTTTAAAATGATAATTATTAATAATAAATTGTTCAACAATTGTCATGGTTGTCATGGTTCATTGGTCTTGTGGTTAGTCTCAGCTTCCAATGCAGAAAGTCTTGGGTTCGAATCCCACTGAAGACATATGATTTGTAACTTCTGATGTGGACTTTAATTTGATAAGTTTTATCATTTTTTGTCTTAAAATGTGTGAATGGTGACTTAGAGTTGTCCTAGCTACAAAGTAGGTACATAATCAATTTTAAGATTGTTCCGAAATTAGCCTAATTGATTCTGGCGCTGTCCGCGGGTGGAATCTTGTCCAGCTAATTTAACCAGTGTTTCCTATTTAAAATACTGCTCTAGTTGGCCATTGTTTGCTCGTTAATGGTGTCTGCTTACAATTTATATCCCCACTGAAAATCAGTTGTGACTGAGTGGGTCTCTGAAAATGAATTTATTGTTGATCTAACAAACAACAATTAGGGCTAACAGATTATTAATCATTTGTAAATTGTGTATAGTGCGAACCAAGGTATCATCAAACGATTTAATTATTAGATGAACATTTTCTTAGGAAGAATTTGATAGTATGGAAAACAATCTGAAAATTACTAAACCTAACTTGATTGGTAGGGACCCTGAGAAATAGCAAATAAAAAGTTCTAATTTCATTATAAAAAATCTTCAATTTCAGTATATAAACTCAAGGTAAAGGCATCATTTCATCATAAAAAATAGCTCTGCAATCACTACCCTTCAGCGAAACGAACACGTATTACACATAAAAAAATATTTAGGCCTTATAAAGTTAACTGAATTTGAATTAGCTAGGCGTGTTCGATAATAATATTTTCAACTGTCATGGTGCCAACTAGTATACGTTAAATCAGAAATATTGATTTCAATGCCAAATTGTCAAATTAATTGCATATTTTAGAGCTAAAACTTGCAGAAATTGAGAAGTTCTTAATTTTGCACTAATTTAGCATAATAATGTGATAATTGCCTTATTAATAAAACAGTCATATTTAGCATCAATTAGTGAAAAAAGGCATTCACGAAATTTCGGGGTCCCTACTGATTGGGTATTGAACCCGGGTCCATAGCTAGCCTGCCGGTCATCTTAACCAAATACCACTGAGCAATCAAGCTGGAGACCTAGGTTCAATGTCTGGTTGAGTTGAATTTTGTAATTTTCAGATTGTTTCCCATATAATCGAATGGGCAAAATCTAATGGGGTAGCATGGGCCTACCTAGTTTTCCATATTCATTTCTGATTGTGATATGGAATGTAAATTAAAATTTGGATTTCTGTTATGGCTACTAAGTTTGTCATTTTCACTTTCCGCAAATATACCTTCAAATAATGTTCAATATTTTTGCTACAATAAACCTATTTCATTCATGAATTAGTACCTGTTCTCTTCGCAATGTAGTATTTAATGAAAAATGAATTTTTAAATGTTTGGACTGTGAGAATTTTTAGAAGAAATGCAAATAACACAAAACAACAATTCAAATGAAAGTTTAGTTTAAATGTTAGATGTGTAGGTAAAAAAATTGGAAGCTGACCTTACAAACTACTCGTAACATAAAATTATCATTATCAAAATGTTCCAAGATGCTTTTAATTGCTCATCTGGTGAGCTGTTTAGTTCCTAACTACATGTCTAGTTTATTAACAATTCAATTTATGTTCAGTCGATGTTATTTGTATTTCTTCTCACAGTTCCCCCCCCCCCCCCAAATCTACTTGTGTAAAGTGCTAGATTTCCATATTTTGAAGTTCATTATGCAGCCTTGTAGCTTTCACAAAAACATTTATTTTGTTCCCATTTAATACTGCTTGTCTTGCTTTGGTCGTTCCTATTTGAAACTAATTCTATGTTGGGTTTGTTTCAGATGGTTGGAAAAGTCTTGCTGTGGGATGCATTAAACTGTGCATTTTGTGCTTCTGCTCGCTGCAACTTCACTCTGAACTTCGAACATCTCTGCTGCATCATACGTTGATCGCAGCACTTAAACGTTGCATCCTACGAGCAACATATGACTCCACCACAGTTGCTGGACAAAACTACGAACAGCTGACCTTCGAAACGAATTTGGTGAGATGACTAATGCACTAATCCTTATCACTTTGCAATTTCAAGGCCATGGACATAGATTCTTTTCACATTGCCCCTTCTTGTATTGCACTGTTCAATATACCTACTGTTGTAATAATTGTTTAATAATTGTATAGACCTGCTCAATAAACATTGTTTAACCCATGCCGTTGTTGTGATTATTCATTTGTTCATAGCACCTTATTCATTTAGACTTAAGCATGTACTAACCCTTTGCTTTTCCATGTCCTTTTCAGTGTTCAATTTGCCTTATGAAAGCAATCTTGGTAGTAACCAAGGTTGCCAAATAAGGTAATTTGGGCATTGACCTAATTTATGGAGATAGTCTTTTTTTCCAAGGCCATCCAAGCAAGGCTTAACCATTCACTAGGTCAGCTGCTAACCTTGCAAGGTTAGCAGTTGACCTAGTTTATGGACTTAGTCTTTTTTTTCAAGGCCAACTATTGGTTGACCTACTTTATGGACTTAGAATATTTTTCAATTGATTTCAATACAATAAATAAATAAATAATAACTACTAAATAACATCAATTGCATTGGAAAATATATAATTTATTAACAATATTAAATAAAATATAAAGAAAACATACAAATATTACAAATTATATGAAAAACAAGCTAAAAAATGAGCAAAAAATACAAAAAATGGGCCAAAAAAGCGATTTTTATACTACCTAAGTCTTTTTTACACTTCATTGCTACCATCCCCCACGTCAAGGCATTTCATCTCAACAGAGTGTTCTCCCCAAAGCAGAGACGGGATTGATGGCAAAATTTGGTAAAGTGCCCATCAACCGAGTCAGTTGCTAGTTTTCGAACACGGGCTGGTCCAAACAGGTTTGAACTAGGCCGTACATTCGAGAACTAGCAACTTTATCAAGAAGTGTTCACACAAATTTCACCATCAGCCCCGTCCGTGCAAGAGGGATAAATAAAGAACAGTTGGCAATGATACCGTCACCCACTACATGATACACCTACAACTATGAGCATTGAATATGTGGTCTGGGTCAGGCAACATATCGGCCAATATTCCTCCTAGACATGGGACCTAATAAGCAACTTTAACGGAATACAACCCTCAAAAAATAATAAAAACGTTGCATTATAATATTTATATTATTTTATTACAATTGAATCTTTACATTACAAATTGGTCAATGAAATTAGAAGTACTTTTTAAATAAAGATGACTGAAAACTTGATTTGATATGCTTATTAAGTAAAATAAAATAATGCTGACAATAATAATACAGCTTTTGAAAAGGCCTTATAAAGTTGTGAACAACTTTGCAAATCAATTGTATAACTGAAGAAAATACACAAAATTAAAAGGCTTACATAGATTTGACTCAAGTTGATTCAATAAAATAAAATTACAATTTGAGCTTTGGAAAAGTCCTTTTAGTTGTAAGCAACTTCTTTGCAAATCAGTTGTACAACTGAATAGAAGATATATTACACTCACAAGCTTACCAAAGGCTTTTCAAGACTTGGACACTAGTTGGTAACGTAATAAAAAAACTTGCTCGAGTTTCTAAAAAGAAAATGAAAATCTAAGTGGGTCCTAAATTAGATAATTTTTGAGGGTTGTATATTTGAATTTAAAATTCAAACTTTCTAGAAATGTCACACAAAGTCTGTAAATTCTAGATTGCTTACACATCATATGCTCATAATTGTAGGGTACAACAATAGATATATTCATTTTGATTACACCAACTATTTTATTATTTATTTAAGCCATTAGGCCTAATGAGTTTACTAGCCTAATTGCATATTTTCTAGATTATTCTCTTTAAATTTTCAAATGCCATTTTACTTAACATCATTCAAAGACTTGGCAAAAACCTCTAGGCCAAATAAACATCAATCCTATGCAAAACCAGAAGCACTGACAATATATTAAAAGCACACAAAATTACCAAATGATAGTCATATTTTTAAAGCATAGATATCAGTGCAAAAGTGATTTCATAAAGAAGGTTTGGCTTAGAATTAGCCATCGTTTAAAGGATGTTACAATTTATTTTTTGTTAAATATGATTTTATATAAAGTTTAAATTTTTTATCAAAATGCGATTTTAAATTTACTAAAATTCGTAATAATGATACTAATAGTAATACAAGACAGCATAAATGATAGTTTATTTATAAATGATAGATATTAAAATATTGTAATCATTATGGCTATTAGTATTGAATTAGTAATAAATCGGTTTTCTAGTGGCGTGCAATTACTCAAAAACTCTATAATCGAGGCATGTATTGGGTACAAATTAATTAAAAATAAAATAAATAAAATAAATAAGTTTATTAAATTTGTATCAAGAGTCTACCCACTCAGTCACAACTGATTTTCAGTGGAGGTCACATAAAGCCTTAGTCCTAATAAGGCCTATAAAAGAAATGTTTCAAACTCTGAACAATTGTTAAAAAAGCAAGGCATAAACAAATTAAATAAATAAAATGTACTTAAGGCAGACCGAGCCAACCGCAACCAACCCTAAGGTGCGGACACTGCGATTTTCATGATTTTCATATTCTTTTCTGAACTGCAACATTATCCTTAATCGGCTAAAAGTATTTTTCAATGTTGGCCGTAATGTAATTTTGAACAGGATTGATATTTACACAGCCTTCATGTTGATACTATGAAACATTACTAGATAGGGCCTACATATCACGCTCTTAATACTACGTACTACAAATACGTAAGTTTGTAAGTACGGCTACGTACTCTTAAGCTTCCTACCCAGCAAGACAAACTGCCTGAATACATTATTTATAAACAATTGGTGCAATCAAAATGAACATATATATTGCTAGTTGTATGCCAGTGGTACAAACTTGATACATTTACAAGAAAGCCAATCACCTAGGGCTGTAGGTAGGGAACATTGATACAACCAAGGTCATTGCAAATCATGATGAACAAGTTGAACTAAAACAATGTGTGGTGTGCTGTGCTGTACATGCAATGCTGCCTAGTGATCAGCATGTCTAGGGTGACCATTCATCTCCTAAGCAACGTAATTGTCCCAGCAAATCAAAAACCTCAATGAACTCTTAATTTTTCCATCACTTTACTACCAATATTAATACTAGATATTTATTTAACATTTTATTTGCTTATAGCCATATAGGTTTTTTTATTTACTGTAACAATTAAACTCAAACTCATTAAGAAAGGGTACACACATTTCTTAATTTCAAATTAATGTTTTTTTTGTTGTACCTATATAAAATGTAGCCCTACTTGATTCTTTGAAAAAGTTATTTCAAGCAATTAAGTTACAGAGAAAACAATACCGTTTTTTTTATGGACAGACTGCCCTTTACAATACAAAAAAATGATGTTACCAAATTACAAATATATAAATTCAAAAAGTATGACGTTAAAAAGGCATGATTGCAATATCAGATCAACTATAGTTTTGATTGTTTGTTCTTTTGAATTATGGTCACCCTAGTCACCGCCGTACATCGTATCTGAACATTAATTTGTTTGTATGTTTGTAGTGTATAAAGAAGACTTTACTTTGACCTTGATTACACTCAATATTCTTCTTTTGTTTTACTGGGAAATGATTATTTACATAAACAGCATTTTGGTTTGAAAATACATTTTAACCCTAGGCCTTCTGTACTTCATGTATGAACATTTACACTTAACAGCACAAATCTTATGCAAACAAATACAAAACCAAGGTCTGAATTGCAGCATTGTAGCAGGTGCCGGTACTGAAGTTCAAATTTAATAAACAAAACAACAAATGTGGGTGGACAAAGCTGTTTATGTAAACAATTATACATACATGTTATGTACATGCAAACAGTATGTAAACAAGCACCAGCAGTTTTTGGATGGTGTACAGAATACAGCATAAAAATAAAATAAATTTAAATTTAAAAAAAAGTTAAATAGCCTTAACTGATCTCATTTCACTACCATTCAGAAGAAGGTAAGACCAGATGGGACCGAATACAGAATTAGGATATTCGACACATATCCCCTTGGCAGGGGTGCCAAGTAGGCATAAGGAAATTAATAGAGCACTTGGAGAGGATGGAGGAGGCAAGAGGCAGACCACGACAACAATCACTACGTATACCACAGCAGTCAATCCGAATTGACTGAATTCGGTTTGAGTTCAATTCGGTTTGACTTGAAGTGTATATCACGGACATTCGAAACGACTTCCTCAATCCTATTTCGATTCGAATTGAAGTTGTTGTTGTGGCAGTTTAAATTGATGCTACAAGATTCTATGAATAACACTTGAAAATACTATGTACTTGTATCTCTACCTACAGCTACGTAAATTTAAAGCCTAATGTCTTCATTAAAGCCTCCAAGACGCCATTTTATTGTAAACATGTAATAAACACCGCCTGCCTAATAATGGTATTCACTGAAATCTATATCTCTAAGGCAGTTTTGAATCCGTATTGAATGCGTATTGAACTGTATATCAAGCAATTTACTCATGTCAGTCCACTTTGGAAAGTGGATTGACTTCAATGCGAATCGAGTGTGTATATCAAGAGACTCAAACCGAATTGAACTCGAACCGACTTGAGTCAATTCGGATTGAGGGCTGTGATATACGTAGTGAATGGCAGTATAGTGTGAGGAAAGATGTGAAACAGCGTGGAGACTGGGGAGAAGATGGAAGGGCCTATCTTCAATGCCGAGTCAATGTAAAGGCAACAGATGATGGTGATTATAGAGGCAATGATTAATTTTCAACAAAAATAGCAATTAGGCTTAGGCCTAGTTTAAAAATAGTATTTTAAAACACTTTTTAAAAGTGTTATGTTTTATTAAATGCTGTAGGCACTGCCTTAATTGTGTAATCCATCCAGTAACAGGAGAGAAGAAGAGGTTTTGATTCCTTATAAAAACAATATGGAAACAGTGAGTAAGAAATCTGCAATTAATATCTTTGTACAGTCAAACGCCATTACAACAAACACTAGTGGACCTTGCTTTTTTGGTTTAAAATAGGAACGAACTGGGTTCAAAAATTAAAATTTGGAATTGTTTGAGAATACTATTTGATAGTTACATAGCACTTCCATTACACGATGTTTTAAAAATATCAGTTGTAGCCCAAGAGTTACATTTGCAGTAGGGAAAGGTCAAACTTGCTGTTCCAAGCGCTAGGCCTACATTTTTGACGCGTTGAGATAATCCAAAGCATTTGAAGTTTGAACACAAGAAATGCCAAACCAAGCAAGAAAAACAATTATATGGTACGTACATATTTGGAAAAGGTGGAACTTCTAGCATCATTATCAAAGCACTTAAGATTACGATCCGGAGAAAATTATAATATCAATGACAATGTTCATTCTTGATTAGGCCAATTTATATTTTTAAAAACGATATAATGATTTTTAAGTGATGGTAATTAATGAGGTAGTGAGGATTGCTACAAGTGGAATCAGCTGGTCTAGGCAAGACCTTAGGCCTTGATGCATAATTTTGCGGCTTCAAAGATGGCAGGAAACAAAATAAAAATTTATATTGATGTTAGTATTACCTATCTTCATATAAAATTGATTATAGTGTCATCGATGCTAAGTTCTCATGGATTCTTAGAAAACAACTGGTTACTGGGTATCCGAAGTAATCTCTAGTTAAAGCAATTATTTTGTTAAAATGATCGGTCATTTTTGCCAGTTAAATAATAAATCCTCAGTCTCCCTATTGTTCAACGAGTCTACTGCAAGACCTCCACACGCGTACGGAGCAAGATACGATTACCCCTTAAATCTCGAAGATTGGAATGGAATATTATTCATTCTGTATAGTAGTCCATAAAATGGCTGGTCGTAAAAAAAAAATGATGCTTGGGGAACCGCAGGATCTCTTCCATTTTGCAACTAGGCCTAGTATAAAGTAAAACTCGGGCGGAAAAAAAAAAGAATCTTAGAGCAAAATTATAATGTGGAATGTGTATGTGGGGCAGGCTTGTGTTGAAAAACAAGTACAGTTGACTAGCAACTCGCGTCAATGGCTCACGATTGTCCCTTGAATCTCAAGAGGTCGGAATCTATTAGACCGTATACCGTCCGTAAAAATGGCCAGTCGTTTGGAAAAATCGTTGCCTAGGTAACCGCAGACTCTCTATTAAATTATGCAACTATGTCTTGGGAAGCGCAGTACTCGAGTAAGCGGTCCGGTGTAAACTTGTTGAGAACTAGAGTTTAGTTGATCAGAATTCGTAAAATTGCTGCGCCGTCCAGCTCATGCCACTCTTGCGGCTTGTCATATTTCACTATTTTGACGACATACGTTTAAGCCTATATATTTTATGTTTCTTGTGGGTAATACCATAATTTAACTTCCAATAGGCGTTTTTTTTGTAATACATACTGCAGTATTCACGACATGTAATCCCACTGTTTTTCAACTTAAATTGTCATTAAGCCTATACACAGCATATTACAAAATTTTCTTATAGCATGTTGTCAAATATAAAAGTAAAACTGACATTTGACAATATATAAATCATAGGCTTTACGGTGGAATAGTAAGTTGTAACAAAGTATTTTGATTTAAGCCTATAAGAGATAGTTGTTAATAGGCAATGGTGTAAAGCAGGGGTGCCCAACGTACGGCCCGCCAAGCCATTTGGTCTGGCCCGCACTCTCAAACACGGACCCGCGATTTTTTAAATTTTGTATTTATTTATTTTTTAATCTGAATCAAAGTGCAGCGAAAACGATATTGGCCCTCCCTGTGTGTCTCACAATGATATGGGACTGAGTGTACTAAGGGTAGTTTTGATTCCGGCCCAAGCTTAGTTTCTTAGATGTCAAGGATTGTGTGCTTAATATGCAGAGATGTCATCGCAGTGTTCAAAGAGTACAATTTAAAATGGCATTACGACTCGAAACACAAAAGTGAGTATGAGAAATATAAAGGCTCTCAAACTAAAGAAAAACCTTGTATCTCCGCAATGAATGTTCAAAAAGGAGATAACTGCATCTTTCCGTGCTAGTTCAGGTTTGCCCACTTATTAGCGTCGGGAGGAAGATCATTCTCTGATGGGGAATTACTTAGTGAAAAAAGTAATATGCAAGCTGTTATTGAAACAAATATCATTGATGCGATCAGCTTGTCACGCAATACAATGACAAGAATAGGGGAGGATTGCATTATTATTCCACAATCTATAGCATTCAAATTACGTTAAATTTTAGATGATATTCGGGCTTTTTAGGATGTTGCCCGCCACCATTTAAATTTATGCCATTTGGTTCAACTCTAAATAAAGTTGGGCACCCCTGGTGTAAAGTAAAGGCAAAAAGTAGGGCTGGGCAAAAAAAAATTGCTATTTTGATACAATATCAATTACTAGTGGGAATATTTTTGAAATCAATATTTGGTTGGCAAAATATCAAAATAGACACAAAAAATGCTAAATTTGGTAATTTTGCTGAAGGTGCCAGGTAGGTAGTCAAAATTAAATTAATCCTGGTTGGCACATTTGGGGGAGGTGCAGGGTCATAAAACGCGATTGTGAGATAGTTAAAATCATTATGGGCCCTTTACACGAGGAAGTTGGAAAAGTAAAAGGAAAAAGTGAGGAGAAAAAGTAGCTTTTTTGCAGTAGAGATAGCGTGCGCTGAGCTTATGGGACTTTTCGCGTTGCCTTCACACGGGGAAGTTGAAAAGTAAAAAGTGAAAAGTCTCCCAATTTGTCGGGCTCTCCTCGACAAGTGAAAAGTGGAAAGAAGAATGGCCTTGAAGAGTTGACCGTGATTGGTCGACAACGATGTCATTGAGTTCAACTTTGGCAAGAAATCGAGATGCAGAAAAACGTAACACCTTTGCCACAGCTTCCTAGTATCTATGCACAGCTTGATATATAAGTGGCGTTGGAAATTCCTACCCGACTGTCAGCTGTGTGGCTTTCTGTCAACTTGTTACATACGCGCAAAAACTGTGTTTCATAGCGTCTACCGAACTAGCACATTTAGTTTGCCCCAAAATAGAGATGCAAGTGACAGTAATGCGGAACCCGATCGCGGCTGAAGACAGGCTGGCCGTTTTTAGCATCAGGTTTGTACCTAACCTAGGCCTAGGCTCCACTAGGGCCCTGGTTTTAGGCCTAGAACCTAGATTAGTAAACAAACACGCGCCAGTACTGTGTGAAGATCAAGATTGAAGAAAACAATTGTCATGGTTAGCCCGCGCGGCGCAACAGTTTCGCACAAAGGCCGAGAGGTGACGCCAGGCACAAACTTTTTCTCTTCGTCCGTGTGAAGGCTTCGAAAAGCTACTCGTTCTTTTCACTTTTTACTTTTTACTTTTTCAACTTCCCCGTGTAAAGGGCCCTTTATGCATTTTTGGTGATATACCTTATCAACCCTATTTGGACACAAAATATTAAAAATAGGCCCACTTTTTTTAAAACATTTTGATATATATCGATATCATAACGAAATTGTTCGTGTGATATCGATAATTGAATGATATGTCATAGCCCAGCCCTAGTTACAAGTAACTTAATTCACCAAATGATTAATTCGGATAGACAAGATAAAGTGCATAATATCATTGAAAGATTCACCAAAGTTAGTTAAATGATATTGATAGATGGACTTATTTAATATGCAAATCAAGTGTATTGCTATTTTCAGCCGGGTTTGCTATCAACAAATAAAATAAAATAGTTGGCATGCACTTTGTCATATTTGTATTGTATGTATTGTATTGTTGCTTTATTCATAGCCTGTGTTAAGTTTGTTCCAAAGGAAGAAACACTAATTTATTTTCTGTAATTTCAATTAAAGGGCTTTTAAAGGGACTTTACTAAGAGGAAAACGATAGGCCTACTCAACATATTGACTTGAATTGATTCATAAATTTACATTTGCCCTACTTTCTGATTACGTAATTGATTTTTAGTATTAAATTTGTCTTTTATTGTCATGTTGATAATCTTTAACATATTATTAAATAATTTAAAACTCAAAATAAAAATCTTCCTATTCTATTTACTTACAACAATTATATCACAGGCGGCGCACTGTGTGTGTGACCTATCCAAATCCGATTGACGTGCCCTAGTTTCCTTTGATGTTGTCAATTCATTTAAATTGTACCATTTATTTGAACTTACAATAAGAGCTTAGTACAAAATGCACAAGAGTTTTTTAATTGCTGTTATATGTGGCAACTTATTATAATTAAGAGGTGGATTCATCACTACAAAGTTTATTGTTCTTAGCTGTTGCCATAAAATCTCTATCCAATAAACGAGCAGTTAAAAGAAGTAGGTAGGTAATATTCAAACTTTTATATCAGTCATTTCAGTGATTAGAAACAGTGTTCACTATTCAACTCTGATAATGACAAAATAAAAATAATTGACATAACAGGCCAAAAGAATGACATCGAATAACTCGTCTCCACTGACCCTCGAGTGCCCGACAAAATATGGTAAAAAAGCATCAAATTATTGCACATTGACATTAGTCCTTAATCATTCCGGTGTGTAGGCCCTACTGGTCTATTTTACCACTTTTATAGAGAAATATCTTAATTTTGGAGAGCTACTGCGTGCATATAAAACAAACATAAAAATTCACTTTTCTGGACTCTTTGAGTTATCAACGAAACTCGGTGATGTGATCTATTATCCATTGCGCCTCCCAATAAAGTAGTGAGAAAAATCCGGCCAAGAATCAAAAATTTTCAAAAGGTTACATAGACTTCATGAATTCCCCCCCCCCCCCCATCACACGTGTGGCTGACTGTGATTGTAGCGACAGGTCACATAACCAATGCTATGCTACAATAGACGATTTTCAAAATCACCAGCGCCCTCTATATCGCACGCGCAAAGCATTATGGGAGAAAGGGCATTTACACGCTAAATGCCATATGCTCGGGTGTGTGGAGAACTGCGTTTCCAACAATGGCAGTGCAGTCAGCCACAATCCCAATCATATGGCATTTAGCATGTAAATGCACCTTTCTCCCACAATGCTTTGCAACGGAGCGCGCATGCGCAGTTAATTCTGAAAATGGTCTATTGTGTGTGGCAGTATTTTTGTGAAGATCATACTTCACGGAGTCTGGGCTTTGTAAAGTTTCATTTTAGCAGATGTTTGTTTGATACCGGTAGTTAAACTAATTGTTTTGATCATTTACAGTATTAATCAAGGGTTTGTTCATTATTGCGTGACAACATTGAATGATATTAGGTATTTAGAGATGGGATAAGTGGGAGAGCTATCTGAATGAATTGATTCAATGTACTGATAAGTAGGGTGTGCATAGGCATGCACAGGGGGGGCCAGGGGGGCCTTGGCCCCCCATTAGCCCTAGAAATGTTATCAAAATAACTAATCACGTTTAATAATTGATTTATGAAAAATGTCTACGTCCTACTTAGTTTTCCAAATCTAGGCCTAACTACCTTTTTCTCTCATGTCACTATCAAAAAGGTAATCCCCAAAAAATGTCACCTCCGGAGGCTGGGGCTACACCACAGACCCCCCCCCCCCACCCTACTTCACCTACACCATTACCCAGTCGGTACGGCAATCCTGTGGCCATGAGCGCCCGGAGGACAGAGGGCAAGTGGGGAAACTCCCCTGGACAAAGCACATGAAATAAAAATTTCATTATTTCTATCAATCAGTTGAAACTAAAAAAAAATTAAAAAAGTGTGAGGAAAATATTTTGAAGGTTTCCTTTAAAATTCCTTTTGGTGGTTTTCTAGTTTCGAGTACGGTATCGACTGCACAAAAATTACATAATTTTGGTATTGTATTCAGTCAGCCCACTACTTCTTTCTAAAACCCACCAAACGCATTTTAAAAACCTGATTTTTTTTAATTTTTGCCTGCGCTGCGGCCCTGTTGTTCCCTCTGTGCTTACCCAACGAGAGTACAAATTGTAAATTTTGCATGCATGCCTGTGGCCCCCCTATTGTAAAATCTCTGCGCACGCCTATGAGGGTGTGGGAGGCGTGCACTAGAACAGAGGCAAAGTTTGACCTTGAGCAACTTACAATATTGGTTGTCCTAGACATGTTCCACATAAATAATTTTATAATCAATTGTTAATGTAGGCCTATGCTTGATGTTGCTTTCACCCCATACATCGTGAGCCGTAAAACTAAAAAACATGATTGGTGAGTGTACTAACAACAACCTACACGCAGCAATGCAAGTTGCCTACACAACAGAGGCAAAGTTTCGCCCTCTGTATCGTACGTGAGTGGTAGGAATCGCAGCCAGGACACGTTGAACAACATGGAGACTGAGGATCGATTATTAAACAAAAAACTACATAATTTTAACGGGGAAAAGTGATGTGTCCCTAGTGTTTGTTGTACCTAATGGCGTTTGACTGTATTAACGTGATAATAAAAAAACATACTTTTCTCGCGCTATCCTCATCAAGCCTTCATCTGCTAAACTCAAAAAATATATTTCATTTAGCCTAACTAGTTATGAATTTACAAAGGTAAAAAATACTATTGGTAATTGTTGGGTCCCAGCTGACGGGCAGCCGTGCTCATGTCAGTCTCGCTTCGCATGGCAATCACGTGAATCATGTCCATCTCCGAACTAGTAGCTAATTAGTACGTACAGGTCTATGAAAAGGCCAGCAGATACAATATGTGATGTTTAGGCCTACTATGCAAAGTTATCTTGAAAAGTAGAACGATGCCAAAAAATAAGACAGGTCTACAACGCGAGATAAATACTTAGCGTTCAGATAAGGCTGGATATGTGAAGTGTAGTTGATTGGCTGAAGATGTCACGGTGTCACGTGGTAAAAACAGCATGGGACCATGAAGTTGTGACGTTATAAGCGGAACAAATTACAATTGGCGGACGTAATAGGAATTAAAAATAGCATTTTTCTTATGGAATGTGAACCGAATCACTCAAAATTTGATGTGAAAACAGTGATAACGTCCTAGTTATGAACGTTATGAACATAGTTTGACTGTAGTAGTAACCAGGATCTACAAAGCTCTGAGAAAATTTGAACGTTTACACCTTGGGCTCACTGTCTCATTTGTATTTGTTTCCATATTGTTTTACACAGGGTGAGGAAAGTCTATGATCAAGTATTTTGTACCAAACTGACATACCCCAAACCAACGACCAGGTGACACCAGAGTTCACTCCACAGTTCACAAGAGAGTACCATTGCTATAGTAAGCAACGGTACACATTTAGCCGGCTGCCATTTAGCCCCAAGAAAACTAGGTTATCTCTATTGGCTTACCTATGGGGGGTTGTAAAATATTATTTGATTGATTGAAATTTGAAACTAAAGCAACAGTTGATAAAATATGAACATTGAGAACTAACAAAACCATCCAGTGTACGGAATGTAGACTCTTATGGTTCCTTTGGTGACTGATTTACAGAATTTGGCAAAACTAGTAGGTCTACACTTCCACTTAGTAATGAAGGCAGGAGCCGGCCCTAGTGGAACTGTGGTGTGAACTGGTGTACTAGGCACGAACTTCATGATCGCTAACTCAACAATATCATCAACTCTTGCTGACTACAGGTGTTGTGAACTACCTTGGAGATCAACACAAAACACTCATTTAGATCGATGTGTTAGCTGCGACTGGATTATTTAATCTTTGCTCAAAAAGGAGATAGTATAGAACAATATTGCTGAGTTAGCGATCGAGCACTGTACCAAACATGCGGGAGAAACATATTAAAACGTAAAGGAATGACAGTGGATCAGTAGGGGTGTGCGAGATACGAAATTTCAGAATAAAATTGGAAATCATTATTCATTACCGTACTCATTCATAATTTAGTTCCATTTCTAGAAACAGAATTTAAAATTAAATATTGATAAAAATGTATTTAACCGCAAATAAGAAAACAATTAACTAATACAAACTAAGTAAAGCCTACGTCAAAACACGATAAATTTGAGATCGCAGTCAGGTGTTCAGTGCCTGAAAGTTAAAAGTTCAGTGGTAATCTATCTGATTGAAGTGATTGACTGATTGGACCTTTTCACTTGTCAGTCTACTATAAAGTGATTTGGATTTCTAAAATTAAAAAGTTTAGACACTAGTCAATACAAAATTTTAGTGATGTAGATTTACCGCAAAATTAAAACTTCAGTAGGCCTACATTTAGGTACACACAATTTTTTAGGTAGGCCTAATTTTTATGACAGTGTAAAATTAAAACTCGAGAAGGCTAATTAACCAGTAAATTTACAGTCCAGATGGTAAATTTGGTAACTAATTTGTTATTTGTATGCTGCTGTTGCTGAAGGGTTGTATATATTGTCGACTTCATAATTTGTAGAATCTTGACTTTGAAGAACTGCTTCCGGACATACATTAATGCTATGAATAGAGAAATAAAGGCCAATCTAAAATCTTAATTAACTGCCAATGTTAATTCATGCATCCTAATTCTCTGGCTTTTTAAGGTTATAAATTCCACTGCCTTGTTGATGTGGTAAGTGAAAACTTTTAACACTCGGTCAATTTGGTCCGTAATTTTACGGTTATTTATCTGACCGGTGGTAAACTTACTGTTTCTCATCACTACAAAATTTCCTGATCTAGCCATGTAACCCAAAACCTGAAGTTAAAAAGTTCCCGTTCCCGTCTGAAGTCTGTACAATCTTTCCTCGCTCACCCCTAAGGATAGGATACGTGGTTTCACAATCTACTGTTCCTTGAACTGACTCACACATCTCACGACACGAGCTTTGGCAGCTAAATAGGATGATGTTCAACCGTCTGGAGCTGCGTTATCTGATCTAGTGGAGCCGGCTGACGTTCGTGGGTTCCTTTCGCATCTAAAACAAGGAACAAAGTCAGTTACAATTCCAAAAAAACTTGATAAATCATTGCAATTACCGTGACTTCATTCTATGGAATACTGTTCAGAAATCTTAGCTACTACAATTTCAATAATTCACAGCCAGTCTATATAAGTGTACTCAAATATAATTTTAATTAAAATGTCATTTAAAATTTAGGCATTTTATAAAATAACTACCCTTTGTTCTACAATATTATCATGTTAACCCGAGAGTAGTCGCGCCCCTGTTTGTAACGTCAGTAGTCGCGCCCGGTCCTTTAGACCGCATTATTTATTATGGGCTTAGAACGTTAGGATGACGTTTTGATTACCAATATAAGATAATTTATCATATATTTGACAGCATACATGGTTATATTAATCAATTATCAATCAATAAT
Organism: Sweltsa coloradensis; assembly: GCA_024449915.1. Taxonomy (NCBI): domain Eukaryota; kingdom Metazoa; phylum Arthropoda; class Insecta; order Plecoptera; family Chloroperlidae; genus Sweltsa; species Sweltsa coloradensis. The sequence goes on from JAMZAV010000182.1 coordinate 543,150, forward strand.
CAATAAATAATCAATCAATAATCAATGAAACACAGAAAGTTGCAAACCTACAAAAAGGTAAAAAAATATGTTTGAAACACCCTGTAGTTCGAATTATTAGTAAACCAAGACAGTAATATTATGCCAACACTGTATGTTGAAGAATAATCATCAACCTTCAATAACAAAATACATGTCTCATAATAGTGATTGAGTATGATATTTTTGCCTCCCTTATTAGTCGCGCAGCGGTCAAAAAGACCAATCAACCGAACAGGACCTCTTATCTTAGTTGAAGTTCTGCAGAACACTGAATGGCGTATTGCACACTGGCTTTCAAAAATCTATTTTGGGAAGGTAGGCGGAACTAGACAAGCCACGCATGCGCGCTGTACAAATACCAACTGTTGAAAAAAAAAGTCGGTCTAAAAGACCACACGCGACTACTCTCGGGTTAATTATATTTCTATATAGGGTAACACACTATTTTTTTTAAATTTTTTTTTGGTAGCCTACCTAATATAATTATTTAGCTTATTTTTATTAGATGAAATGAAGGAAATCACTATCGGGCATAGGCCTAACTTGCTATGGAGCCAAGGACACTCAAGATTCTCTTTTCCCCCCCTTTTTTATATATGGTTCATTAATTAATTGCATTTAATATCCTTTTTTAATTTGTAAGCAAAAGTTTTGTGTTTTAATACATTGTTGTTGTAATATTAGTGAGGCCTACTTTAAATATAAACTGTAGTTCATTGTTTTGTCTGCATCAGTGTAATAAGATTTATTTAGTTGTCCTAAATCAGTTTATCAGTAAATCAGTTTTTTAATTGAATGGGATCAACAATAAATGAATAAATAAAATGAATAAATAAAATAAATAAAATAATTAAGTTCAATCTGTGTAGGCTATCCTGCTATTAAAATAAATTAGGGCTGGGCAAAAAATCAATATTTTGATACGATATCGATAAGTAGATTTTCGATATCGATATTTGGCTTCTTGTCGAAATATGGAGATTTACACAAAAATGCAAAAAAAAAAATGGTGGAGGTTCCAGGTAGGTAGTCAAAATTAATACAAACTTTTTTCAAACATTATTAATACTCGGCTACAAGATCTCACTGACCAAGTAATACCAGATGAGCAGTTCGGTTTCCGCACGGGCAAATCAACTTTGCAAGCTGTCGAAATTCTTCTCGATAAAATCGACTCCACTCTAGTCAAAGTAAAGGGCAAACTATACACTGTCTTTGTAGACTTTAAATCCGCTTTCGACTCAGTAGACCAGCAAAGTCTCATCAAGAAGCTTCGCGACCTGAACTGCATTCCTGTCGAACTATTGAACATACTAAGTGTCATTTTAAATATTAACTTCGTGAAAGTTAACGATGGTATCTTCCTCTCCGATCCAATAACACAGTCAAACGGAGTCCTCCAAGGGGACCCTTCCAGCTCACTTTTGTTCAACCTATTAACTTCAGATATAAAAGAATCTATCTTTGACGAATTTAACAAAGAAGTTCACTTGATAATGTACGCAGGTGACATCGCACTATACACGGAAAACCTCGCTCAGCTTCAATACACTTTACCAAAACTCAAAACATGGTGTGAAAGCAACCATTTAGTAGTAAATGTCAACAAAACAAAAGTTGTTAAGTTCAGAAAAGGGGGGAAGTTAGCCAAAAGCGATGTACTTTTCTATGGTACTGACAAAGTCGAGTTTGTATCTTCTTTCAAATATCTGGGTATCTTACTCCATTATAAAGGTACATACTTCTTTTTCTCCCCACATCAAAGCAAGATGTTCCTCTGCAATAAAAGCCATGCACCTTATCTCCAAATTATACTCACTCTCAATCTCTTTTTTATTTTTTTATTAATATTTTGCATTCATTTTTTCCATATCAATTAACATAACATGCCATTTTATAAAAGAAAATAGTTGAATGCAAGAGCAACAGAAAGAGCATTTGCCCCGTAGTACTTTCGTACCTGTTACCCTTGGTACACAAAATCCCCACATTATAAAATACGTCGTATCATGTTAAAATTGTACATATCACATAAACACAACACAATATTAATAAAACACATTAAAAACACTTCCACATCAACAAAAAATCTAAAAACAAAATTGCTAATTAAAAAACCTCTTAATACCCATGTTGAAACATCTATCACTTTTTAAATCACTTGGTAGGAGATTCCACAACAAAACAGATCGATTAAAAACCATTCTGGTACGCCGATGTTCTGGCCCTGGGTGGTATTAAGGGAACAACCGTGTTGTTTCTAGGGAGTTGTCTTTCTGATTTTGATTGATTTGATTTGATTGCTGTTTATTGTACATAGATCCCTAGAGAATAACAAAATGTACATTCATGGATATTTTTACATTGTCAAACATATGATCTACAAAATACACAATGATTATTTTGCTAAAATAATGAATAATAAAACATTGTGTAACTCCAGATTTAACTACAGAACTCATCAATTGAATAAAATGCCTTATCAATAAGAAATGCTTTTAATTTGCTTTTAAAGCAGTCGTCACTGGTATTAATTTGTTTTAAAACTCCATGGGCAGGTTGTTGTAGAGCCGCCTTCCACAACTTCTGGGGCTCCTGAGACCAGCTGTAGTATTTCTTACTGATTCAAGATGCAGGTCACCCCGATGCCTAGTATATACCCATGAAAGTCAGAATTCTTTTAAAGTTAGCTAAATCTTTGCGAACATGTATAATGATTCGTAAATGTAAAGACCCAGCAAGGTTAGTAAGCCGAGCTCGGGAAATAGTAGTTTTCACGAATGCCGTTACCAACACCCACTAGAGTACGCACCGCTCGCTTCTGTATCAAGAAGAATACTGGTGAAAACTCTCTTGCTAGAGGAGCCCCATAGTATAAAAACCGTAAGGGTAAAAGAGACTCAAAATATGCAGAATAAACAATCTTAGCAGAACTAAGGCCAATACGCTGTCTGATAATTATAATAGCAAAGCAGGCTTTACTTAGCTTTTTAAATAAGGTTGTCAGTTTGCGAGTCCCACTTAAGTTTTGAGGCTAGGTAAGTCCAAGGGAAGCTACAGTTTCAGCCTCGGGCAACAAGTGCCCCTCGAAGTGTAGATTCAGCTTGCTGACATTACTGGCATTACTGGGGTTGAGACTAAAGAGTGTAGTTGTAGTCTTCTCGCATTATCGCAAGCTGATTTCGTAAAGCCATGCAGCTTCCTGGTCCAGTTCTTTTGCGCGGCTTTGATGACTTCAGTGATGTTTCCCCCAGCAAACGTAAGTAAAGTAATCTGCGTACATATAGACTTCACACCTCGGAGTACACGGTTGTAGATCATTCACATAAACAAGGAAGAATGGGGCCCAATTTACAGGGGCCTTGTGGTCCCCCGGTAGTGGTCTTCATCCAAGATGATCTAACCAAATTTTGGGTTTCCTTCCGTCATCCGAATCTCTGACTTGTCCCGACTGTTCTCTACCCTCCAGGTAGGACGCAACCCATTTTACAATATAGTCGGGAAAAACCCCAGTGCTCTAAACTTACCAACAAGCCTATTGTGGTTCACGCAGTCAAAGGCTTTTGACATGTCACAGAATACGGCCAGTGCAGAGTCCCCAGCGTCGAGGGTTTTCGCTTAGTTTTCTATTACTCCACAAAAGGCTGAGGTAGTAGATGGGCCCCTGACGGAAACCGTGTTGACTGTTAGTAAAGAGCAAGTTAGATTCTAAATACTGTATGATCCTAGCTTTCACAAGCTTTTCTAAAACCTTGGACAAGGCTGTAAAACCCAAAGGGAATAGGGCGATAATTGCCAATCACTGATTTGCAGCCCTTTTTGTGTATCGGGACCACAAGGCTGTTCTTTATCGCCCTTTTGGGGAAAACCCCGAGTTGTAGCGATGTGTAAAGATTGTTTCAAGAACATCCCCAACCGGTCTGGAACATCTACGGATAACGCGGTTCGGAATTTCATCCACACCAGCAGAGGGGAGTGTTCCTTAGGGTCCTGGTAATGTTGAGGACTTCAGTCCCTGTAATGGGTTCACAGGGGAAAGGCGTTGAAGTGACCAGCAGGTCCGCCTTGTATGCCAGAATTATGTAAATCCAGGATCCACCAGAGGGGGGGGCCTACTCTTAAATTATACTTTCTGCCGCTGTTACAAAAAAACCTATTGAAGCTATTTGCAACTTCGGTTGGTTCTGAAATAACCTTTTTTTTTAGGTAAGGTGGATCGACGTAGGCTTTGCTATGACGTGAAGTTCACCGTTTACTATCTTCCAGATGCGGCACTCTTTTTAGCTGCTGTGTTTTTTTCTTATTGCAGTGGAGTGATTTGTTGTTCAATAATAGTTTTATACTTTTTCTTTATCTCCTTGTAAAGTATTTCCTTGTCTGGAGTTCTCCAATCGTCCAATTTCATATGCCTTCCGAATCTTTTACCCCATTCTTTCACTTCTGCAGTAACCAGGTCTTTGTGTTTTCCTGGTGCTTAGTGGCTGAAGGGGGAGTGACCTATCGAAACAGCATTTGAATTATCAAGAAAGGTATTATACATAAAGTCTACATTATTTGGCTCCCTGAAAACTTCCATCCAGGTTTCTGACGAAATGTTGTTCCCGAATGTGTCGATGCTCCTAACGCTGAAGTTTTTCCGTAACTCTCTACAGTGTGTAGGCCTAGTCGTTTTGTCAAGAGAATCTTCCTTCTTTCTGTGTAGGAGGTCACTACCGTCAATGTGGCACCATATAGCCCCGTGGTCCGAGAGCCGTTGTGGTTACCTCATGTTGACTGTAAGGAGATTAGTAGTGAAAACGTTATCGATAATGGTCCCTACCCCCCTTGAATGAAGTCTTGTAAGTTCCTGAAAATCTGGGAGTGTATCCAAATGCCAGTATCAGGTTTTCAAGATCTCTCTTTGAACTGGAATCCTTGGAGAAATACGTTTAAGTCTCCACCCATAAGAGCGTGGTTTTCTTTTGGGCCAGAATAGTTAAGCATTTTTCAAGCTGTTGTAGAAACACCTGGTTGCAGCCCGCTGGTGGTCTGTACACGGCAACAATGACGATAGGCTGAAGAGTCCCTGTACTAAAGTAAGCTCAATCCTGGTCGCGGCTACCTCGAAATGATTGGGTATACCTAGCATGTTTATTCTATCAAATGGCGTATGGGGATGGTCTTGCCCCCACAAAAATGCACGAACCCCCGTAGGCGGATTAAGAGCCACTCTGCAGAATGCTGCGGCTAATCGATAGCCCCCCTAACTGAGTAAGTTTTAAACCGGTCATGGTTCAGCCAATGCTCTGTTAAGCATACCACCTCGGCCACTGTCCGTCCCTGCAACCAGCCAGGGCACTCGTCTAGTTCTAATATTTTGTTGGTTAGACTTTGAATATTTTGGAAGAAAACGGAAAAACTGTACGCTCCGTCTTCTCTATCCTTACTTGTACCATTGCTTACCTCCTTCGAAAGCTTAAGAGGGGGTCAGTTTCCGTGATTCCCGTTGGGAAAAAACCGCCGGACGATCACACCCGCAGGCCAAAACGATGGATCATCCATCTTCTCTTTCAAATTGTAATCAGCCCCAATTTTGAAGCGGGTGTGGTTGCCAAGAGATGAGAGTTTTTCGCAAATGAAAACTTCATTTGGAAGCTTTGTATGGAGAAACTTTAAGACCTGTTCATCCGTAACGTCCGCATGTAATTTCCCAACATACAGCCAGGCTTTCTTTGATGCAACAGGCAGCATTTGCAGGCCAAAATTGAGAGGTACCAATCAAAGCTGGTTTATGGGTGCTCTTTTTCTTCACGATTCGGTTTACTTCTTTAGGCCCAGGGATGGTCCTACCAGGCCCAGTGCCCTTGTCAGGTGTAGGCCTAGGTAGGCCTACAACAAGTTTCCCCATGGGGCCGGACCGCAATTTTGGTGCCTTTTCTCTCGTTTTGGTCTTGAGTACTAATATTGTGTTTACTTGGGTCTGTCTTCATGGAGCTTCACCCCCCTTCTTCCTTCTGCTAAAGGGGGGGCACCGGCCCCCTTTCTTTTTACGTTTTCTCCTCAGATCGGTCATAACCTTCTCCAGTTTGCTAACTTCAGAAGGTGTCTTCATCTGGGGAAGCTTCAGCAAGCTCCTGCTTGACCTCATGTAGTGTCCTGGTAAACGAAGCCCGCACAGGCGTACGCATCTTCTTGAGTCGATCCATAATATCAAACCACTATCACAAATCACGTCGGGGTCACCAAAAATGTTACGAAACAATAACTACCCGTTAAAGCTCTATAACTAAAATGAACTGTGACAAGTTTTAAGATGAATATTGATACTAAATTTACTTTATTCAAAGGAAAAAGCTTTACAATTTAGTAAGATCAAGTTGCTCGTAACTAGGGCCTTTTGAGAATACACAAATAAAAAACAAGCGCACAAATGCCTTTGAAATATAATGAATGGCCACTGCCATCTCATCTTTTAAGTCTACATTTCCAACACTAAGTGTCATTTTAAATATTAACTTGGTGCAAGTTAACGATGGTATCTTCCTCTCCGATCCAATAACACAGTCAAACGAAGTCCTCCAAAGGGACCCTTCCAGCTCACTTTTGTTTAACCTATTTACTTCAGATATAAAAGAATCTATCTTTGACGAATTTAACAAAGAAGTTCACTTGATAATGTACGCAGATGACATCGCACTATACACGGAAAACCTCGCTCAGCTTCAATACACTTTACTAAAACTCAAAACATGGTGTGAAAGCAACCATTTAGTAGTAAATGTCAACAAAACAAAAGTTGTTAAGTTCAGAAAAGGGGGGAAGTTAGCCAAAAGCGATGTACTTTTCTATGGTACTGAGCTGACAAAGTCGAGTTTGTATCTTCTTTCAAATATCTGGGTATCTTACTCCATTATAAAGGTAGCCTACATACTTCTTTTTCTCCCCACATCAAAGCAAGATGTTCCTCTTTTTTCCATATCAATTAACATAACATGCCATTTTATAAAAGAAAATAGTTGAATGCAAGAGCAACAGAAAGAGCATTTGCCCCGTAGTACTTTCGTACCTGTTACCCTTGGTACACAAAATCCCCACATTATAAAATACGTCGTATCATGTTAAAATTGTACATATCAAATAAACACAACACAATATTAATAAAACACATTAAAAACACTTCCACATCAACAAAAAATCTAAAAACAAAATTGCTAATTAAAAAACCTCTTAATACCCATGTTGAAACATCTATCACTTTTTAAATCACTTGGTAGGAGATTCCACAACAAAACAGATCGATTGAAAAAACCATTCTGGTACGCCGATGTTCTGGCCCTGGGTGGTATTAAGGGAACAACCGTGTTGTTTCTAGGGAGTTGTCTTTCACTTATGGATATTCTGTGGTAAGGATCGACATCAACTTGTCTTGTTATCATTCCTCTCAACAATCTCACATCAGCTTGATTACAAAAATTTCCAATGGAAGGAACGTCACAGATACTTTGCCGTGAGCTAGCATTTGGATTGAAATTACCTTTCCCTAAAATCAATTTGGTGGCCCTATTCTGAATTCGTTCTAGCTTGATCATATTTTGCTGAATTGTAGTATGCCACGCAGGAATACCGTAAGTTAAAATGGGCTTCCACCTTAAAATTTCCCCGATTGCTTCCTACGGCATCGAAATCATATGGCCCTACCTCTCAAAAGCCAATCTCACATAATTAGAATCAGTTAAGACCCTATAGGCCTATATGAAAAAGATCCTTTCTCTATGTAAATTTACTCGTTCCCGCTTGGTATAAGATGGTAGATGAATCATTGTTTGTTGCTGACCTACAGTTTAAATTTAACCTAAGACACGTTCATAACTGCATGTCAAAACGCCTTGAAATTAGACCTGAATTCTTTACTATGGATCTGTTCAAAAATGATGATTGGAAAAAACCTCTTTCCAAAAACAGGCATGTGCTAGCCCGTGTAGCAGCTCACGGTTTTCACCATTTGTTTTGCCTAGATAGAAAGTTCCATTCATCATATACGACTGCAAATGCTCCCACTGTGCTAGGGATTGCGACCTGTATCATGTTTTTATATGTCCAGCTAGGACTCATTCCATTACTGATCTTGCCACAAAGGGTCTTGTCTAGAATCAGGTATAAAAAGTAAAATATAGTCTGAAATGTTTAATTGATTGTAATTATATAAATATGTACTTTGTAAATTTGTAATTTTATTAATCATTTATCCTATCATTGTCATAGCTGAAATGTTTAACTGACTGTAACTACTTGTGTACTTTGTAATGATGTAATGTTGCCTATGTTATGCCATAGTTGGTGTTGTACTCTCTAGAGTTTAATAAAAGTAAAAAAAAATTAAAAAAAAAAAAATTAAATTAGGGCCTAACCTGGCTGGTGCATAATATGGTGGAGGTGCCGGGTCATAAAACGCGATTGTGAGATTGTAAAAATAAAATAGTTAAATGGGTTTTGGTGATAGTGATACTTTATCAACCCTATTTGGAAACAAAATTAATATTTTTTGATTTTTGAAAAAGTTTTTTTTTACAAACTTACATTTTGATACATCGATATCATATCAAATTTTTTTGTGTGATATCGATAATTGAATGATATGTCATAGGTTCATAGCCCATCACTAAAATAAATAATAATAAATTGGGAGTGTTGTAGAAAAGAATACCACAAGGCTGGATTGTAAGAAGACATAAAGAGGCTGGTTGTTACTTGTTAGGAAATTGAAAACGTGTAGTTTGCACAGCCTTCGTGTAAGTAGCCTACGAGTACAAGACCGAGCTCATCCAACTGTCTAACGGTGTGTGCTTGGGAAGCAGCAGACTTCGCCACTGTGTATGGTCAGGTTTCCACTCACCAGGTCCAAAGTCGCTGTCGTCACATCCGTTTCTTGATCCAGTCAACCTTGCGTTGAGGCTTCACCGACATCCACAACAACACCAACAGCCTGAAATTACAAAATAATCAAATATTGAAAATATAGGAGGATTTTCTGAAACTTGTAAGTGTATGGCAAGGAGAGTGGTACCAATTATAGGTCTTATAAATATGTTGCATTTTAAAAGTATCTAGACATTGGCATCACATGTAAATGTATTTTTTGTAGGCACAGGGGTAGTCGAAGTGCGTAGGTCTAGGAAAGTAAGCCGTAAAGCAGGGGAAACCCTTACTAAAGAGTTTCATAAGAAAATCAATCGATATCTGAATTTGTATTTCCAACAATAAATTTTAAGTAAATCAATCCAGAAATTAACAAAGCCATCTCAGCGGGGTATCAAACCCCGGTCTCCCAATTGACGGTCGAGTGCTTTACCTCTAAGGCAAAAAATTGAGAGATGCAATATGCTATATTGTGCTATTAGCCTATTTTAATATATTGAGATATCAATGTGTATTGAGATATCAATGTGTATTGTATATTATTGAAGTAAATTAAACAACAGAATACAAAAGGTCAGTAATTTCTACTAGAGTGTGAAATGCCTGGTGTGTGATAGGAAAATGTGCATTCAGTGGAAGATGACACTACGAAGACCTATTTCATGTATCAATCCTTACGTATGCAGCAGAAACCTGGACAATGGGAGATCGAAAGGAGAGTCAGATGCAGGCGGAAGAGATGAGATTCCTGAGGAGCTCAGTGGGCAAGACAAGAAAGGATAGAATCAGAAACATGGACATACATTAGAATTAGATAAATGCTGGGTGTAGAGAAGTTAAGCAACAGGATAGGAAGGACGAGGTTGAGATGGTTTGGAGTTTGGAGTTATGAAACTAATGGTGGAAAAGAGGATGCTCTAGAGTCTAGAGAATGTATGAAAGAAGGATTGAAGAAAGAAGAAGCTTGCTAGTGCAAGATGCGGGTGACTTTTGATTAGGTAGGCCCAAAATGCGATTTAACCCTACAAATAATCCAACAAACAAAAAAACCGATTGAAGCACAGCGGGGGAATCTACAGACAAGCCGATCCGGATTAAAACGAGTTTTTAAACGTTCAAAAATCAATAGTGACCAAACAAATAGGCGCGATATATCCACGCGATTAGGATTTCTGGCTAGTGATTTACTCTCGAAGTGTTCTTAGAGGGTTGCCATAGAAGGAGACCTACAGACAGGCAAGAGGAGAGATGGGAAGATGTGGAAGAGATTACCTACGATTGTGTAAGGAATGAGGATAGAAAGTGGAAAAATTTGGTTGCAAAATCCAATCAGACCCTGCCAGAAGCAGGAAACGGGGATGTAGGGCCTAGCAGTTTGCTGATGATGACAGTAAAATTAATTACTTGATTTTTAATATCGACTCATCAATGTTTTGGCTATTTTGCAATAAGTCAGGAAAATTATAAAACTACTGTAATCTGTAAATAAATAAATACCTACGCTAAGGTGACCAGACGTACCGGTTTGACCGGTATAGTAACAACATTTTACGGTAAATTGAAACTTAGATAATTTACTGGTAGGCCTAATATAAATTTACAGTCGAGCTGGTTATGGAAATATGTACATGATAAACTGCTAAGAGATTACCTTTGCTGTTGCCTTCATCATTTCAATCCAGTCTTTGGTGACAACTGACAACTGTTTCCAGATGTGAATCAGTGCAATAGAAATTAAGGCTAGTCTAATTAACTATCAATGTTCATTCTTCAGCCATGCTTCCTAGTTCCCTTTATTATTTGAGTTATAAATTACACTGCATTTTTAATGTGGATATTCCCACACTACATTCCTTGGCACACTATCATATGCCTTATCGATGTCTAGGAAGACCATACTCATTTTTCTACCCATCTCCCAACTTTTCTCCATGGCTTGTCGAAGTATAAATATCGAGTCTATAGTCGATCTTCCCCATCGAAACCCATATTGTTTTTCATTCAGTATATGGTCCACCTCTACTCTCATCCTTCTGTCTATAATCCTTTCATACATGGGCGCCGGGAGGGGGGGGCAAGGGGGGGCGCTTGCCCCCCCCTGGATTTCAGGAAAAATAAATTTTAACTGGCGATATGCGTTTATTACATATAAATTAATGTATTCGTGAAACCGAAATTCAATTGAAAATTAATGTTAATAATATTAATATATTTAATGATCTGATCGGGAGCGGAGTGTTGCTATTTTTTAAATTTTTTTTTGCTATTTCATCAAAGTTAGCGGTGCCGGTGCTGCCTTTGAATTTGGCGGTATTTTAAGTTGGTACTACTACTAGCGGCACAAGTGATAATTAGATGAAACTTAGCATGTCGCTTAGAGTTTAGTAAATAGACCCCCAGAACACGGTAGGCCTCCAATAATTTATTCTTTATTTAAATAGAAATTTGTGTTTATGTTTGTAGGCTACTTAGTAATGCATTGAAATTTCGCATTTTCCTTTTTGGGTGCAGTCAATCACGCCCGTTTTCTATTTATTTTATGTTATGTGATATTATGTGTATGATTCATTGAAATAAACAATAATAATGTAACAAGATATCGTGATTTGTAGGCTAGTATATTATTAGTCGATGTAGACCTCTAAGAATGTGTTTATGTTTTATATTTTTATTCCACATTGCATTGCAACTGGAGAGAACTTACAAGTTGCAGTTTATGTAAAAAAAGAAAATATGATCAAAACAGTCACATTCACTATAATTTTATGCAATTAAAATATAGCCTTTATTTTTAAAACGTGTGTTTCCTTTTCTACTCATAACCCATTTTAGTAACCGTATAAAAGTTGAGACACAATGTTTTTTTGTTTACTTTCTAGTATCTACTGCACAAAAATTACATAATTTCGGTATCGTATTCAGCCCACTCCTTTTTTCTAAAACCCACCAAATGCATTCAAAAAACCTGATTTTCAAAAATTGCGCCTGCGGCGCTATTGTTGGGGGGCTCCGCCCCCCCAAACCCCCCGTGCTTGCCCAACGAAACTACAAATTGTGGTTGTTGCCCCCCCCCGCCAAAATTCCTGCCGGCGCCCATGCTTTCATATATCTTTGATGTATGGCATAGTAGAGTAATGCCTCTGTAGAACAGAATACAACAGGCCAGTAACTTCTACCAGTGTGTAAAAGGCCTGGTATGGGATAGGGAAATACCCACCCACACAGTGCAAGATGACACTATACAAGACAACTTCATACCGATCCTCACATATGCGGCAGAAACCGGGACTATATGGGTGATAAGAGAAGAAGGAATACTTTAAAAAACTTTTTAACCACAAGGGCTTTTTACAGCATTAATGACTTATTTGAACACTAACCTTGTGTCAGTCAGTTCTTCTCTTATCACCATTTTATTTTATTTTAAGCATGTTCATCTGTATCTGTGATAGCCATCTGTGTTAGCTCAAAAGCGAATTCGAATGTAATTTTAATTGTATTACCGTGTAAGCTAATGCTTTACTGTAAATGTTTACTGTAGTAACCAATAATTTGCTGACCATGTACCATGTATAAGTGTTACCACACATAATACCTATGTACAATAAAGAACTGAACTATGAACTAACTATGACTAACTAAAGCCAAATACAGGCGGCGTTGATGAGATTCCTGGGGAGCACAGTGGGCAAGACAAGACGAGATAGAATTAGAAATACGAACATCAGAGAGATGCTTGGGGTGGAGAAGTTAGGTGACAGGATAGGAAGGACACGGTTGAGATGGTTTGGCCATATGAAACAAATGACGGAAGAGAGGATGCCCAGGAGAATGTATGAGAAAAGGATTGAAGGAAGAAGAAGATGGGGAGACCAAGAAAGAGATGGAAGGAGACCATAGCAAGAGACTTACATACTAGAGGAGAGAGCTGGGAGGATGTAGTAGAGACACGATTGTGGGAGGATAGAAAGAAGTAGAAGAATTTGGTTGCGAAACCCAAGCTGACCCTGCCAGAAGTAGGAAACGGCGATGGATAATGATAATAATGATGATGATATTCTGAAAAGAGTCGTTAGAATATAATAGTGGAAAATGTAAAAAAAAATGTAGGCTCTACGTACCACGTTACCACTGTGAAATGAAAAATGATCAACTAATTTTACAGTTTAGGGGCTACCAACTCACAACACTAATTTTACTAAACATGTGGCCGAATCTGCGACGCAAAGGAACTACAATGCAATCTAACAGATAAAGGTGGTAACTTCTCTTTTGCGTAAGTTATGAACTGTAGGCCCTACACCGAGCAGCACTGTAGACCACGATCTTCTAGATAGGCGCCTTGTTTTTTAACACTGCTTCTAGGCTAGTTGGCGTTGTAGCACTACATGTGGTGCTGAGTGCTGACAGTGACAATTATTGGGTTGTTAGTTGGTGTTTTGAATTTGAATTTTGATAAGTAACAATTGGTTAGCCATGTTGTAGAAAAACAAATGAAACCTAAATACTGAACAAAGACATAAACAAATACTATCAAACAAAGTCCTTTCCCCAAAGTCAAGATTTTGAACATCAAACCATCAGTGGCGTTTCGTGCCTTCAAAGTCAGGTGGGGCAAGTAGATTTAACTCGTGTTTTTCACACACATTTTTTCTCAGAGAACTACCAGGACCAACCTGTTCGATTTGAATCCTACCAATGTTATTGATAAATGGTAAGGGGCAAAAACATGATTTTATCAACCTCATAGCCCAAAATATAAATTTAAAGCTACATATATGTGTTCATACATCAAATTAAAGCTTAAAGCTTAAATTCTTTCAGAATCCCCCAAAGTTCAATGGAATTGCATTTATATATTTTATAATATGACACAATAAGTGCAATGATGTTTGTTTTTTTTGTTTTTTTACATTTTACAATAGCAATTGAAAGCCAAGAAAAGTGACTAAAGAAATTAGATTGCTACAAAATGCATTGCTAATTTGGGTCTACATATATGCACCAACTTATAACCAACATAGTATATATCCCAACATGTGCTATTAAAATATGGGAGGTCTGTATCTTTTTTTAAATTCGATTGGTACGTCTGTTACTAAAAGTTCCCAAAGTTCTTGTTCTGAGTGACTTAACAGGCTGATTTCTTCAAAGTTTTGCTTTATAAATTAGTTTATGGATGTGAATATGTAGAAATTTTTTCAATTGTCCTACTTTATGATTAGTCGATAAATTGTGGTAACAGACGTACTTTGAACGGTAACAGACGTACCATGGTACGTCTGTTACCACTGTTATTTCTTATATCCGATATTATTATTTAAATTCTATGTCCATAAAAGTTTGTAAAAATACCACTAGAGTTGTAGGTTGAAAGCTCTCTTGTAAATAATTGCTTCCATCAGCATGTTTTAGGTAGGCCTACAGTGTACGGTACATTATTTCAAAGTTTCTAAGTTAAGTATCCCAGTATCAAAGATTATTCCTCTGGAATTGAAGTCAACTTGGACAAGCTGTTGCTCTAGAAGAATCTTAACACCTGGTATGGTGATGCACCAAGAATTAGATTTGGTGCATTTGTAACTGTCAAATTATCATAAAATGACTAGTATGGTGGTACACAACTGTTGGCAACCAAAATTTTACAGATTATTTGGAAGCCAGAGTTGAGGTGAATTACTTGAAAACCATATGTACCCAAATCATAGTAGGCCTACATATTTACAGTTGAGCCAGTTTCATACGCGGATATTGACACCATTGTGGAAACTCTCCCCCTTCCTGTGATGGATAACAGAAGTCATTGCCGTACTACTTAAGAAATTCAATTTTACTGAATGATGGAAACAAAGTTTGATGTTTCATATCTAGGGTGTAATTGATCAATGTAATGGAAACAGAATAAATGTATGTTTGGTTTTACCAGGTAGCAAAGGAAATCTGTTAAAATATGCAATTTTTTATTCCTACAAGGTACGTCTGTTACCACCTATTTCTTTAAGATTAGACAATATCCTTATAAATTCATATGAAGTTATTTGTATATAAGTAAGAGGTAGGCCTACTACCTTGTAGCGATTTTGTATTCATGAGAAAGTTTGTTTTGTTGTAGGCCTATTCATGCGTGCGACAATCACAGACGTTTACTAATTTCTGACGTAGGCCTACCAGTAATGCCTAAACACTAAACAGTTGTCCAAAAAAGAATATATCTGGATGTAACTGACCAATATTGAACAGAGTAATTATATTTGAAGATTTGATTAACTGTAACCACAAAAGGAAGCATGATTTATGATATTTA
This sequence comes from Sweltsa coloradensis, assembly GCA_024449915.1. Classification (NCBI taxonomy): domain Eukaryota; kingdom Metazoa; phylum Arthropoda; class Insecta; order Plecoptera; family Chloroperlidae; genus Sweltsa; species Sweltsa coloradensis. The sequence continues at coordinate 558,370 of JAMZAV010000182.1, forward strand.
GTATAAAATACCAGTTTGAATTCAGACAAGGTACGTCTGTTACCATACTCGGTACGTCTGTTACCAGCCTACTTCTTGCATAGTAGGCAGCATACTTGAAAATACACATAGAAGTGACTTGAATCTGATTAAGTACTATCTTGTAGCTATTTTGTATGAGAAGATTTTTTATTTTGCATGCAATAATCACAGAGTTTTAATCATTTCTAACTACTGTAAAAACACGCGTCCAAAAAAGTAGTCTGTTACCGCATGTTACGAACCCTGTATCGAGTAAGTTGATATCGTACAGTAAAAATGTTTATATCATGAGAAAGCTCATCTTATTTCCTATACTTCCATATACTTACAATGACTTTTTAATGAATGAATAACAATACAGTTAGGTTTGTTAATACAAAAATGTTGTTGAAGGTACGTCTGTTACCCATGTTTTGTCCCAAAGCATTAATGTAGAAAGTATGAATAATAATAATAATCATAACTCAGTTCCAACTACGGGTACCTTTGTCGGGTTGAGTAGCCTAGTGGTTTTCCACAATTATCTAGGGGCCAGGGCATGAAACTGTAGATACTAAGCTTGCCAGACACAGTGTTTCATCCTCATCATCTAACTCCTTCCTCTCCACCAATTTACTCCACTCTCTTTTGTCCTCCCACAGCTTTACTCTTGCCACATGTTCCCACACTTCATCCCGTTTTCCAACGTCTTCTTGAATTAATCTTTCCCATTTTTCTCTTGGCCTCCCTACTCTTATTTTCCCCTCCTCTATGAATATGAATAATAATTATTATTAGGAGAATAAATTTAACTACAGAAATAATAGTGAATTCTAAAGTCGTAAAAGTACTACGTTGTTCAAAATAACTTCATCAATATAGGCCTAGTTTGAATTTAAATCAGGTAGGCTACAACATAATGAGTCTACATGTAAAATAGAATGCAGAATATCGTTGGACAATAGGAACCACATTTAGTCATATTTTTGTCATGCTGTCGATTACGCAAAGTATCTGCGTCGAATTTGTCCGCCTGTCAGTGTTTTACACAGGATGGTGCTAGGTCCGATTTTCCCCTCTTGGTACCGTAGGCCTACCCCGCTCGGTGTGGGCGGAGCTACACCTGCATGCGAGGCATAGGGCAAGCCCCACGTGAAGCTATCGTAGGAACGCTTCACGTGGATGCGGCGGCCGGTGCTGTGATATTTTTTTAACTAGACCTACTAGTACTCTTGACTCGAATTCTATTGTTGGCATGGAAATTGAATACGATTCTAATTAAAATAATAATTCAAGCAATTATTGATTATTTGTGCTGTGCTAGAAATTGTAGTGGAGCTCAGACCCACCTGCCACTACACAGGAAACACCACTGCAAACCATGCAGGCCTAGATGTATACAAGGTACCTACACTGGATAATGCTGCTTGCCTTTGTTGTGGCCATTTATAGCTAAAGTGCTGCTAGGTGTGAGGTATGATAACTAGAGGAAATGCAAAAACGCTATCTGGATCATCTTTGCATCGTGGATGGGCCTACATGGATTCCTAATTTTGTATTGTAAGATTAGTGTAGACGTCGTCAACACAACTAAAATTATTACAGCCTCTGCCTATATTAAATAAACTAGGTCTAACCTAGTTCATCATGGCCACGTCCAACTCTGCAAGGGGTCAGAAGTGAATGTATCAGGGTAGGTGTCTCCATCTTTTTCTCTTCTGCTGCCACGTTCCAGTCTCCTTCGTTGTTCTACATCTTTTCTAAAACATATAAAAATAATGTTTTACTCTCAGAGTCTATCCCATCCAACGTCTTAGCACTCAGGCCATGCAATGCCAAGTTCAGAGATAGAAGGGCCTAGAGATGTTAATATAAATTTAGGCTAAAGCACGGCGCGCACCAGAACGGCTCGGCTCGGTTTCGTACACAGAGTGGTGTGGTGATTTAATCGCTTCAGTATGTCCAAATTTGCCAACCCCAACCTATACGCTCGGCTCGGGAAAAAACCCCCCGGGGGCGACCAGGTGCTACCCTGGTTTAAACCTTTCCTTTAGTTTCTCGACCTCAGGGTTTAGGCCCAATTCTTATAGGGGGTTTGCTCTTTTTAAATTTGGGAAAACTGTCTTCTCCCCCGTGGGCCCTTTTGGGCCCAATTGCTTGCCGAGAAATAAGGATGAACCCCCCCCGGGGCGAAAGGGGGGAATTTTACAAATTACTACCCGGAGCGAAAAAATGCGCGGGTTCTCATATGATTAGTGCTTTTAAATTTGAGCAGAATGCCGTTTTGGCAGGACCCGACGAGCGTTCTGGTGCGCGCCGTGTTTCAGTAGGGAAGGGAAAAGGGGGTTTTTTACAAGGGGGATGGGTTTCAGTGTACAGGGTTTTGGGGGCCTAAAAGATTTTATGTTGTTTTTTTTCAATTAGGAAAAGGGCCCAAAGGGCTGGGTCTGTTTAGATAGATTGAAAAAGGGGTTTGATAGGGGGGAAAAAGCAAAGATACATAAAGCCCACCCTAAAGGGGGCTGGGGGAAAAAAAATTTTTTCCACCGCTGAGGGACAATTTTGAGCTAATTTAGGCCTAAAGTTGTTTGTTACCTTAATCCACGACGCATTTTGTCGTATTACGTTTACTGTTTCTCTTAAACAATAAATGCGTAAGTCTAATGCTATGTATGTTGTGGACCCCACCGCCCCAATGGCGTCCAAAAATTTGGGGTTTGGGGTTATCCCCCCTTTGTTTCACTGCAATTGTGGTGACATTTGGGAAAAATTTTCCAAAGGGGGACACTAAACATAATATACGTTTGGGCCCTTTCCCTAGGCTTTAAAAAGACTAAAGGGACACATTTAGGTCCCTACCCCCTTTCATAAATCCCTTTACCCACCCCCTAGTCTAGAAACACAGATGGGAATGAATGGGGGAACCAGTGGCGAAACCCAAGGGGGGGGGGGGGGGCTTTTGGGGCAAAACCCCCTTTCCCTAAAAAACCTATAAAGCACCAATAAAAATTTTTTTATTGAAAGTTTTCACTTTTAAATACCCTTTTCTTATGTTTTGGGACGGATCCCTTTTAATGAAAAATAATATTAAAAACAAATTTAAAAGAAAAAAAGACAAAAAAAAACCCCTTGTTGCTTTTTGAGTTTAGCGCTGTGGGGGGTTTTTGGGGTATTTTTTCCCCCCTTTTTAGAGTTTGCGTTTTTTTTCTATGACCCCCACACGTCTATTTTGGCAATTTTTTAGACCCATCAAAAGTTTCACCGGCCCCCCTAATCTGCACGCTCCCACTTTCAAAAGGCATCTTTTCCCCTACTTCAATAGACAACGTCCAACACCCAAAAAAACACATTGTTTTCCTTTCAAAATGTGCCCAATTTGGCCCAGTTGGCACTAGGATTGTTCAGCCCCCCCCTAGATGAAATCCTGGGTGCGCCACTGAATGAGACTGAATAAGTTTAGACTGTTTAAAGGCCTAGGCCTAGGCCTACAAAAAGGGTGTGGGTGAAAGCCCCACCTTACGTTTTGTAATATTATTATATAAACTAGGAAAACGCTAAAGTCCCGTGGGGTTGGGTGGAAAGAGCTTTTTTAAAAAAAAAAATTTTGTAGGCCCCAGGGGTGGGATTCTTTTCTTTCAAAATTCCATTGCCAAAAAACATTTTTATTAAAAAAAAAATAATTTTAAAAAAATAGGGTCTACTAATTGCCAGGATAATTAAAGGCCCAGAATGTCAAAAAAATCTGTAGAACCCCAAGATTAAAAAGCTTTTTGAAAGCATTTTAGGTGATTGTTGTCAAGTTTCATTTTAGGCTATTTGTAAATTTGTTTTTTATTTACCGAAAAAAAATTTATACATAAGCTTTATTTCTATGGATTACGGCTATCTTTTTCAACTTTTTCTTTCAAAAGGTATACTACATCACCATAACCTTAATGTCCATGTATAATATGAACGTTGTAGCCGCACAACATTGCAAGGGAAGCTATTTTATCGCCGGCCTACTGTAGAGCGTCCCTACTAGACTCTACAATAGCAGAGGAGACTCAGGCCTAGGTAGGCCAAGTCTTGTAGCCTACGCCAGGGTAAGGGGGCTACATACTAGGCTTAGTGTAGTAGTAGAAAATCTCTTTTAGCAGAGACTCTGCTATTTTTTTCGGTTTTACATAACTTGATATTTTTTCTTTAGACAAGTGGAAAATTAATTTTCACCCCTTGTTTTATAGCATTTTTTAAATTTGTTTTTTTACCCACCAACATTTTTAGATTTTTAGGTAACTCATTGAATTTTTTTAATCCATTTACAAACAGGGACCTACTAGCCCTAGGGCTAGGCTGGGAGCCTGGGAGTCACTAGGTTTAGGTAGCCTAGGCCTAGGCCTGGTAGCTACTTCTTCGGTTGGGACCGGCCAACTTCTAATGTTAGGGGAAAAGTAGGTTAGGGGGAGGGGGGGGGGGAGGGCGAAGCTTGTATATTTTACAATATTATCATCATTATTATTAATTATTAAAACATATGCGCTTCATGCCCCCCCCCCACCCACAACATCCCCCTACCACCTACAACTTTTCCCATCCGAAGACAGTGTTGAAAAAGTTGGCCGGTCCCAACCGAACAAGTAGGCTAGGCTACCGTAGGCCTAGGGCCTAGGATAGGCCCTAGTAGGGGCTACCTAATCATTTGGGCAGCTATGATCAAGCAATTTATATGGAAGAGGTAATAAATAACAATATATTATTGACAACTTACCGTAGGCCTAGTAGGCTTATCCATCTTTGGCAATCCCTCTTTGGAGCTGTCTTGGAAGAGATCCTTGCATTTTAACCATTCAAGGAAGAATAAAACAGTTGAAACCGATATTTAAGTGTGTAAACTAGATATATCTATGTAAACATATTGAACAGAAGTCGTCTGTATCAGTATATTACCGTAATATTGAAGGAAAATCTCGCCCTAGAAAACCAAACCGTCGGTAATCAAGAGTTAGGTTAAGTTGGTCCAAAGATATTAGATATCACCGCTGTCATAATGTTAGAATATTTACGTCTAGACGGCGGTGGGTCAAATTCGTCAAGTGGCGCGGTTTGTTTTTATTTGGTTTGTGGCTGCGGCGACAATTTGTTATTAATGTTATAATCATAAATAAAAAAATATCATAAAATAATAATATTTTAAATAATAATATTTAGGTTTTTTTATTATAGCGTTTATTTATTACAGTGCTATCAAATTGCCTCCTCAAACACAACGTTAGTGCCCAAAGTGAGGACAAATTTAAACATTTTGCATAATTTTGCGGTTTAACAAAATTAAGATGCAAATCGGAATTTGAACAGATGAAAATTGCACATTCTTTCATAAAACCAACATTTCAAAAAAATCTGGTAGTAACTTTGGGCCCCAGGGCTGTGGGGTAGGTCAAATTTTCGAATTTTGAGGATTGGCAGGAAAACGGTACATATTTGGACTAAAACAATAAGAAATTGTCCGTTCTTTCACAAAAACACCAGTTTAAAAATGGGAACGTAATCTCCGTGGCCACGATTTTTCTTCGTTTGAAGCATGTATTTAAAACACTTTAGTGGATAAACTCTTTATTTTATTGTAACAACGTTTCGGAAATGACTGAAACTATTTCTGTCTTCAGGTTTCTTGTGAAAAACAAAAAATCATACTCTCAAAAGTATATCAAAACAAACAAAGGCAATAGCCAAGGTCGATAAAGTTTAACATTTCACACATGGAAGTTGACAAAAAAACAAGGTCTATCGTCTAAGATGGTTTGGACATACATGAAAAGGATGGGTAGAAAGAGGATCCCAAGAGGAGGCGAAAAGAAAAGTAAGAAGGCCAAGAGAGATATGGGGAAGATTATTCCTTTCCAGCCCGATGACTCCAAATGAAAAATTAACTTTAAAAATTTAATCCCGGTACCTACATAATATTTTTTTTCAATTTGACCCCATTTTTAATTTTTTTGTTGAATTAAAAAACGTTGCCCCATGCCAATAGGACAAAAAGTTAATTTTTTAGAGATTAAAAATACACATCTGCAAAAAGGCTAAAAATGGAAAAAATAGTTTGCCCGGAAATGTAATAAATTTCAAGTATTGCTATTTTTTAGTTACAAAAAATGTAACCCAGGACCCCGGACCTTCTGCATTCTAGGACCCTGTAAAAGTAGGTCTAAGGGCTATGCCAGCTAGCCACTTTCGTCACTTTAGAAATATCCAGTAATTCAATATTACTAGTAGAACCTTAGCTATCCGATATGATATTTTGCAAATTTTTTAATCATCGTAGGCGATTAAAAATACGTGATTTCTTCTTATCCGCCTATTGTAGCAATAAACGTTAAAATTGCATTCTTTGCCCACCACGGCCCAAAGTTAGTATAGGCTACATATTGCGTCGCCCAAGCCTTCCTGAATTTCTCCTGTATATGTTCCAGATATTAATAGATCCTACCCGTCTTCGATTTGAATCTTGGTCTTCCACATTCCGGGAGACGCCCACATTGATGAGGGCTACTATTAATTTCTGAATTGGTCGGCTTTAAATTTTGTGCCCCGTACTAAAAAACAGTGATGTGACTGAGTGGGTTGGGCACATCGTTCAAACTATTGTTTTGTGTTTGTGATTTGTGCAAACAAAACAAATTCAACAAAAACAAAATAATAAACATCGACTTGGTTCATCTGATCGGGAACTTTCAGAATTGATTGTTGCACAGGCTGTGTCCTATTTTACTAATGGGTATTTTAAACATTTTGCAATCTAGGTTCAAATTTTGCAAATTTGTATTTCTTGTGAGCTTAAATCGCAACGGATATTGCTCATTTTGTTAGCAGTTCTAAGTACACTGGTCAAGGATGTCTGTTTAAAATTTCAGCTTAATCTGTTTGGTCGTTCGGCCGTATGGGACCGAACAAACAGACAGACAGACATTGTCACGACAAGGCCCTATCGAGTAGTGTTATAGACTTCGTTTCGCTGCGCTCACTCGTCTAATAATGCTGGCTATCAAGGATAGAATACTATTATACACTTCGTTTGGGCTGGCTATGATCTACAAGAAACAGTACAATAATGTCAATCTTAAAGTAATATGACGTGTGTAGGCCTATAATTTAATTCGTAAACTAGCCTACTTTATTCTAACCAATGCTAGGAAGTCTAGGAGTACGCTTCCGTAGGCCCTAAGCCGTGCATATTAGAACCTTTTACCCAGAACATGGCTCTCTATATACTAATCTTTAAAGGCGAGAAAAGAGACGTATTTTATCTCGCAAACATCAGTGCGGTAAGAAGGGAAGTATTTGAAACTAGAATGCGAGCTCTGGCAGCCGTCGTCGGGGATCCCCCATATTCTCTGACGACCTTCCCGACCACGACGACGACGACGACCAGGACAAAATGAACGATTACAAAGACGATGGCAAAGACGATGACGACCACGACGTGAGAACCCTCCCGTTTCTTTCACCTTTACCCGTGGCTATTTCTGACCAGCACCAGCATGGGATTTTCCTTCCTATATCCTCTAGGCAAAAGTTGGGCTTTTTGACCTAGCGGTTGTCGCACCCTTAATCCAAATAAACTAAAACTAAATTGGGACGTATGGGACTAGCCTTTTTTCATAACAAAGACTGTGACAACGACGACCTTTTTTATATTTGATTCATTCATTATTTGTTACCAAAATTGTTGAGTTTTAATGCATTGTTGTAATATTACTATTTCAAATATTTACTTAAATGTCATTGGCCCCTTAGGAAAGCAGAGCGTACGTGCACATTATAGACAGGGGCCTTTACGAGAATATATTATTATATATTTGGCAGGAAATAACTTTAGAAAACAACAGAACTGTGAACTCACCTCCGTGCTAGCTTCAGATTAATCACATTCACCACAGTATTGGCTCCGCACACTCAGATGTATAAATTGAAGAGGACTCACCTTGATCTTGAGTCTTGCTTGACCCAGGCCGTCGAGATATGAAGTGAGTCTGGCAACCTGTACGTGGTCGGGTAACCGACGATAGGTCACTGGCTCACTGCCCCTCGGGAATATATTGCACCATTTACTTCAATCCGGTTTAATATAAGTCTCATGGTTTCGCAATCAACCAATTAATATTACATGTGTACATTTGCATTTTATTACTTAACTGAACTGAGAATAATTTTATATATACTTGCCTTATTCCTGTATTATAACATACCGGCAAATGTTGGCTGATGTGGAATATCAAACTCATCAAAACATTGATATTTTTTGTGTTGTTATACTTACACATTTTCTATTTGTAGATATAGTAAGTTATTATCAATATATTATATTCTTCTGAATTATACACTTTTTGTAAACGGTTTAATCGCAATGCTCATATTAAAAAAAGTCAGTCGTTCAAATCTTACAGCTGATCTACTGACCACTTGTTTATTATAATTATATTGTAGCGGGAGCACCTACAACTTAAATCGTTAGATCTTTTACTAAATTGTTATCAAGATTTGAACACAGGAATGAAGATTCGCGTTCGGTGGTTTCTTCCGCGAAAGTTTGATTACTCCCTGATTTGCTGTTCCTGATTTTTGGCAAACCTCATATTCGTTTGAGTGGGATCGTCTAATAAATCATTTTTTTTCTTTTCGTTTTTCTTTTTTGATGTTTTTTTCTTTTTCCTTTTTTCTTTTCTTCTTCTTTCTTTTTTCCCTTCTTTCTTTTTTATTTTATTTTCTCCTTTCTCTTTTTTTCCAACACCTTTTTTATATTTGATTCATTAATTAATTGCATTTAATATCCTTTTTATTTGTTATCAAAATTGTTGTGTTTTAATGCATTTTTGTTGTAATGTTACTTTTTCAAATATTTACTAAACTGTAGTTCATTGTTGTGTCTGCATCTATGTAATCAGATTTATTTCGTTGTCCTCTTTTGTAAATCAGTTTTAAAACTGAATAGGATACACGTTAAATAAATAAATAAAAAATAAACAAAAAAACGTTATTTCTCAATTTTATTAATCGGGAAACACTCCTACCCGGGAAGTGGGAGACCCGGGTTCAAACCCCGGTAGGGATAGATTTTGTTATTTCTGGGTTGTATGAAATCTGGGTTAATAAAAATGGTGTTTGGTTGTAATAACTAATAACTAATGATATATCTTTCAGCCCCCGTCATTTCTTCTTTATGTAAGCTCGAGCTTCCTGTAGCAGCTTCACTACAGAGTCCAGCGTCTCTTCTCCGGTAGGGATGATCTGGTTGGCTGGAAGCAGGAAGCTGAGCCCTCCCTGGGCTCTTAGCTCGTATGTAAAGACGAAGGTGGTGTTGAAAGTACCTCGTACCCAATCTCCACTTCCACCACTGGCTGAGTCTGGAACAGCAAGCACACTTAAAACAACAACTGGAAGGTGTATTGGGGTAGGAGAAGAGATACATCTTTCTTGCGAGGACGAACATGTAGAATAAAAAAAGAAAAGATGCAAAACGTGTATTTTCTCGTCGATGTTTATTATTTTTTAGCGATTCTCATAGTTTGAGTAGGATCGTCTAATAAAATTTTTTTTTTACTTTTCAAAATTATTTTTATTCTTTTTACCGTCATTTTCATTTCTTTATTTTTTTAAACTCTTCATTTTATTGTTCGTAACTATTTTATTTTAATTTTTTGATTTTGATACTTTAACATCATTTCACATTTTAAATGCTTGTATATATAGTAGATAAAAATGTCTTATTGTACAAATATTATTTTGATTTTGAAATGTATATTAACAAATTATTGTTTGTGTTTCATGTGCATTTAAGTACTCTTAGCATTATTAATTGCTCTCTTTTGTAAATCATTTTGTTATTGTATAGACGTAAAATAAATAAATATAACTTATGTTTACTTTTTTCTCAAAAAGTGAAGGCAAATTGAGTTCAAGTTTACACGAATACGACTATTAAACTTAGTATGAAAGTGCTAGTGTCGTTCATTATGGCCATAGAAAATGGGTAACTTAAAGTAATTTGGAAGTAACGAAATCGTAAAACTTATAAAGCAAAATTCGTTCCTAGTGTACATATTGAAATCTGTGTACAACTTGGTCTTGACGGGTTAAAAGATCATTATTATGCACTTAAAAACACATTAATCCAATAGTGAGGTGTAACGACAACGTCTAGAAAAATCTATGTTCATACCGCTTCAAGGTTCAAGAAAATATTGTTATATAATTTTATGAAAGTACGGTCATAGAAAGACTATCCCCGCTAACCACGGAAACATTGAGTTTATATAATTATGATTGATGTTCAGCGTCAATAGCCGGTTGTCTTCAACGTTTTAACTACCGAACGTAAGCTGTTCGGGTAGTACATTGTCGTCCTGGCCAATGACTAACGTACAGTTCGGCGCTCTGTGGTCGAAGCGTCGCACTAAGACGAGAATGTACTACCTGACTAGCGTACGTCCGGCGATACTGCGCGGGAGTCTCTAACCGCACTATGTACTCAATGATACTTATACGGAATCCATACAAATACTTACATAGCAACTCGGGTATAATGCCGACCTCGTATTGGGTACCATATCTCTGAGCCAACTTTTTCGCAGCTTTTGTTGCAATGGAGAACTGAAACAATGGGATTCGTCAATAAGTTAGGTTAGTGAGTAAGAAGATCTACTTGCTCTTTTTAGTTTGTCCTGTCATGCATAGCTACTGATTTGATTTATCAATGTTCAATATTTTACTTACTTTTGAATCACGAGTTATTCAGAATGATAATCGTGTTTATTATCCTTTATACAGCAGATTTTACACTTTTATGTGACACGAGAATTTGACGCAATTTGACAGTCCCGTGTCTAATGAAAGTGGGAGCACCCTACATTGGCAATCCTGTCAAGGCACGTGAACTACAATGAACTAATATATCAATCAATTGAAGTTGCAGCGTTTAGTAAGCATAGTATGAGCCTATTATGCTACAGGATCATAGTTTGAGTGTCCTGGAAAAGTGTAATGTAGACTATTTATTTATGATAGTGTGTTTATTAGCTTTGTAAATATTTGATAAACATGGTAGCAACTGACAAGTATTTAACTATTTACTAACACATTCCCACAGGGTCAGAAATCATAGTTATTGTGTATAGAATATTTTGTAAAGTCATAATAATATTGTTACGTATCAATGCAAAAAATAGAAAGCCATTAACACTCGGGAAAAGATTTTAAATGCTATAAATCACTTACATATTATATAGAATATACATGTGCGAATATAAAAATAAAGATACGTTATTATTTATTACATATCACTCATTGAATGCTGATGATCAATATTAAGGACCCCAATTTTTTATTCTCTACATTGATGATATGTGCTTTTTTATTTAGAAGATGTGGATGTCGAAGAGATCTTAAGACGTCTTCAAGAAGTTCTCAACATGAAGGATACTTGGTTTAAAACTCAGGAATTTGATATTAATTTTAGTAAAACAAATTTTATGGTTTTTCGTAAGGCTATGATAAAAAGAAGCATGAATGATATTCATTTGACGTTGAATTGTAATGGTAAGTTAATATCTAGAGTATATGAATTTAAATATCTTGGAATTTTTTTAGATTGCAATTTAAATTTTAAGAAACATTTGAATATGTATGTAATAAGTATCATCAGCAATTGGAATTATAACTAGAATGAAAAGGTTTGTAACTGAGAGAATGTTGAGGTAACTTGTAGATTCTTATATTTACTCTGTTATTGATTATTGCTTTTTAGTGGTTTGGGCAGTAAGAGCTTCTTCTGAGTATGTTGTTCTCCAGAAGAGAAGTGACCATCTGTTTAATTCAATTACTTTGAGCCAAGATTTGCAATCTGATTGTTTCACTATTGACGAAAGGATGAAGTATGGCGTGCTGGTTAATACATACAAAGTGTTGAAAGGTATGTATGTAGGTATTCTACCCAATATTTTTCAAATTGTTGAGCGAGATAGAAATTCTATTCTAATGTACACATTGCAAGTTCCTAGATTAATTTCTGAATCATTAGAAAGTCATTTTTGTACAGAGGCGTATCCTTTTGGAATTCAATTTCTTATGATATTAGAATCCAGTTTACTGAGCTAGGAATCATACAATTTAAAAAATTGAAGTAATGATAATGAATCAAAGAGCAAAGAAGAATTGATTTTTAAGTATTTATTTGTGGGGCATTGTCTGTGTGTTTATGTAATGTTAATTTATCTTCATAAGTTCTTATTTATGATTTTGCTATTCCCTTTGGTTGTTCATTATTGCTTTGGTTATGATATAATCAATGTATTTTCAATGACATTTTTCTGCCTAGATTGTCTGGTTGCCGGCCACTGGTGGAGCTCGCAACTTGAGTTAGGTGTCCTGTATCATTGCTGTGATCAGTTTTTTGACTTAGTTATACAATTGCTAATAATAAATGTGTAATATAATTATTAGAATCAAGATCTTTTATACTATAGTGTTATTAAGATTTGAACACAAGAAAGAAGTTTCTCTTTCGGTGGTTCTTCCGCGAAAGTTCGTTTCTTCCCTGATTGTCTGTTTCTGATTTTTGGCAAACATATTCGTTTGAGTGGGATCGTCTAATAAATCAGTATTTTTTCTTTCGATTTTTATAATTTTTTTCTTTCCTTTTCTTTTTTCTTCCCCCCCCCCCCTTTTATTTTTGCTTCATTAATTAATTGCATTTATATCCTTTTTGAATTTGTTACCAAAATGATTTTATTTTAGTACATTGTAGTTGTAATATTAGTAATTCAAATTTACTTGACTGTAGTTCATTGTTGTGACGGCATCTATGTAATAAGATTTATTTATAGTTGTCTTCATTTGTATATCAGTTTTTTAACTGAATCGGATAGACATTAAATAAATAAATTTAAAAAAAAACTCTCATAGAGTAAAAGAAATGTTTGAAATTTACTTATGCTGTCATGTCAACCATTCTCGGTGGTATAACTTACCAACAAGTCGTAATCAGGCACATGCTTGGCGGTGTAACCGTACGGCAGCATGAGCATCTGACCGTAACTGTGGAATGCCAGGTACACGTCTATCTTGTCAGCCATGCTCGCGATGAACCTCGACATCGTCTTGGTCTCGACCTCAGAGAAAGGCTGCGGGCCCCCGTACGTCTCGTCGCAAGGGTTGCTGCTCGCTCCGCCCTCTGGTGAACAGAACGTTGTGTGAGCATTCGGAGAGGTTGGGGGGGGGGGGGAAACCTTATTCGCAATACACCCTCCCTCTTATGACGTTTTGGTGCACAACATCAAACGTTCAGAAAATGTATTGCTAATTGATGATTGATTGATATTGCTTAACGTCTCATATTTATGCAACTTGGCTAATCAAGACGAAGGGAGGGACGTAAGGGATGACTCGGGGAGACAAGGGGTGGGCAGGCCTGTGCTGGTCAGAACCAGCCACAAACATATGGGGAGGGCAAGGGGTTCCCCCACGTCGTGGTCGTCTCCGTCTGTGTCATCCGTCCGTGTTGTCATTGTCGTCGCCGTCGGGGAGGTAGTCAAAGGGAAGGGGAAAGTTCCCCGACGACGACCCAGAGCTCGCCATTAGTTTCAGGTAGTGAAACTCCCCTACTCACGGGCCAAACCACGAGAAGGTTGCGAGTTGGAATTTGATGGTCCTATAGCTAATTAATTATTATTAATTTTGAAATTTGATTATGGCAATGTCAAGTGTCAAGAGTCTTGAAGAGACCGTACATTGTACATTTTATTATCCTAAGGCCAGATTTCACTAAGTGTTAAACTTTGCTGATCTTCCAAAAACCGTCTGTTAATTTGGCGGAGTGTTCGATCACTTACTAAACCACGTTTATTTCGAGCTGAAGTTTATCCAATCAATCAATCAATCAAGTTTACGATGCACGGTACAATACATGAGCCTTTATATTCATCCTAGTACTGAAAATGTTAACCTTTTCTTTTAAACGCGACGTTTTACACAAAACACATAAGTGGAGAAGCCTAGAATACGCGAACCTTTATTGCAATATGTTATTCATCTGAATGCGTATATGTTCAAAAGTCGTAATAAATGCAACTTATATTTACCCATCCAATGGAATCCCCAGTTCCTGTTTGGGTCAGCCCCTAGACAGGGGAAGCCGTGGTCATTGCGTGTTCCTCTCCATAGTCTGTCCTGCAAAGAACAATCACTTCACACATTAGGTAGAATTCGTCAAAAATTATTATTATATAACATTTTCAACCTTTTTCAACATTTCCAACACTTAAGTTTCGTTCAATTACAAATTAATTTTTTGGTGAATGTGTGTGCCTAAAACACAATTAACCTACAGTATTGGCTCGAGAGTTCAGCGCGCGACTCTGAATCGGGTCTCGTCGGACCGGCAATCCTGACTGTAGGTTTTTCCCGAGGTTTATATGCAATGGATTGAGTCCTCTTATACAGTACTCGAACATCCCTTCACAATAACTGTCCTATCCGCAACATACCTAGTAAGACACCTAAAGAGGGGCATGCATGCATTGCACCCTGGGAAATTTTCCCACGATGAATTCTTATTATACTTATTTGTATTATAATTAAATCTTCTCGTGGGTCTCTCCATCGCCACGATGGACTCTTGCTCTCTTTCTGGTCATCATTCACATTAATTCATTTTTCAGTTCAATTTATTTCGTTGATTATTTTCAGGTTTTCCCGACATATCGACACCCAGTCAAAATTAATGCCCCCCGCCCCCATGCGCACACGGCACACTTGAGTGTCAACACAGAAATATGCCGTTGAAATCGAATTTATCTTTCTCTACCAAGTCATCAAGAACCACGTTTCTTACAAATTACTGTCTTTAGATAATTTCCACGTTCCATGTTTGTTTTTACCGACAGGTATAAAACAAAAATGCGTAAATTTAAATTCTGTTTCGGATGGTCACGGGTTCGAATCCCGTCACAAGCAATCATGATTGTCTTAACATTTTTCCTCAGTCTCAGGGCAGTTTTCATGGTCGAGACCTCTTCTAAACAGCACTTTTACATTCGCTTTACAATTATCTAACATCCAAATATCCTAGTGCGTGGTATACTTCACATTCATATTCATATTCGGGTCATATACTTACTGCCACGTGGGTGTATTCGTATCCATCTGGGTTGAAGCTCGGGAAGATGTACCAGTCATAGTTCTCGGCGACATCTCGAACGGCTGTGTCATTGCTGGTCAGAAGTTGGTTCAATATGAACGTCGCGGTGGCTGGAGCGATCCATTCGCGCGCATGGATACCTACGAGCAGAAAACAATATAGTTTCAGAGAAATATAATATCTAGGTGCCCGTTAGGGCGCCGCAGCCAAGCCGCGGTGCGCTACACACTCAGGCACCTTATACAGCAAGCAGAGTTGGGGTGATTTCGAGGTGTCACCCAGCCATCATGGAACGTGATGTGAACTTGAAAACTATCAAAATCGATGTGATTTTGGTACCCGAAACACATGCCAAATTTGGTTGGGGTACGAGCATTCCTTCTTGGTGAAAATATGACTTGAAACATGCTCAAAATCACATCAAGGACGTTAGTTACTACTGGCTACTACTGGCTACTACTATCTTATTCGTCAGTTTCAATTGCCCAGCATTCTGACCAAACGGGTGGGGCTACAACGTTCATATTTTACATGGACATTAAAGTAATAGTGATGTAATTCCCTTTGAAAGAAAAAGTTTTAAAACATTGCTGGAAGGCTTCCAAATAAAGGTTTTAAAATAAGCCTTATACAGGCATACAATCAACAAGTAACTATAGTAACGTGACAATAATCGCCTACATTGTTTACAAAAAGCAACTCTTTGTACCACGTGTATCCTACAACTGTAACTGTGTATCCTACACCTGTAACTGTGTATCATAGACCTGTAACTGTGTATCCTACATCGGTTACTGTGTATCCTACACATGTAACTATGTATCCTACCTATATAACTGTGTATCTTACACCTGTTACTGTGTATCCTACCCATGTAACTGTGTATCCTACCCCTGTAACTGATGCAGTGTTACAAGGGTAGGATGCACAGTTACAGGGGTAGAATGAACAGTTTCAGGTGTAGGTTGCACAGTTACAGGTGAAGGATGCACAGTTACAGGGGTAGGATGCACAGTTACAGGGGTAGGATGCACAGTAACAGGGGTAGGATACTCACTTTCAGGTGTAGGATACTCACTTTCACGTAAAGGATACTCACTTTCAGGTGCAGGATACTCACTTTTAAGTGGTGGATACTCACTTTCCGGGTGTAGGAAACTCACTTTTAGGTGTAGGATACTCACTTTCAGTGTAGGATACTCCTTTCAGGTGTAGGATACTCACTTTCAGGTGTAGGATCCCTCACTTTCAGGTGTAGGATACTCACTTTAAGTGTAGGATACTTACATTCAGGTGTAAGGATAACTCACTTTCACGTGTAGGATTACTCCTTTCAGGTGTAGGACACTCAATGTTAAAGGTGTAGGATACTCAATTCAGGAGTAGGATCTCACGTTCAGGTTAGGATACTACTTTCACGTGTGGGATATATTCACGTGAGGTGTAGGATTCCACTTTCAGGTGTTAGGATACTCACTTTTCGTTCAGGTGGTAGGATACTCAACTTTCAGGTGTAGGATACTCACTTCAGGTGTAGGATACTCACTTTCAGGTGTAGATATCTCACGTTAAGGTGTAGGATGTTCACTTTGCAGGTTGTGGATACTCACATTCAGGTGGTATGAACTACTCACTTTAAGCGTGTAGATACTCACTTTCAGGTGTAGGATAACTCACTTTTAGTGTGGTACTCACTTCAGGTGTAGATATCACTTTCAGTTATATGGATATCCACTTTCAGGTGTAAGATACTCACTTTCAGGTGTAGGATACTCAACATCAGGGTAGATACTCACATTTCAGGTGTTAAAATACTCACTTCACGTGTAGGATGTCACTTTCACGTGTAGGATACTCACTTCAGGTGTAGGAATAATCACTTTTAGGTGTAGATACTCACTGTCAGGTGTAAGATTACTCAATTAAAGGGGTAGGATACTCACTTTTCCGGTCGGTAGGATACTCCACTTTCAGGTGAGAATACTCACTTTCCGGTAGGATACACTTTCAGGGAGAGATACTCACTTTCAGGTGGCGGATACCATTAACGTGTAGGATATCCCCCCCCAAACTTGCAAGGTAGGGATAATCACACCTCACGTGTAGGATACTCACTTCAGTGAGGTACCACGTTAAGGTGTAGGATACTACTTTAAGTATGTAGGATACTCACTTTCAGGTGAAGGATACTCACCTTCAGTGTAGGATACTCACTTTCACGTGTAGGATACTCACTTCACGGTAGGATACTCCATTCAGTGAAGGATACTCACGTAAATTGAGGATACTACACTTTAAAATGTAGGATACTCAATTTAAGGTGTAGGATGCTCACTTGCTAGGTGCTAGGATACTCACTTTAAGTGTAGGATATTCAATTTCACGTGTAGGATACTCACTTTCAGGTGTAGGATACTCACTTTCACGTTGGAAGGATACTCAATTTCAGGTGTAGGATACATCACATTCAGGCGTATGGATAACAAATTCAGTGTAGGAATACCACTTCAGGTGAAGGATACTCACATTGCAGGTTGTAGGATATACTCACTTTCCCGGTGAGGATACTCAACTTTCAGGTGTTAGGATACGCACTTTCCACGTGTAGGATACTCACTTTCAGGTGTAGGCTAAAACTTTGGTTGTAAAATTATCACTATTGACGCCCCATGTAGGTCTGCTCACCTTTCAGGTGTCAGGATACCACAATCAGTGGTAGG